>JAXLNO010004890.1:132500-265844 GCA_038087875.1 Malacoraja senta | reverse complement strand
ACACAGTTTGCAGTATTATGCCTTCAACTAACTACCACTTAACCTATTTTACTTAATTACACTTTTATATCAAAGAACTCCAAAATTCCTGCGAATGAAATCAAATGGCAACTAAATAATATAATTAATATTTTGTTCAATTTCAAGGAGCTTTGTCGGGTTGTAATAGGTCCTTTAATTCTCTAATGATTTCTTACTGGTCAGAAATATTCAATGCATTCTCAAACAATGACGTCAGACATCAGGGTGAAAGCGGGGCAGCAGAGCGGGAAGGAGATGGAGCACTGATTTAGCTCAGAGATTGGGTGAGGGAGTGGATTGCCAGTCTGAGCAGTGAAGCGAGAATCACTGGAACAGAAGAGAGGGACAAAGAGCACAGAGGCTTCAGTCTTTATTCACATTGACAACCAAATGCAATTGGAAACATGTAATTAAGAATCTAACAGAAAATATTTTCAGTTAGCTTTGAACTGTGTCCTTATTAGTAAGAAACTTGATTACAATCTTTAAAATGTAAAATAATTCAGCTACCAAAAAATTGTAATTAAAACGGAGAATTCAGGAGATACCCAACAAGTCAGACAGCATCTCTGTGGGACAAAACACAGCTCACATTTCAGGATGATAATCTTTCATCAAGAAATGTTGTCAAACCTGTTGAGCATTTTCCATTATTAACTATTGTAGTCACTTACTACCCATGAATATCCACTGACAGCAGTTTCTTCTTCACTTGAAACCTCTCCTTCATAGGATCCAAAGTGAATGCCCCTGAGAAGACCCATTCCCTTCATTCCAGACGTCAAGACCAGCTTTACGAATTTTGGACGGGGCAATACTGAGACCCTCTGGAAGAGTGCTCTCTCTGAGTGATTGGAATTAACGACAAAGTCGTTCATAAAGGCTGGTGGGTCATGCACAGGGCATTCTTCAATTAAAAATGCCTCGCAGGCTTCACAAACTAAAATGGAATTGGCGTTATTGATTAATGTTAAAAGAAAAATTTGTTCATGAGCAAACACAATTCAGTGTTCTTGAATTGGATTGTTCCACCATTGCCTTGGCTACCATGCACCGTGCCATCACTACAATGCTCCCAATGAAATATGGTTGCTCTGAAGAAATAGATTGGTTACTTTGGACATACAAAGGTAATCGTCATCACGGAGCTCCCTTTATTCTGTGTAAATTATCCTCTCCTTATTTCTTAGAAAGAAAGCCAAAAATAACCTAATTACGTTTCAGATATGTGGTTAAACTGTAAAATTTGGAAGTTACTTACATAATATGCAACATATTCTATGAATTGAATTTAATTGACATGGTGGCAGTCAGAAGGTCATTATCTCATATCAATTATTTACTGTAATGTACAGGAGTCACTCGTTTTGAGTTTCACTTTTACAAACAGAATTACCTGTTGCTCTTTTGATTCTTTTAACCAACACTGTGTCTTACTTCATTTCCTGAGTGGCTCCTCCCAAATATTTTATGACCTGTAATGAGACAATTTGGTGCAAATTGTGATTCATAAGGACACAAATAAATTGTTTCTACTTCTTGATTATTTCCACCAGGGGCGCCGTACGATAGTAGCCTCACCAACAGTCTGTCTGTCTTTTCTTTTTTTTGTTATTTTTAGTGAGTTTTAAAAGTATGTGTTAATATTCTCTGGTTTGTTTTAGGTGGGGTGTGGGCGAGGGGTGGTGGTGGGGGTGGGAAACATTTTGTCAATCTCCTACCTTGCCGGAGATGCGATTGTTTTCCGGATCATATGTCCGGTCACTCTGCGGCCTAACACCATGGAGCAGGAGGCCTTGCTCGGGACTGACTTTGAGCCCCACCACGGGGTGATTGACTTGCCATCGGAGCCAATCCCTTGCCTGGGATCGATGCTCCAAATGCAGCCTGCAGATTTCACCATCGAGGAGCTCAAAGTCTCGGGTAGAGGTATGTTGGGAAGCTCCAGTCGCAGAAGGTTTCGACCAGCCCCGACCCGGGGTCAGATCACCCAGCGCGGGGGAGCTGAGATTCCCCCCCCCCAATGCAGGGGCTTGATTGCCCCGATGCGGAGGGCCCGACCACTGGCTACGGGAGCCAAGATAGCCCCATCAACGGAAGGCTCGTGGCCCCCGACGGCGAGAGAACAAAGAAGGGAAGAGATTGAACATTTTTTCGTCTTCCATCACAGTGAGGAATCTGGAGGAGTCACTGTGATGGGTGTTTATATTTAAATGTATTTTGTGTGTTCTGTTGCTTTTTACTGCTATGACTGTATGGCAAATGAAATTCCTCGTATGTTGCAAAACATACTTGGCTAATAAAGTATGATTATGATAAGTTCCTCCATCGTATTATTAACTGGAATACAACTAAATTACTAATAAAAGCAGTCATTGCCTAGTGTGCAATATTTCAGTGATCTCTCACCTTTCATACTCTAAAAGGAAGTTTGATATTGTCAGCAAATGTAGGAAAATGTGGGAACAATTGATCTCTTTCAACAATAAAAATATATTTGTGAATGTTCGTGTAGGATCCATTGAATCCCAGGACAGAATGCAAAGAACAACCGATACTTAGCTGAGCCAGACACCACGTGTCACGTTTATTCCAGAAGCCCCTTTTACATACATTCTCACCAATCATAACCAGTGTGTAGATAAGGCCAATTAGTGCCTCTGACCTTGGAGTTGTTATTGAGCTCTTGTGGCTGGACATTTTCGTGAGGCTGCTGGCGAGTCGCCAGCGGTGATAGGCTGCATGCAGAACCAACGTGGGCGTGAAGGTGCCACATTAGCTCCTGACTCCAACAGCAGTGATGAAGATTTATCTTAAAAGCAGTTACTTCTATCTTGTAGAAAATATAATGCTAATGTAGAGCCACTGTTAATTTATAAAAGCGTATTCTCACGTCCTTTATCCGGGGAATAATTTCTGTTCTTTCATTTATGACAAGCTTTCTTACGGTATTCTTGCCATTTTCATTCTTAAAAGGAGGCCTAAAGATTCTGACTCCTAAAAAAGGGAAAAAAAGTGCCACGTCAGTGCTGCTTTGGAAAAATACAGACTGTATATCTGTTCGGCAATTCTGGATATATTAATGTATTTGAGTTTAAAATGGAAGCAGCATATCACAAAAGGAAAAATTAGGAAAAGTTAATTTGGACTTCATGAATAACACATTGGGAAAAATTATTAAATTTACCAAGTAACCCACCACTCCAAAGATAAGTATAAAATCTCTCTTGCAACAGATTCCATAGGCTAATGGCCAAATTGATTTGAATCAATTATATTTGAAAAACAATTATATATTTCAAACAAATTTAAATCACGTTTTGGATTTTTTGTCAGAAGTTTAGGTGTCCAATCCTCATCTGAATAGCTAGATTCGCATACTTGGGTTTGATGCCTTCTGCTCCAATTTGTCATGAATTCTGGCTTTGGTACATTCAATCCTGTGAAAAATAAAAGATTGTCTTAATCTGTTATGGCGAACTTCATTAAATTTACCCGTGCAAAATATCTGTGGATACATCACTTAGCAATGTTATCATTATAAATATTTCCTTCAGAGTAGTCATGCTATTATTCAATTGATCATGTCTACTTGACAAAGATAGCAAACAATCTTAAAATTATTTTACAGATTTAAAGAAAAATCGACCAGCATGAAGAATATGATGGATGAGTATGTGTATATTTCCAGGTCAGAAATCGCAATGACCAATCTTTCAGTTTCACTCATCCCTGTGGTAAGTGAAATAGATCAGAATCCTTCTTTCCATTCCTCCAGGTTTAAAGTAATAGACAATAGACAATAGGTGCAGGAGTAGGCCATACGGACCTTCAAGCCTGCACCGCCATTCATTATGATCATGGCTGATGGTCCACAATCAGTACCCCGTTCCTGCCTTCTCCCCATATCCCCTGATTCCGCTATCTGCAAGAGCCCTAGCTAGCTCTTTCTTGAAAGTTTCCAGAGAAACCGCTTCCACCGCCCTCCGAGGCAGAGAATTCCACAGACTCATAATTGTCTGTGTGAAAAAGTGTTTCCCTATCTCCGTTCTAAATGGATTACCCCTTATTTTTAAACTGTGACCCTGGTTCTGGACTCCCCCAACATCTGGAACAGGTTTCCTGCCTCTAGCGTGTCAAAACCCTTAATAATCTTATGTTTCAATAAGATTCCCCCTCATCCTTCTAAATTCCAGTGTATTCAAGTCCAGCCGCTCCATTCTCTCAGCATACGAGTCCCGCCATCCCTGGAATTAATCTTGTGAACCTACACTGCACTCTCTCAATAGCAAGAATGTCCTTCCTCAAATTTGGAGACCAAAACTGCACGCAATGCTCCAGGTGTGATCTCACTAGGCCTCTGTACAGCTGCAGAAGGACCTCTTTAGTTCTATACTCCTCCTCTTGTTATGACGGTCAACATATAATTCGCTTTATTCCCTGCCTGCTGTAGCAGAATGTTTACTTTCATTGAATCATGAACAAGGACCCCCCAGATCTCGTTGTACTTCTCCTTTTCCCAACTTGACACAATTTAGATAATAATGGCTCATTATTGCTGCCTGTACTGACAGTGACACTTTGTGCCATGGTTGGGTAAATGGATTGAATAATGAAAAACCAGGGCAATCCTCCTCTTCATCAATGCGAATATTGATCTCTGTCCAATTTCTGATTTCAGGACTGTGACTAGTTGCAACATTAAAAAGCATAACTGGGCCCCGATGTCTATGGGTTTGTATTATCCATGGTCACCATCTGAATGACATGAAGCTTTGGTATTGGTTGTAAAGTTAGACCAATTTGAGATCACTGATGGGAATTTTTGAATGTTGGTAAGGAACCTCACCAGGAGGAAATAGTAATTAGAAGCAAAACTGTACATATCCTGCTGCCAATAATCTGCGACTAATCTCAAGTCTGCTGGGTGTGCTCATTTCATCAAAAGTGGCAATACAAATCTTACAGGTTGACACACCTTGACTTCACAAGGCATTAATATCTCAGGCAGGAGTTTATGTCTTGGGAGCTTTCCAATTTTCCAATGACCAGTGTGTGTGCACATACAAATGTGGGCAGGAACAGATACAGCAACATTTAATTCTAAACATTATCTTTCTGACATTTGTTTATTGATCTAAATGAGGGCATCACAGGCAGAGCGGGCATTTCCTGTTCTTTCCATATTGCCCCCCTGTGTGACATGGAGCAGAACGCGGAGAATGTTGTGCTTCCATGCACCCATTGCACTCAATCTTTATGGTGTAGAGGCCACAGGTTTGGGATATGTTGTTATAGAAGTCTTACCACAAAAAAACTCCAGTGCATTATGGAGATAAATAACAGTGCATTTCAATGAATTGATTTCAGAGAACGAGATCACCAGGGATTCATGGCTGTGAGTGTTCAAGAAGAAGCCAATAGAAGTTTTGTTATCAAAGAACAGGAATGTTAAATATCCTCAGATATATTGTCAAAGTAAACCCATGGAGTGACCAAGTGGTGATACCATCGAGTGTGGCAGCCTCGCAAGCAGCTGTCCGTCCTTTCCCCCTTTTTGTTATTTTTAGTCTGTCCAAAAGTATCTTTTTTGGAAGTATTTTAGTCTGTTTTATGTGGGGGATGTTGGGGGGGGGGGGGTGGAAATTGGGGAAACTGTTTCCCAGACACTTCATGTTAAATTCTTTAGTATTGTGTTCATTTCATTTTATTTGTGTGGCTGTTTGGTAATTCAAATTTCACTGCACCAATTGGTGTATGTGACAATAAATGCACCTTGAACTTGAAATGGAAGGATCTAACCAAGGTCCTGGTCTCAGAAAGCACATATTAGTTTTCATATGTGGAAAAAAACTTATGTCAGCGTGCATCATGAGAAAAGGACAAAAAAGGTATATAATATTTTGTACAAACCAATGGCAAGCATGGCTTCATAATTCAGCTTCACGTTCCTATAACGGCGCTTCTCCAAGTCAATTATTTCTTCAAACTCTTCATTGGGAAAATAGCCAGCAATGTCGTCAAAATGGTCAGCATCCTGGAAAAACAAGCATTGTACCTGATACACTTTGGTGCATAATCTGCAATCATCAGATATTAATTCAAAAACAGATTTAAAAATATCCTTTTTTATTTAATACATAGAAACATAGAAACATAGAAAATAGGTGCAGGAGTTGGCCATTCGGCCCTTCGAGCCTGCACCGCCATTCAATATGATCATGGCTGATCATCCAACTCAGTATCCTGTACCTGCCTTCTCTCCATACCCCCTGATCCCTTTAGCCACAAAGGCCACATCTAACTCTCTCTTAAATATAGCCAATGAACTGGCCTCAACTACATTCTGTGGCAGAGAATTCCAGAGATTCACCACTCTCTGTGTAAAAATAGTTTTTCTCATCTCAGTCCTGAAAGATGTCCCCTTTATCCTTAAACCGTGACCCCTTGTTCTGGACTTCCCCAACATCGGGAACAATCTTCCTGCATCTAACCTGTCCAACCCTTAAGGATTTTGTAAGTTTCTATAAGATCCCCCCTCAATCTTCTAAATTCTAGCGAGTATAAGCCGAGTCTATCCAGTCTTTCTTCATATGAAAGTCCTGACATCCCAGGAATCAGTCTGGTGAACCTTCTCTATACTCCTTCTATGGCAAGAATGTCCTTCCTCAGATTAGGAGACCAAAACTGTACGCAATACTCCAGGTGTGGTCTCACCAAGACCCTGTACAACTGCAGTAGAACCTCGCTGCTCCTATACTCAAATCATTTTGCTATGAATGCTAACATACCATTCGCTTTCTTCACTGCCTGCTGCAACTGCATGCCTGCTTTCAATGACTGGTGTACCATGACACCCAGGTCTCGTTGCATCTCCCCTTTTCCTAATCGGCCACCTTTTAGGTAATAGTCTACTTTCCCGTTTTTGCCACCAAAGTGGATAACCTCACATTTATCCACATTATCCTGCATCTGCCATGCATTTTCCCACTCACCCAGCCTATCCAAGTCATCTTGCAGCCTCCTAGCATCCTCCTCACAGCTCACAGCTAACATTGACCCCCAGCTTCGTGTCATCCGCAAACTTGGAGATGTTGCACTCAATTCCCTCGTCTAAATTATTAATATATATTGTAAATAGCTGGGGTCCCAACACTGAGCCTTGCCCCACTAGTCACTGCCTGCCATTCTGAAAAGGACCCGTTAATCTCTATCCACATCAATACTGAACCCCCAATACCGTGTGCTTTAAGTTTGTATACTAATCTCTTATGTGGTACCTTGTCGAAAGCCTTCTGAAAGTCCAGATATAACACATCCACTGGTTCTCCCTTATCCACTCTACTAGTTACACCCTCGAAAAATTCTATCAGGTTCGTCAGACATGATTTACCTTTCATAAATCCATGCTGACTTTGTCCAATGATTTCACCACTTTCCACATGTGCTGATATCCCATCTTTAATAACTGACTCTAGCAGTTTCCCCACTACCGATGATAGATTAACTGGTCTGTATTTCCCCGTTTTCTCTCTCCCTTTTTAGAAAGTGGGGTTACATTAGCTACCCTCCAACCCTCAGGAACTACTCCAGAATCTAAAGAGTTTTGAAAAATTATCACTAATGCATCCACTATTTCTGGGGCTACTTCCTTAAGTACTCTGGGATGCAGCCTATCTGGCCTTGGGGATTTATCGGCCTTTAATCCATTCAATTTACATAACACCACTTCCCGGCTAACCTGGATTTCACTCAGTTCCTCCATCTCATTTGACCCGCGGTCCCCTGCTATATCCAGCAGATTAATTAAGTCTTCCTTAGTTAAGATAGAACAAAAGTAGTTATTCAATTGGTCTGCCATGTCCTTGTTCCACATGATCAATTCACCTGTCTCTGACTGCAAGGGACCTACATTTGTTTTAACTAATCTTTTTCTCTTCACATATCTATAAAAACTTTTGCAGTCAGTTTTTATGTTCCCTGCCAGTTTTCTTTCATAATCTATTTCCCTTTCCTAATTAAGCCCTTTGTCCTCCTCCGCTGGACTCTGAATTTCTCCCAGTCCTCGGGTTGGCTGCTTTTTCTGGCTAATTTGTATGCTTCATCTTTTGTTTTGATACTATCCCTGATTTTCCTTGTTATCAACGGATGCACTACCTTCCCTGATTTATTCTTTTGCCAAACTGGGATGAACAATTGTTGTAGTTCATCCATGCAGCCTTTAAATGCCTTCCATTGAATATCCACCGTCAACCCTTTAAGAATCAACTGCCAGTCTATCTTGGCTAATTCACGTCTCATACCCTCAAAGTTACCTTTCTTTAAGTTCAGAACCCTTGTTTCTGAATTAATTATGTCACTCTCCATCCTAATGAAGAACACAACCATATTATGGTCACTCTTGCCCAAGGGGCCACGCACAACAAGACTGCTAACTAACCCTTCCTCATTAATCAATACCCAGACTAGAATAGCCTGCTCTCTCATTGGTTCCTCTACATGTTAGTTTAAAAAACTCTCCCGCATACATTCCAAGAAATCCTCTTCCTCAGCACCGCTGTCAATTTGATTCACCCAATCTATATGATTGAAGTCACCCATTATAACTGTTTTATCTTTGTTGCACGCATTTCTAATTTCCTGTTTGATGCCATCCCCAACTCCACTATTACTGTTAGGTAACCTACTGATCCTTCGTTTCTATTGCGTTAATCTCCTCTTTAACCAGCAATGCTACCCCACCTCCTTTTCATTTCTGTCTATCCCTCCTCAATATTGAATATCCCTGGATGTTCAGCTCCCAGCCTTGGTCACCCAGGAGCCATGTCTCCGTGATCCCAACTATATCATAGTCATTAATCGGTATCTGCAAATTAGTACAGGACAATTCCAGGATTTAAAAAATGACAACTTAAAATTAAAGGGTAAATTCTTCAGGATAGAAATGAGATATTTCTTCACTCAGAATATAATAAGGTTTTTTTCTAGGGTTGAAATAAATCAGCTTTTAATTGCATTCCAGCAAGATCAAAACATTATCGATTACAACAAGTAAACTGCTGCAAAACCACTTTTGTAAAAATGATTAAATTGTCAGAGATATTCAGCAGGCCAGACAGCAGCTGTGGAGGTAGAAGCTGAGTGAATGTTTCAGGTTAATATTCTTTCCTCGCAGCTGGGGAAAGTTGTCAGATGGAGACGAACTAGAAGGATGAGGGAGATGGTCTGAATGACCTCCCAGATCAATATTAATATCAGTGATCCACTCCAGAGCACAGGGAACTCACCCACTCCTCACTGACACCAATCTCTGGGACTGTGATGGTCTGAGAAGGAGCAGCAGCATCTTCCCCGTTCCCAGGCCCCGGAGAGAGAGGACATGTATGTGGCATCTTCTGCCCGCTCTCCATGTCAAAGCTCCCTGGACTCTCACCTCTGAGCCCCGCCTGTGTCCCACACATGGTCTCGTCTCCTTCAGCAGTTCCCCCTGAGGGTCTCCCTTCCTGAGCTCAGACACCCACTTCTCCTCACCTACACCCCGACTAAACTCCTCGATCACTGAAGCGTCGCCTCGACGACACCTCACGACCAAACTGCTCCTCACGACCAGACGTCGACTCGCCTCGACTAAACCCCACGTCACTGAAACCAACCTCGCGCCCGCCTCCAACCGCCGTTAGCCTCGTCCTCGCTCCCGCTATTTATAGACCCGGCCGTTGGCGGGGGGCGGGGCTTGAGTCAACGTCAACGTCAACGCGTGTGCGCCCCGCCCCTCCCCGGCTCTCTCGGGCAGTGCGCCTGCGCCGCTCTCCGCGCTCGGCCCCGCCCCTCGGTTTGTGCCACCAATGGCCCGGGGGGAGGGAGAGGGGCGGGGCAGAGCGGGGGCTATAAATAACCGGTCCTCTCCGGGGCCTGGGAACGGGGAAGATGCTGCTGCTCCTTCTTCTCAGACCATCACAACCCCCAGGAATCGGTGTCAGTGAGGAGTGGGCTCTGGAGTGGATCACTGACAGCAATAATTATCTGGGAGGCCATTTAGACCATCTCCCTCATCCTTCTTGTTGTCTGTCTCCATCGGACAACTTTCCCCAGCTTTGAGGAAAGAATATTAACCTGAAACATTCACCCAGTTTCTCCCTCCACAGATGCTGCCTGTCTTGCTGATTATCTTCAACAACGTATTATTTTTTTCATTCGTGGTTTTGCAGCGGCCACATGGTGCTGCTCGCCTGCTCCTGACAGTATGGGGGAAGCCCATGATAGTCACTGTCTTCATTGCTTGTTGGCTGGAAGCTGCAATCTTGAATATTGACAGGCACCATTTTGGGTCTGGACCTTTCAGGCAGATCATGCCTGACCTGCACTTTAAATGCAGTTTCCTCTCTTACTGTGATATGGTTTATAACTTCTTAGAATCAATTATATGTTGATCTTTCTCGAATGCAATTAACAGCATTTTTTTCAACCGTTGAAAATGATTCTGAGTGAAGACATATCTAATTTCAATCCTGAAGAAGTTACCCTTTATTTTAAGTTGTTGACACTTTATCCTGGAATTGTCTTGTACTAAATAAACAATTGATATTTTGAAATCTGTTTTGGAATAAATATCTGATGATTGCACATTATGCATCAAAGTGTATCAGGTACAATGCTTGGTTTTCCAGGATGCTGACAAGTTCAAAGACACGCACACACACACTGGCAAAGACTGGCCGCCAGGATATTCGGCTATCATCACTTCTTCAAGCTCCAAGTTGAGTCGCCAGGGAGAAATTTGCACTGTCAGCACTGCTTAAGGCAAATGTGAACTGAAGAAAGAAGCCTGTGATCACCACAACTCCTCCTTCGAAGATCACAGGACTAAGCTGTTGAGACAAGCCCGAGATCACCAGCATCTTGCCTTACAGCGCCAGAGACCCAGGTTCGATCCCGAATATGGGTGTTTGTCTGTACGGAGTTTGTACCTTCTTCTCGTGACTTATGTGTGTTTTCCCTGAGATCTTCGGTTCCCCCCCACACCAAAGGGGTACAGTTTGCAGGTTAATAGTAAGATTAAACGAGAACTTACCAGTTTGAAGTTTGATCTTTATTTCATGAGGAGTTACGTTGGTGATTACGTGAAGAAGACCCGTCAGGGCGCATGCGCGTCAATCTTCAAAGCAGCGATATGAAATCACAGATAACAGAATATTTGAAGTAACATAGTAAGATGAGCAACATGAGAACTGCCATATGACCTTTTATGAGAGAGCGGGTTGGGCATGGTGGGCACGTAATCACCAATGCAACTCCTCATAAAATAAAGACTAAACTTCAAACTGGTAAGTTCTCGTTTAATCTTACTATTTTACTTCGGAGTCACGAGAATGATTCTGTGAATAAACTGAATCCATCTCAAAAATTATTTTTAAATTATGGTTTAATAATAGCAAAAAAATTAATACTTAAATATTGGAAAAATACACCAATACCAACGCTCAAAATGTGGATTGCAAGTATGTTGGACACCGCACATCTTGAGGAAATGCGATTCCTCCTAAGAGATAAATTTGACCATTTCACAACGAGTTGGTCTCCATTTGTCGTCTTTTTGGAATCATATGGTGCAACACAATTGTAAAAGCTAACTCGTGACTGGGCGAGGGATGGTCAAGATTATAAATAAGATCTCCTTACTTTTTTTCTTTTTCTTCCCTTTTCTTCTTTTATTCTCTTTTTCCTATTTTCTATTCTTTAACTTTCTTCTTTCACTTTCTATTTTTCTTTTCCACACACTATATATCTCACATTTTTCTATACTTCATTATCTAACTTATTTTTCTTTTTCTTCCTTATTATAAAAAAATATATATAAGAAGCTGTACATAAAATGTATTATGAAAATATGATTGTATACAATTGTACTTCTAATAAAATTAAAATATATATTTTTTTTAATTAAAAAAAAAAAATCTCGTTTAATCTTACTATTTTACTTCGGAGTCACGAGAGTGATTGTGTGAAGAGTTCAGTGCTCTGTGATTTTATGCCGCATATTCAAATCCAGGCTTCTCACTGCATTGATTGACTTCGGATGAGAAACAATCAATAATGCGTTAAACATGAAATTTGAATATCATGCAGTAACAATTGATTTGAATAATCAAAACAAACAGTAACCCCTCTATCCCAGGGGAAACTAAACAGAACTCAATACTGAATTTGCAAACAGCCCCCATCGGCAATCGGCCGATGGTAAAAATTGTTGAAAAACCAATTCATTTGACCTGTAAGCATATGGTCGATGGGGACATCCATCACCCTGGCCACCGACCTTGCTGCTGCACTAGTGGAATACGATGTATACACGTCAGTGTTAATACCTGCCTGAATCAAGACTTGCTTTAACCACCTTGAGATAGTCTGCTCTGACACTCTCTTGTGTGGTTTCTTGTAACTGATAAACAAAACTGTTTCCACATTTCTTAAGGTCCTTGTTACGTCAATATAATGTAATAAATGTGTCCTTACACATAAACATGGATCAGTAGGTTATGCTGAAAACACAATTTTAAAACCTGTGGCACCTGACCCGCTCTGTTTGACCAGGTCGTAAATACATAACAGAACATTCTCTTCAGCCACTTCCATCCTGTCTAGCTGAAGCTTTTGCAATATCTGCACTCGCTATGCTGAACCAATGCCATGAGCATTACCACCTTCATGGTGAGTTTTGTCAATTCAGAGACGTGACAGGAACCCACTATCGAAGCATCTTGAGGACCACACTTACATCCCAGATCGCCATATACCTGGGTTTAGGAAATTTCAGAGTTGAAATTCCTTTCATCAATCGAGCTATGATATGATGAAAACCCAATAGG
Organism: Malacoraja senta; assembly: GCA_038087875.1. Taxonomy (NCBI): domain Eukaryota; kingdom Metazoa; phylum Chordata; class Chondrichthyes; order Rajiformes; family Rajidae; genus Malacoraja; species Malacoraja senta. Next base: position 252,957 of record JAXLNO010004890.1, on the reverse strand, counting down.
ATCTTTTCCTGACCCCATCAAAACCATACGAGGACAAAGCACGTAAAGCTGTATTAATGGTGCTATAACTGAGCCCCTCATCATCGTAGAGTGTCGACAGGAACTCTAAAATATCCACAATACCTGCAGTACTATAGTCAATATTATTTTGTACACAATATTGCTCCCATTTTTTTTAACGTAAGTAATATACCGCTTTTGAGTACTCTTTCTCCAGGCTGCAGTGAGCATGTCCACCGTTCGCCCAGACAGTCCTCGCCCCAGGTATGGCCTTCTTAAAACCTGCAAATTAACAAGTCAATACGATCACATAATGGATGACTATCCCGTGTTAGCGGATGCTCCAGTAAATTCCTATGCTTGGGAACCACTAAAGGAGTTTGGATCGCTAACTGTAACATCAAAGGGAACCATGCTTGAGTCGGGCAATTAGGTATTATAAGAACCCCCGAAGCGGCATCCTGCTTTATTTTTTGCAGACTCCGTCCTATGAGGCAGAATGGTGGGAAAATATATAAAAACATACCACCCCAATGTAGCGAGAAAGCATCAATTGCAACTTCCCCCTGGTCTGGTTCCCATGAAACATATTTAGGCAGCTGGTGGTTAAACCTCGATGCAAAATAAATCGATATCTGGCATTCATATATAAGTACTATATTATTGAACACCTCCTGGTTCAACATCCAATCTGTGTTGTCATGGAACTTTCGTGACTTGGCGTCGGCTACTATGTTGAATCTACCTGGTAGATAAATAGCTGAAAACCAAATATATTTTTCAATGCACCAGGCCCAAATTTGATTAGCCAATCTGTCACAAAATACCGACTTGATTCCACCAATGTGATTAATATGTATGCCACTGCCATAGTATTGTCAATCTGCAACTGAACATGCAGGTTACCTTTGTTAGAGCAATAAGCCTTATCCATAAAAAGCTCTTAATAGTTAATTGCCCATGTCTGCGGAAGCGATGCCTCTTGCTCAGTCCATCTGCCTCCACAGCTGAAACTCATATCCATGACACCCCACCCGAGTGCACTGACATTCATCTGCAAAATCATGGAAGGCTGGTCAAGCATTACCTTGCTATAACTCCTGGACACATGGTGAATCCACCATTGCAAATCAGAAACAATCTCTGCTGATAACTGCATGGGTCTATTATAATGACCCGAATGTATCCTTAGTGCCTCCATTAGCTTGATACAGCTGTCAATTAGCTCTACCATTTTTCCCTGGGCAGACTGAAGAATTTACATTACTCCTCAGGAGTCAATGATTAACGGGACTTCGCCAGATTTAAAAGGACCTTTAAAGTTCTTTTAAGAGCTTTAAGGACATTCGAAAACCGAAATGGACGGTGGACATTGGAGAAAACCGTGGTTTTCTTTTTCTTTTTTTCTTTTGTTATTAATCACTATTGCTACTTGTATATTCATATCTAACTATATATGTAACTACTAATACTTAATAAATATCTATATTACTACTAACATTATTAACATTTATATTACTCATAAAAATTTAATACTGGGTATGATTGATAACAATGATTAATAACTAACAGTCTCTGGTTAAAGTAGAAATGAGTTACATACTTATATTCTATAGGAAGATATGCAAGAGGTAATTCAGCCTACGTCATAATAAGGTTTGACGGTTTTTCTCTTTATTTTTCAATTTAAAATCAAATTTATAGATTTAGCGAAGATATTAATATGATATGTAGAGAATAATAACGTCGTGAATTTATGCTGTTTTCGGACTTTTCTGCAGGGATACGTGCTTATGTATGTATGCATATGGGTATATATATATATATATATGTATATGTATATATGTATGTATGTGTGTGTGTATGTATGGGTATATATATATGTTTGCTACTCCCAAAGAAGTTATTTGATTGTCAGAAATAATCTCTTTTTTTTCGGGCACGGAGCTGGGAATTTTTTTTTTACAAAGGCTACGGAAGTCTTTAGAATTCTAGCCACGTTAGTGTGGCTATCACTAACTACACTAATTGTATTGGTAGTTTTTTTTATTTCACCCTATATTAACCAATTCTATCACTTTTTTCACTTTAAATATTTTTATAACTTAATGTTTGAATGGAACAACAAGACTAATACAAGGAGATGTGTTCGGAAGAGCGATGTATATGATTTTAAATTCATCTATTTGAGGTTCGGGAGCAGGGTCAGGTTTTATGTGTTGCACCTTCTGCTCGGTTATAGACCACCTTAGAAATAATATGCAAGATGTTAATATGACAAGAGGGGGTCAGGGAATAACATTTTGTAGTTGTAATGTCAAGGGAATCAATGAACCAATTAAGAGAGGTAAAGTTTTGGCACATCTAAATTCAATCAAAACAGATATAATATTCCTTCAAGAAACACACCTTAAAAAGGAATCTCAACATAGACTTAAAGCTAAGTGGATCGCTGAATCATATCATTCCTCTTTTTCCCATAAGTCCAGAGGAGTTGCAATATTAATTCGTAAAGGAATACCTTTTACGAATTCATCAACAATAGCGGATATTGATGGTAGATATATTATATTAGTTGGAGAGTTAAATGGAGAAAAGGTGATTCTTCTTAATGTATATGGGCCTGATTTTGATAACCCTATGTTTTTTAATAAAACATTTAATAAAATTCCTGAATTTACACAATATAAATTAATAATTGGAGGAGACTTCAATTATACATTAGATTCATACTTAGATAGATCATCAAGGCAAAAAAAAGTAAAATCTCAATCAAGTGTATTTTTAAATTCATTTATTAATACCACTAATATTAAGGATGTCTGGAGAATTGAAAATCCAACTGGACGGGAATATTCATTTTACTCACCAATACATAAAACATACTCAAGAATAGATTATTTTTTAGTTGACTCCACGTTTATCCCATTTACTTATAACTCAAAATACCATAATATTATAATCTCAGATCACGCACCTGTAACATTCATGATTAAATTAAATGGAATGTCCGAGAAACAAACATATTGGAGATTTAACCCACAAATTTTGAACGAAAGATCATGCCAGGAATATATTACTAAACAGATTCAAATATTTTTTGAGGTAAATGACAACCCTGACACACCTACTTCTCTTATGTGGGAAACGTTTAAAGCGTTTGTTCGAGGTGCATTAATTTCTGCTCAAGTATTTTATAATAAAGAGAACAGGATTAAACAACAAACATTGGAAAGTGAAATCAAGCAACTAGATATAGAAAATGCGAGAATGCCATCTATTTTAAAACATAATAAAATTGCTGTATTGAAATATAAATTAAACAAAATGTATTCAGAACAAGTAATAAAACTTTATCAAAAAACCAAACAATTACATTTTGAATTTGGAGACAAACCACAAAAACTATTAGCACGTCAGTTACGAAAAATGGAAGGGGAAAAAATAATTCATCAAATTAGAACAGAGACAGGAGAATTATTAAAAATGCCCAAGGATATAAATGAAAGATTTCTCCAATACTATCATAATCTTTAATCAACTAAAACTGTAGTACAACCAGAAGTAATAGCAGATTTTTTACTAAAATGTAATTTAAAAGGTTTAGATTCAAACGATAGAGAATTATTAGAAAGGGAGATTACGATAAAGGATATTGAGGAGTCTATTGGCTCTTTAAAAAATGGTAAAGCAGTAGGACCAGATGGTTTAGGCTCTGAATTTTATAAAACATTTCATGATTTGCTCTCCCCACGTTTACAAAGGCTGTATGAGCATATCTATACTCAACAGAAACTCCCAGATACTTTAAATGAATCTATAATAACACTTATTCCTAAAGTTGATAAAGATCCGGAAGATCTGGGATCATATAGAGCAATTGCACTTTTAAATACAGATCAGAAAATATTAACTAAAATACTAGCGCATAGATTAAGTACAGTGATGAATAAATTAATACACCCTGATCAAACAGGCTTTATTCAGAAACGGTACTCATATTATAATCTAAGAAGATTATTTAATATTATTTATTCTAAGAGAATTATTAATGAAGATCTAGCAATAATCTCACTTGACGCTGAAAAAGCATTTGATCAGGTTGAATGGTCTTATTTATTTTCGGTGATGGAAAATATGCAGCTTGGGGAGAAATTCTGCACATGGAAAAAACTGTTATATACATACCCTAGGGCTAGAATATTAACAAACCAAAGGTTGTCATCTAAATTCAGCCTATCTAGAGGTTGTAGACAAGGATGCCCGTTATCTCCATTATTATTTGCGCTTGCTATTGAGCCACTCGCAGAAAGAGTTAGGGGTCATCCGGAAATACATGGGTATATCACAAAGGACACAGTGAATAAAATTTCTCTATACGCAGATGATGTACTAATTTACATTACAAAACCAGAAATTAGTATTCCAAACTTATTAAAGCTAATAACCCAATTTGGTTCACTCTCAGGATACAGAATAAATTGGAATAAAAGTGAAATTATGCCAATAAGGGAACATAACAAACAGATAATACAACAATTTCCATTTAAAATAGTAAATGAAAAATTTAAATACCTAGGTATTTATGTAACTAAGATATATACATCATTATTTAAAGCAAATTTTCCCCCATTACTGAACAAACTACATAAGAATATTCAATACTGGAAAACACTTCCTATCTCAATGGTTGGCAAAATTAATGCCATAAAAATGATTTTTTACTGCAAATATTATACCTTTTTCAGACAATTCCGATATATTTGTCAAAAAACTTTAAAAAAAAATTGGATTCCATTGTTAATAATTTTATCTGGGATTATAAGAATCAGAGGATAAACAAAAGACATTTGTGTAAATCAAAAATAAATGGAGGCTTGGTTTTACCCAACTTTCTGTTTTTTTGGGCAGTTAATATTAAAAATATGAATTTCTGGTTGGAAGAAATAGATCAACAACCAGATTGGTTAAAAATGGAAAAGGAAGATTGTTTACCTTTTGATATCGGCTCGATATTATTTGCTACGTCAAAATTAAACAAAAAAAATTATAGGGAAAACCCTATAATATTTAGTGCTATACGAATTTGGAAACAATTAAAAAAAACATTAAAATTAGATAATTTATCACTTTTTCTTCCAATTGTGAATAACCCTTTGTTTAAGCCCTCATGGTTGGACAGGGGTTTTACACAATGGAAGAATTATGGAATTAAAAATATGGGACAACTTTACAAGGAAGGCACTTTTCTGACATTTCAGGAGTTGCAACAGACTTATGGACTCCGAGGAAATGATTATTTCAGATATCTTCAACTCAGAGATTATGTAAAATCGAATACTCAAAATTTTCGAATTAGAAATTCAGAAATTCTTGACGAATGTTGGAATAAACATCCTAATACAGAAAAATTAATATCTTATATATATAATATCTTATTAGACAGTGACATTCCATCGACGGACTTACACAGACAAACATGGGAAAAAGAATTAAATCAAATAATAACGAAAGATACTTGGGAAGAAAGTTTACAACACATACATCAATGTTCATTAAATGCCAGACATTCTTTAATACAATTTAAAGTAATACATAGGTTACATTATTCAAAAACAAAATTACATAAAATCTTTCAACATATCTCACCTATATGTGATAAATGTCAACATTTAGAAGCTACCTTATCTCATATGTTTGCAAACTGTATAAAAATTAAAAAATTCTGGGTAAATATTTTTAGTATAATATCTAAAGTGACCCGCGTTGGATTGGACGCGGATCCAAAATTAATAATACTCGGAACATTAGAATTAAATCAAACATTTACAACAACACAAAGAAACTTTATTGATTATAGTATAATAACAGGAAAAAAATTAATTCTAAAATTTTGGAAAGGCCCTATAACCCCCACAATCAAAATGTGGAATATAGAAATGACGGAGACCTTAAACGTGGAAAGAATCAGATTTTCCCTGTTGGACAAACAGGAATTATTCGTTGGAACATGGTCTCCCTTTATTGATTATTTAAAGGGTCAGTATGGTTCAGCACAGGAACCTGACTAACACTCGGGCTAAAGAATGGATGAAATGCTATACTCTGAAATGTACGAATATATCTCGAATTAAGTTTTTTATTTTAATAAATTTTTCCATTCTTCTTTAATTCAATTTCAATTTTATTTGTCTTTTGAGGGACAAATTTGTCATTTGGACCCCTTGAGGTCCAAACGAAATGTCGTTTCTGCAGCCATACAATACAAAACAAAGAAGACCCGAAACACAACACAATTTACACATACATCCATCACAACGCTGTGATGGAAGGCAAAAATAACGTATCTCTCCACTGCACTCCCCCCCCCCCGATGTCAGAGTCAAAGTCAAAGCCCCCGGCGGGCGATGGTGATTGTCCCGCAGCCATTAAAGCCACACCGGTTGATGCAAGGTCGCGCACCGGGTCTTGGTGTTAGAGCCCCGGCGCTCGCCCGCAAAGTCCGGCAGCCATTCCAAGCCGCGCGGGGGTATAAAGCCCCGCTCCAGGTGCTCCTCAACCCCGCAACTCGGGCGGGAGAAGTCGCCGCTGCGGAAGCCCCGAAAAGCAGTCTCCCACCAGGGGACCCGCGGGCTTCCAGTGTTGCCGTCCGCCAGACCCGCGGTTGTAGCCTCCGAATCTCCGGCGGTCGGGTCGGGTAGCAGCAGCGATTGTCTCCACCACAGCTCCACCCGCTCCGGACTCGGCCAGCCCCGCGAGGGCGAGCAGTCCGCAGCTCCACGGGAGCCCCAGGTCGTTCCTGCTGGAGGCCGCTCCACGTTGCCCAGCCCCAACGACAACGGAGACCCGACAAAGAAAAGGTCGGGTCTCCCGTGCAGCGGAAAGATTTTAAAGTCCCCCCCCCCACCCCCACCCCCACCCCCCACACACATACCCCGACAAAAAAAATTAATAAAAACTACATAAAAACGAGACAAAAATAATAAAAAGACAGACGGACTGCAGAGGCCGCTGCAACGAAAAGTCGCGCCGCCCAAAAAACTATTCTTTAACTATCTTTCTCTTTTGTTTTGGTTTTTTTGTTTTTTGTTTTTTGTTTTTGATTTTTTTTTCTTTCTTCTCTCTCTTTTCTTTCTTTACTTCATCTATCTTTTTAGTTCTATCTAGTTTTTTAAAAAAAGGCAAAAGGTATTGGAGACAATGTAATAATAATTGACAATATTATCAATTCAAAAATGTAAGACTGTAATGATGTTAATAGGTTGTGTACTTATCTCCAATAAAAAATATTTTCAAAAAAAAAAAAAAAAGATAAATAGCTGAAAACCAAATATATTTTTCAATGCACCAGGCCCAAATTTGATTAGCCAATCTGTCACAAAATACCGACTTGATTCCACTATTGTCAATCTGCAACTGAACATGCAGGTTACCTTTGTTAGAGCAATAAGCCTTATCCATAAAAAGCTCTTTATAGTTAATTGCCCATGTCTGCGGAAGCGATGCCTCTTGCTCAGTCCATCTGCCTCCACAGCTGAAACTCATATCCATGGCACCCCACCCGAGTGCACTGACATTCATCTGCAAAATCATGGAAGGCTGGTCAAGCATTACCTTGCTATAACTCCTGGACACATGGTGAATCCACCATTGCAAATCAGAAACAATCTCTGCTGATAACTGCATGGGTCTATTATAATGACCCGAATGTATCCTTAGTGCCTCCATTAGCTTGATACAGCTGTCAATTAGCTCTACCATTTTTCCCTGGGCAGTGTCACTTAATTTAATCAATTGTGACCCAAATAGTCAGGTGTTAATTTGGATTTCTCTGGATGAATAATGCCTAATCTTTGAAAATTGGATTTAACAACTACCACCGGTTACTTCAGCTGTTCTCTTGGATAGCCCTGTAATCAAGATATTATCGAGTTAAGCCACGAGCACCTGACCCTGGCTTCTCAGCATGCCTATTATATGTTTTTAACAACTTTGTGCCATAGTTGATCCATCCAGCTGAATTTCAAATATCCTCTATCCTGCAAATGAACAGACATTGAATAATCCGCATCTTTAAGCTCTATAGTCGCCATATAGCATCCTGTTGACCCAGTTGCTTGGCAGTGACAATTCCATCTTACAATGTCTATACTGCATCCCCCATCCTTTTTTGGCCTGAGAAAATATTAGACACAAATTGATGGGTTGGTGAACCGACTTTCCAATTACACCTTTATCACATAAGCTTCCAAGCGCAGTCTGATCGTCCATCTGTTCTGTTAATGAAAACTGAACAGTTCTCCCAGGAACATGCTGAATGTGCAAATCACAATTTGGATTGAACTCCATTCGAAACCCTTGAATAACACTCTTTATAAACAGAGCTGAGGTAATTTGCTTCCATTCATCCCGGAACAGATGTAATGTACCCCAGTTTAAGTTGTGTCACATTTGATATGTGCACCTGAGAACCAGGCCCACCTACCTCCTTAGTACCTGGTGGATCACGTTGTTCCCAGCCCCTGGCGGGAAAGCCGACGTTTGACCGTGTTCCCGCTGCAGAATGCCTCCTCCGCATCTGCATTGCCGGCCGACTTGTTCCTGGTCCAGACCAATCTGTCCCTCGTTTGTAGGGGTACATCTTTTTTGGAAACTTGCCGACTGCCGGTGGCTTGATCAAGCCCACAATCTTTGCCTCGTCATCCATCTCCTTGACACGCTTGGCTAGGTTCTCTCCGAAGAATAGGTTGGCCGGCTGTATGTCGCTGGGCTGGCAGAATGCTGCAACCTTGGGATTAATGGTGGGCCGAATGGCACTTTCCCTGAGACAATTTATCTCAAAATGGGCGCTACAAAGCAACCCTAGTACCTCTTGCTGCGTCTCCGACAGATGCCCTCCATCCTCCGTTCTAGCGAACGCCGTGATTCCTGAGCCAAGTCGTTTCAGGATTCTCTGCAGCTTCATCTCCTGGACACTCCTGCCCACGCCCATCTGGCTCCGTATCACCCGGTTCACTGCTGGCACCTTCAGCAACACGCAGTTACCCGGGTCTCCTGTTTCTTGGCGGTACCAGACTCTGATGGGGCAGCGAATCATGCTGCCAGAGATAAGACCTCTGACAACGGCCGTCTTCGCTAGGCTCGAACTCACCGTCAGAGTCGGGGTCAGAACTGAGCTGACCCTCTGCAGTCGCCTTTACAATGAGGGTGCTATCGAGCAGCCTCTATATCGTGGAGGCCAGCTCATCTCCCAGTGGCTCTCCAGACTCTGACGGGACAGCGAATCGTGCTGCCAGAGATGGGACTTCTGACAACGGCCGTCTTCGCTAAGTTCCAAGTCACCGTCACAGTCGGGGTCAGAACTTAGCTGACCCTCTGCACTCACCTCATCCATGAGGGTGCTTCAAGCAGCCCTCTACCAGGTGCTGCCGGCGCGGCCTCTTCTGCAGCCTTCCGCCCACACGACTCCTCCCCCCGGAGTGTGCGTTGCTGGAGCAACCTCTGTATGAGGTGCTCCATTTGGGAGAACCGTTTAAAAAATGGTCTCCAGCCCCGTACGGGACTCGTCGCGGCCAGACTCAGTTGAGTCCGAGGGCCTCCCGAACTTCCCCGTGGCCTTACGCCCGACTGGCGTTGGCTTTGGTGCTTTGTAGCACTAAGTCTGCAGTCGCCCCGCTCCCGGTCGGCGACTGTGCAGGGGTACGAGGCAGCCACTCACAGACCGCATTCCCGCGGCTCTCCTGCTTACCAGCGGCTCGCCTCCCCCTGATTGTCTTCAACCATGGTGCCCTGTAAAAAACAAAGCACGGCACCACAGCAAAACAACTTCTTACTCCAGCTAATTTTTCCCACTTAGCTGGAGTTAAAAATTACTTTAAAAGTACTTACCACAGGAGGAGCTCTGTCCTCCCGCTGCTCCGTGCGCCAATGCGTCAGACGTAATGACACGCATGCGCCCTGACGGGTCTTCTTCACGGAATCACTAAAATGACTCTGAAGTAAAATTGGCTTCGTATAAATGTAAATTGTCCCCAGTGTGTGTAGAATAGTTTCCATGCTGCATCTCTAAGCTAAACTAAAAAACTACACACTTTCCTTGTGCATTCAACCTCCCAAAGTGCAACACCTCACACTTGCTCAGTTTAAACTCTGTCCAAGCAGTCGTTCCAGGTGCGACAAAGGTTTACCTGCACCTCCTCCAACCTCATCTATTGCATTCACTGCTCTAGATGTCAGCTGATCTACATCGATAAGACCAAGTGAAGGCTTGGCGATCGCTTCGCCGAACACCTCCGCTCAGTCCGCAATAATCAACCTGATCTCTTGGTGGCTCAGCACTTCAACTCCCCCCATTCCGAATCCGACCTTTCTGTCCTGGGCCTCCTCCATGGCCAGAGTGAGGACCACCGGAAATTGTAGGAGCAGCACCTCATATTTTTTTGGGGCAGTTTGTACCCCATCGGCATGAACATTGACTTCTCCAATTTCAGGTAGCCCTTACTGTCTCCACCCCTTCTCAGCTCTCCCCCAGCCCTCTGATTCCTCCTCTTCCTTTCTTCTTCCAGCCCCCCCCCCCACCCTACATCAGTCTGGAGAAAGGTTTTGGCCCGAAACGTTCCCTATTTCCGTCACTCCAAACCGCCATTGAGGGTTTTTTTATCTACCTGCCAATTCTCCGCCCATTTTTCCGCCCATTTCTGCATCTGATCTTCATTCCGCCGTATCTTCCGACAGCTTCCTCACTGTCTGCAACTCCTCCAATCTTGGTGTCGTCAGCAAACTCACTCAGCCTCAGATCGCCAGCATCTTCACACATGCGTTCTGATGGACGGACAGCGCATCCTGGACATTTTTGCCGCTGTAAATAGAATAAAGCACCTGAGTTCACCGTGTTATCGTGAAAGTCGGAGTGGTCACTGCCGAACCCGGCTCTCTTTCAATGCCACGCACCCTATCTACTCATACTGCCTCCTTCGGTGAGATGAGAACCTTGACCCTAAGATCCCACTGCACATCAATTCTGTCAATGAAGAAGGGTCTTGACCTGAAACGTCACCCATTCCTTCTTGATCAAGTATGAATATTGCTTTCTTTAACTTCAAGTACACCTGCATTCGCTCTCTCTCCATCCCTCCCCCACCAAAGTCACAACAGCTTGAAGTCTTGAATTTTCATGGCTTTTCATGTCTTGAATTTTCGTGGTTTTAACATCTTGAATTTTCGTGGCTTTTCATATCGAATTTTCGTGGCTTTTCATGTCTTGAATTATCGTGACTTTTCATGTCTTGAATTTTCGTGGCTTTTCACGCCTTGAATTATCGTCGCTTTTCACGCCTTGAATTTTCGTGGCTTTTCACGCCTTGAATTTTCGTGGCTTTTGATGTCTTGAATTTTCGTGGCTTTTCATGTCTTCATTTTTCGTGGCTTTTCACGTCTTGTCATTGCGTTTCATATCTTGAATTTTCGTGGCTTTCAACGTCTTGAATTTTCTAGGCTTTTCACGTCTTGAAATTTCGTGGCTTTTCAAGTCTTGAATTTTTGTGGGGTTTTTTCACGTCTTGAATTTTTGTGTATTTTCACATCTTGAATATTCGTGTCTTTTCATTCCTTGAATTTTCGTGGCTTTTCGTGTCATGAATTTTCGAGTCTTTTCACGTCATGAATTTTCGTGGCTTTTCACGTCTTGTATTTTGTGGCTTTTCAAGTTTTGAATTACCGTTGCCTTTTACGTCTTGAATTTTTGTGGCTTTTCATGTCTTGAATTTTTGTGGCTTTTCACGTCTTGAATTTTCGTGGCTTTTCATGACCCGAAACGTCATCCATTCCTTCTCGCCAGAGATGCTGCCTCTCCCGCTGAGTTACTCCAGCATTTCGTGTCAATCTTCGGTTTAAACCGGCATCTGCAGTTGCACGCAACACTGTTAATAATTTAGTTTAGTTTAGAGATACAGCGTGGAAACAGGCACACCGAGTCTGCACTAACCAACGATCCTCGCACATTATCACTATTAATAGGTTGAAGGCCAAGAGCAAAGTCAGTAACACCGCCATCATGGGGCTTCTGCACACGGACGACTGCTCCAATGCAGCACACACTGCAGAAGACCCCCAGGGCATCCTGAATGCCTTTGCCAAGGCATACAGAGCCATGGGCCTAGATCAGGTCCCACATCAACCTCCACCCAACCAGCCGTCTAAAAGTGGACGACACCACTCTTGAAAATGTTGACCACTTCCCCAACCTTGGCAGCATTCTTTCCTCAAAAGCTGACATCGACTCTGAGGTCAACCATCGCCTGAGTTGTGCCAGTGGAGCCTACGCCAGACTCAGGAGAAGTCGTTGAAGACCGAGACCTAAAGGTTCAAACATAACAGCTGGTAACAGAGCCGTTGTCCTCTAACACCCTGTTGTATGGAGTTGAATAATGGACCACTTACAGCAGGCCTCTGAGAGCCCCGGAACAATATCATCGAAGACCCTTACAAAAGATTCTGAGGATTAGCTGGGAGGACAAACGCACCAACATCAACATTTTGGAGGAAGCCAACATGACCAGCATCACCACCACAATAAAGCAGCACCAACTTCGATGGACTGGCCATAACTTCCGCATGTTCAACACACGTCTCCCTAAACAAATCCTGTACTCTCAACTGAAGGAAGGTCGGCGAGCCCCCGGCGGGCCAAAGAAAAGCTTCAAGGACAATACCTAGAACAGTTTGAAGAAATTCAACATCACATCAAGCAAATGAGAGTGCATTGCACTTGACATGCATTCCTGGAGGAAGTCCGTGCAGGAATGAGCTGCACTTCACGAAATGGAACCACGCCGTGTCGCGGAGACAAAGCGAGAGCAGCGTAAGGAGAGAGAGAAGGAGGCTCGACAACTACCAACCGCCGCCAGTCTCCACTGCCCACGCTGTACCAAGGTGTGTGGATCGTGGATCGGCCTTTACAGACGTCTGCAGACCCACAAGTGGACGACCTTATGGAGAGGACAGTCATACTCGTTTCGAGTGACCGCCAATGATCACACAAGAGAGACAATTTAAACTGTTATGCCAAGCCATTTATGTATATAATATAAATAAATGAGCTGGACATCGATGTTACTTGGTTAAGTTTAATTTCGAGATACAGTGCGGAGACAGTCGCTTCTGCCCACTGAATTTGCACAGAGGAAGGAACGGCAGATGCTGGTTTACACCGAAGATAGACACAAAAGCTGGAGTAACCCAGCGGGGCTGGCAGCATATCTGGAGAAAATGTGACGTTTTGGTTCGAGACCCTTCTTCAGACTGAGAGGCAGGTGATAGGGAAACGAGAGGTATGGGAAGGTACAGAACAAATCAGGCCGAAACGATGGCCCAGGAAAGGTGGAGCCCACAATGGTCTATTCCTTGTCATGGAAGAGATACAAACGGGGAAACTAGCAGAACAATAAAGTGGGGGAGGAACAGAGAGAGGGAAAGCAAGGGTTACTTGAGGTTAGAGAAGGCAATGTTCATACCGCTGGGGTGTAAGCTGCCCAAGCGAAATATGAGGTGCTATTCTTCCAATTCAGTTGTTTGTAACTATGAAACACCAGTATGTAGCTAGCTAGCCAGTCTGTAGCAATGTAGCTAGCTACCTAGTTATCCAGTTGGTAGCTCAGCCTCAGTTGCTACCTAACTATCCAGTATGTAGCCATTTGTACAGGATGCAGCCATCTAGCTGGCTCAATTGTGATCATGTTTTGTCTTTTTGCTAACTGGTTTGCTCGTGACTAAAGCTTTTCACTGTACCTCGGTACACGTGAGAATAAATTAATGAGGGGGAAAGAATTATATGAGATTGTTACGTGGATTGGTGTAACAACACCAGTTCTTGTTGTAAATCTTTAGTTGTTGTTGCTCAGATTGTGTTGCTTCTTTACAGGTGCTCTCCCCTAAATCTACCCTAAATTTACAGATGCCTTCCCTACTGCACCATTTAAAGGTGCCCTCCTCTAATTCACCATTTACAGATGCCCTCCTAATTCACCATTTAAAGGTGCCCTCCCCTAAACCCCCCTCCCACATAAATGCCCTACCCTAAATCCAAATTTAGAGGTGCCCTTCCCTAACCCCCCCCCCCCGCATTGCTAGGCACCCTCCCCTATATGTAGCCATCTAGCTACCTAGTTTTCCAGTATGTAGCCTCTAGCTAGCTACCTAGCTATCCAGTACGTTGCTCAGTCTAGCTATCTATCTAGCTATCAAGTATGTAGCTCAGTTTTGCTATCTACCTAGCTATACAGTATGTAGACATCTAGCTAGCTACCAAGTTATACAGGATGTAGTCATCTAGCTGGCTCAATTGTGATCATGTTTTGTCTTACTGCTAACTGGTTAGCTCGCGACAAGCTTTTCACTGTACCTCGGTACATGTGAGAATAAATTAATGGGGAAAGTATTATATGAGATTGTTACGTGGATTGGTGTAGCAACACAGCAGTTGTTGTTGTAAAGCTTCAGTTGTTGTTGCTCATATTGTATTCCCCTTTACAGGTGCTCTCCCCTAAATCTACCCTAAATTTACAGATGCCTTCCCTACTGTACTATTTAAAGGTGCCCTCCCCTAATTCACCATTTACAGATGCCCTCCTAATTCACCATTTAAAGGTGCCCTCCCCTAAATCCCCCTCCCAATTACGCCCTACCCTAAATCCACATTTAGAGGTGCCCTTCCCTAAACCCCCCTCCTATTGCTAGGCACCCTCCCCTATATGTAACTATCTATCTACCTGATTTTCCAGTATGTAGCCTCAGTCTAGCTAGCTACCTAGCTGTCCAGTACGTTGCTCAGTCTAGCTATCTATCTAGCTACCCAAGTATGTAGCTCAGTCTAGTTAGCTACCTAGCTATCCAGTATGTAGTTCACTCTAGCTAACTACGTAGCTATCCAGTATGTAGCCCAGTTTTGCTATCGACCTAGCTATCCAGTATGTAGACATTTAGCTAGCTACCTAGTTATACAGGATGTAGTCATCTAGCTGGCTCAATTGTGATCATGTTTTGTCTTTTTGCTAACTGGTTAGCTCGCGACTAAAGCTTTTCACTGTACCTCGGTACACGTGAGAATAAATTAATGAGGGGGAAAGAATTATATGAGATTGTTACGTGGATTGGTGTAATAACACACCAGTTGTTGTTGTAAAGCTTCAGTTGTTGTTGTTGCTCATATTGTATTGCTCCTTTACAGGTGCTCTCCCCTAAATCTCCCCTAAATTTACAGATGCGTTCCCTACTGCACCATTTAAAGGTGCCCTCCTCTAATTCACCATTTACAGATGCCCTCCTAATTCACAGTTTAAAGTTGCCCTCCCCTAAACCCCCCTCCCATATACATGCCCTCCCCTAAATCAACATTTACAGGTGCCCTTCCCTAAACTCCCCCTATTTCTAGGCACCCTCCCCTATATGTAGCAATCTAGCTAATATTATGCATCCTGTAATTTTACTTCAGAGTCACGTGAGTGACTACGTGAAGAAGACCCCGTCCAGGCGCACACGCGTCATATCGTCAGACGCATAGCGGCAGCGACCGTGTTGGGAGGAGCAGAGCCCCTCCAAGCGGTGAGTGCAAAAAGCCTGAAGGTAAGTGGTTTCACGTTCGCTTTCAGGTCGCTTTCTTCCGGGAGACTTTGCGCTGTATGCCAGACAAGTCTAAAATGGCGAAAGCGTGAAAAGGCAAAGGGAGGCATACCGCAGGTAATCCTCAAGTGGACCGCGGGTCTGATAGTAGCGGTCGCCCGATTAAAGAGTCAGTGGCAGAAAATCCAGCGACTGCAGAAACGGCAACTAAAAGTACCGTTGCAGCACTTTTAGGGTGCAAGGCCAAAAGAAAAACTGATCGGCCAGTAGACTCGGAAGAGTCAGACGCGGAGGTTACCCCACCTCAGGAAGACATTATGTCTACGCGGGTCGCTAACCTGGAATTCCTCATGGGGAAAATGATTTATCAGGACCCACTCCAGGAAGAGTACAGTCCGGCTTTGGCCCACAGGAGAGCCAGCGCAGGGAGTGCCTGGAAAAGGTGGGGTTCAGCGTTGGACTACAGGAGAGCCAGCATCAGTAATGTCTCATGAAAGACTATTTTTGGTTTGGCCTACAGGAGAGCCAGCACCGGCAGTGTCTGAGGAGAGACAATTCATGCGTTGGCCTACAGGAGAGCCAGCGTCAGTAATGTCTCATGAAAGACAATATATGTGTTGGCCTACAGGAGAGCCAGCGCCAGCAGCACCTAAAAAAGGGTTGCCAATACGTGGGCCTACGGGAGAGCCCGCGAGGGGAGCACCTGCAAAAGGGATCACAATGCGTACGCCTACGGGAGGGCCAGCGCTAGAAACACCTGAAGCAGGGATACCAGATCAGCCCCACTATGAGGAGGAATTTCCAGGGCAGCAAGATTCGGATGATGAATCATACGAGGAACAAAGCCCAGTAACAGAGCCCAGAATACCAGATCTGGCCCAAAAAATCTCCGTTCCCAGACTGAAAGGGGAACCTTTGGCAGAGGATATAGCAATGACAATAAATTACTTGCTCTCCCATCAGCTGGAGGAACTGACTATGGAGGAGACTGTCAAAAAAATATGAAACCCCGCAGAATTGCGCACTGCTAGCAGTCCCAGCAGTAAATAATGTAATATGGGGCTATTTGGGCATTGCAGTACACGCACAAGAAATGGAATTACAGAGGGTGTTGAAGTTGCTGGGGTCAGGTATTACGGCTTTTGCCAGAGGCTTGGATGAGGAGCACGTGTCTGTGTCACAACAGGATGCCTTAGCACTCATGTGTAATGCGCACTTTGAAGTAAACTGTATTCGTAAAAGTGCTATAAGGCCTAACATACATCCTAAGTTTGTGGGGCTCTGTAAACCAACTAATATTCAATTGCCTAATCTGCTTTTTGGAGAGAATCTAGCCAAAAGGGTGAAAGACCTGAATGAAGAAGCAAAAACCATGGGAATGATAAAACCACCGGTGCTTGGCAGATCTGTTCGAAGGCAATTTCCCTACCGAAGGGCGGTGACTGGGGCCGGTGAAGGAACAAGTCGGTCGTTCCCATATACGCGTTATTGGCGCACTGCTCCTGGGACCCGTGGAGGTTACATTGTTCCCACTAAGAGCAGTGGACAACATTTGACACCAGGAAACCCTGAGGTAGGTGGGTCTAATCCTGGAAGAAGCATATTAAGTGTTTCACATTTGCAAATTGGGGGAAGGTTACAATTCTTCCTAAAATAATGGCAAAAAATAACACCTGATGCGTTTATACTGTGCAGTATTATGGGGTTCAGAATTGAATTCTACCCGTATTTGGATCCTCCTACTCAACATGTTTCAAGTCGGACACGTATTTTCTCAAAAGAAGAGAATATGGACATTCAAGCGGAACTTGAAATATTGTGTGGGAAAGGGGTCATTCAGTTCACCAACAGCACCAATTTGTGTCAAGCATTTTCCTAGAGCAAAAAAGGATGGCGGCTGTAGAATTATTTTCGATCTGACAAGTCTTAACCCCTTATGTACAGTATAAACATTTTAAAATGGAGACATTTGCCAATGCTATACAGCTAATTTCAAGAAAATACTATATGGCTATCATAGATCTGCAAGATGCATATTACTCTGTGGCTGTGCATGGTAATGATCGAAGATATTTAAAGTTTAACTGAATGAGCCAATTATGGCAGTTTAAAGCATTGCCTAATGGGTTAACCTCAGCCCCTAGACTATTTACGAAATTGTTTAAACCAATCTTAGCTTTGCTAAGAGCTCAGGGCCATTTGGTAAAGGCTTATTTGGATGATATTTTAATTGTGGGTAACACTCGGGCTACAACAGAAGCATTGGTGTCAATAGTCAAGCTCACATTTGAGAGGCTGGGGTTTGTGATACATCCAGATAAATCCAAATTGTCACCAAGCACAGTAATTGATTACTTGGGGTTCACTATTAATTCAGAACACATGTTAGTGACTTTGCCCAAGGATAAAAAGCTTCAGTTAATTGAGGGTTGTATCAAGCTCATTACACAGCATCAACCATCAATTAGGCAAGTGGCAAGCTTGCTTGGCAAACTAATTGCTTCATTTCCAGCTGTGCAGTTTGGTTTACTGCATTATCAGCAACTGCAGCGAGCAAAGGTACAAGCGTTGAGGACACATTTAGGGCATTTTGATAGACCAATGCAATTACCAGTAACAGCTATTACTGAAATACAATGGTGGATCAGGAGTGTCTCATATGCTTCCAGGGAAATTCTGGTTGAAACACCTGCTATTATTCTGCAGACTGAGGAGCTACTGATCCTATTTCCAGCTGTTGGGGCAGATGGAATGTGGAAGAAGTACCATGTGTTCCAAGCACATGGGATCAATTACCTAGAACTGTTAGGTACATTTTATGGGCTTAAAGGTTATTGCTCTAATGTGCAAAACTTGCATGTACAGGTTCAGATTGACAACACTACGGCTGTAGCGTATGTTAATCACATGGGTGGAATCAAGTCAGAATCTTGTGATAGATTGGCAAACGTTATCTGGAACTGGTGTATTAGCAGAAACATTTGGCTTTCGGCAATCTACCTACCAGGTAGATTCAACATAATCGCAGACACCAGGTCACGTAAATTCAATGACAATACAGAATGGATGTTAAATCGTGACAACTTTAATAAAATTGTTGCGCAATTTGGGATGCCAGAAATTAACTTGTTTGCATCTAGACTTAACCACCAATTACCTAATATGTTTCATGGGAACCAGATCCTGTTACATTGGGGTGGAATGTTTTTGTATGCATTTCCTCCATTTTGTCTCATTAGTAGGTGTCTACAAAAGATCAAGCAGGACTCTGCTTCAGGAGTGTTGGTGGTACCAGATTGGCCTACACAACCATGGTACCCACTGGTGTTAAAAATGATCACAAAACCTCTTATGGTTATTCCTAAACAAGAAAACCTACTTGTGCACCCTGTAACTGGTGATTCGCATCCTTTACATGATCATATTGGTTTGTTGATTTGCAGGTTCCAAGGAGGCCATATCTAGGAAGAGGACTATCAGAGCGTACGGTGGATGTTATTGCAGCAGCCTGGAGGAATAGTACCCAAAAGGAGTACATTTCTTACATAAGAAAATGGGAGGTGTTCTGCTTAAGGCAGAATATTTCATATCACACTGCAAACATCCCAGATGTGTTAGAGTTTCTGTCAACTCTCTATTTTGATTTGAAATTAAGTTATAGTGCTATCAATACTGCAAGAAGTGCCCTCTCTGCATATCTATGGAGGGAGTCAGAACAATATCTTGTAGGATCACACCCTTTGGTCAGGAGGTTTATGAAGGGAATTTTCAATTCCATGCCTCCTAGACCCAGGGATACAGAAATCTGGAATGTGAGGGATGTGCTGATGTTACTTCGTCGGACTCCAATTTCAGCTCTGTCTTTGGCCAAGGTTACCATTATGCTCATGGCACTAGTTTCAGCACAGAGAGTGCAGACATTGCATAAATTACGAATAGATAGGATGGTAGTGGCAGCAGATGCCGTTACATTCTATGTCTATGATTTACTCAGAGCAGACCTGGAGTCACGGGGTGTGTTGTTATTTTCAGCATATCCTACGGACCCAAGACTATGTGTAGTGTCACATTTAAGATGTTACATTGAAGCCACCAGGAACTTAAGAGGTGAAGAATCAGCATTCTTTATCAGCCATAAAAAAACACATAAGAAAGTGACTATCTCAAGGCTTTTCACATCCTGAAATTTCGTCGCTTTATGCGTCCTGATGATTCATCGCATTTCGCATCCTGAATTTACATCGCTTTTCGTGTGCTGAATTTTTGTCGCTTTTCACCTGCTGAATCTTTGTCATTTTTCGCGTGCTGAATTTCCATTGCTTTTCACGTGCTTCATTTTCATCACTTCGCCTACTGAAGGTTCGTCGCTTTTCGAATGCTGAAATTTCGTCGCATTTCGCATGCTGAATTTTCATCGCTTTTCGTCGCTTTTCGCGTCCTGTAGGACCGGCACTTTTCACGTACTGAATTTTCATCGCTTTTCGCGTGCAGAAATTTAGTCGCTTTTCATGTCCTGAAATTTATTCGCTTTTTGAGTCCTGATGTTTCATCGCATTTCGCGTCCTGAATTTACGTCGCTTTTCATGTGCTGAATTTTCGTCACTTTTTGTGTGCAGAATTTTTGTCACTTTTCGCATACTGAATTTTTTTCGCTTTTCACGTGCTTCATTTTCATCGCTTTTCGTGTCCTGAAGGTTCGTCGCTTTTCGAATGCTGAATTTTCATCGCATTTTGCATGCTGAATTTTCGTCGATTTTCGCATGCTGAATTTTTGTATTTTTTTGCGTGCTGAATTTTCGTTGGTTTTCGCGTGCGGAATTTTCGTTACTTTTCGCATCTTGGTTTGTCGCCTTTCACGTGCTGAATTTCCGTCACTTTTCACGTGCTGAATTTTCGTTGCTTTTCGCGTGCTTCATTTTCATCGCTTTTCGTGTCCCTAAGGTTCCTCTCTTTTCGCGTGCTGAAGTTTAGTCACTTTTCGCTTGCTGAATTTTCGGCGCTTTTCGTCTGCTGAAATTTTGTTGCTTTTCTCGTTCTGAAATTTCGTCGATTTATGCGTCCTGAATTTTCGTTGCTTTTCTCATGCTGAATTTTCATCGCTTTTCGTGTGCTGAATTTTTGGCACTTTTCACGATCTGAAATTGTGTCACGTTTCGCGTGGTGAATTTTCGTCGATTTTCGCAAGCTGAATTTTCATTGTATTTCGCATGCTGAATTTTTGTTGGTTTTCGTGTGCGGAATTTTCCAAACTTTTCGCATCCTGAAGGTTCCTCTCTTTTTGCATGCAGAATTTTCATCGCTTTTCGCATGCTGAATTATCATTGGTTTTCACGTGCTTCATTTTCATCGGTTTATGCTTCCTGATGTTTCATCGCATTTCGCGTCCTGAATTTACATCGTTTAGCGTGTGCTGAATATTCGTCGCTTTCCGCATGATGAATTTTTGTCACTTTTGGCATGATGAATTTCCGTCGCTTTTCGCCTGCTTCATTTTCATCGCTTTTCGTGTCCTGAAGGTTCGTCGCTTTTCGAATGCTGGATTTTTGTCGCATTTCGCATGCTGAATTTTCGTCGCTAATCGCATGCTGAAGGTTTATCGGCTTTTGCGGAATTTTCGGCGCTTTTCACGTTCTGAAATTTCGTCACTTTTCGCGTGGTGAATTTTCGTTGCTTTTCGCATGCTGAATTTTCGTCGCATTTCGCCTGCTGGATTTTTGTCGCTTTTCACGTTCTGAAATTTCGTCACTATTCGCGTGCTGAATGTTCGGCGCTTTTCGTGTCCTGTAGGTCCGTCACTTTTCACGTGCTGAATTTTCGTCGCCTTTCGCATGCAGAAATTTAGTCGCCTTTCATGTCCTGAAAATTATTTGCTTTTTGAGTCCTGATGTTTCATCGCATTTCACGTCCTGAATTGACGTCGCTTTTCATGTGCTGAATTTTCGTCGATTTTCGCATGCTGAATTTTCGTTGGTTTTCGCGTGCAGAATTTTCATCACTTTTCGCATGCTAAATTTTCGTCACTTTACGCGTGCTTCATTTTCATCGCTATTCGCGTCCTGAAGCTTCGTCGCTTTTCGTGTGCTGAAATTTTACCGCCTTTTCCGTTCTCAAAATTCATCGCTTTATGCATCCTGAATTTTTGTCGCTTTTCGCATGATGAATTTTCGTCAATTCACTTGCTGAAATTTCGTCGCATTTCACGTCTTGAAATTTCGTCGCTTTATGCGACCTGATGTTTCATCGCAGTTCTTGTCCCGAATTTACGTCGCTTTTCATGTGCTGAATTTTCGTCGCTTTTCGCGTGCTGAATTGTTGTCACTTTTCGCATGCTGAATTTTCGTCGCTTTTTGAATGCTGAAATTTCGTTGCATTTCGCATGCTGAATTTTCGTCACTTTTCACGTGCTGAAATTTCATTGCCTTTCATGTCCTGAAATTTCATGGCCTTTCACGTCCTGAAATTTCGTCGCTTTATGCGTCCTGATGTTTCATCGCTTTTCGCATTTTGAAATTTCGTCGCTTTATGCGTCCTGTAATTTCGTCGCTTTTCTCATGCTGAATTTTCGTCGTTTTTTGTGTGCTGAAATTCGGCGCTTTTCGTGTGCTGATATTTTGTCGCTTTTCACGTCCTGAAATGTAGTCACTTTTGGCGTGCTGACTTTTCGTCGCTTTTCGCGTCCTGAAGGTTCGTCACTTTTCACAAGCTGATTTATCATCGCTTTTAGTATGCTGAAATTTAATCGATTTTCACGTCCTGAAATTCCGTCACTTTTCGTGTGCTGAGTTTTCGGCGCTTTTCTTGTGCTGAATTTTCGTCGCTTTTCATGTTCTGAAATTTCGTTCCTTTTTGCGTGCTGAAATTTTGTCGCTTTTCACATCCTGAAGGTTCGTCACTTTTTGCTTGCTGAATTTTCATCGCTTTTCGCATCCTGAAGGTTCGTCACTTTTCGTGTTTCGAACATTTGTCGCTTTTGTGTCCTGAAATTTTGTTGCTTCATGCATCCTGAAATTTTGTTGGTTTTCGCATCTTCAATTTTCGTCGCTTTTGGCATTTTGAATTTTCGGTGCCTTTCGCGTCATGAAATTTCATCACTTTTCGTGTGCTGAATTTTCGTCGCTTTTTGTGTGCTGAAATTTCGTCGCTTTACACGTTCTGAAATGTCGTCGCTTTATGCGTCCTGATGTTACGTCGCGTTTCGCATGCTGAAGTTTCATCGCTTTTTGTGTGCTGAAATTTCCGCGCTCTTCTTGCGCTGAAATTTAGTTGCTTTTCATGTTCTGAAATGTCATCGCTTTATGTGTCCTATAATTTCGTCGCTTTTCGCATGCTGAATTTTCGTCGATTTTGTGTGCTGAAATTTCGGCACTTTTCGTGTTCTGATATTTCGTCGCTTTTCACGTTCCGAAATTTCGTCATTTTACGCGTGCTGAATGTTCGTCACTTTTCGCGTGCTGAATTTTCATCGCCTTTCACCGGCTGAAATTTTGTCGCCTTTCATGTCCTGAAATTTTGTCACCTTTTTCCATGCTGCAATTTCGTCGCTTTTTGTGTGCTGAAATTTCGGCGCTTTTCATCTGCTGAAATTTCGTTGTTCTTCACGTCCTGAAATTTCGTCACTTTTGGCGTGCTGAATTTTGATCACTTTTCACGTTCTGAAGGATCGTCGCTTTTCGCGTGCCGAAATTTCGTCGTTTTTCGCATGGTGAATTTTCGTCGCTTTTAGTATGCTGAAATCTCGTCGCTTTTCCCGTCCTGAAAATTAGTCGCTTTTCGCGTGACGAATTTTCGTCGCTTTTCACGTGCTTAATTTTCGTCGCTTTTCACGTGCTGAAATTTCATCGGCTTTCATCTCCTGAAATTTTGTCGCCTTGCACGTCCTGAAATTTCGTTGCTTTATTCGTCCTGATATTACGTCGCTTTTCACGTGCTGAATTTGTGTTGTTTTTTGCATGCTTACTTTTCATCGCTTTCTGCGTCTTGAAGGTTTGTCGCTTTTCGAATGCTGAATATCCGTTGCTTTTCGCGTGTTGAAATTTCGCCGCTTTTCACGTTCTGAAATTTCGTTGCTTTATGCATCCTGATGTTTCATCACTTTTCGCATGCTGAATTATCGTCGCTTTTTGTGTGCTGAAATTTCGGCACTTCGTGTGTTGAATTTTCATCGCTTTTAGTATGCTGAAATGTCGTCGCTTTTCCCGTCCTGAAATGTCATCACTTTTCGCGTGCTGAATTTTCGTAGCTTTCCGCGTGCTTAATTTTCGTCGCTTTTCATTTTCTTAAATTTTGTCACTTTTCGTTTGCGGAATTTTCGTTGCTTTTCACGTCCTGAAGGTTTGTCGCTTAACGCGTGCTGAATTTTTGTCACTTTACACGTGCTGAATTTTTGTTGGAATTAACATCCTGAAGGTTCCTCTCTTTTCGCCTGCTGAAATTTCGCCACTTTTCATGTTCTGAAATTTCGTCGCTTTTCACATCCTGAAATTTCGTCACTTTTGGCGTGCTGAATTTTCGTAACTTTTCAAGTCCTGAAGGATCGTCGCTTTTCGCGTGCTGAAATTTCATCGCTTTTCGCATGATGAATTTTCGTCGCTTTTAGTATGCTGAAATTTCGTCTCTTTTCACGTCCTGAAATTTCTTCACTTTTCGAGTGCTGAATTTTCGTCGCTTTTTGCGTGCTTAATTTTCGTCGCTTTTCATGTTCTGAAATTTAGTCTCTTTTCGCATGTGGAATTTCCGTCGCTTTTCGCGTCCTGAAGGTTTGTCGATTTTCGCGTGCTGAATTTTCGTCACTTTACGCGTGCTGAATTTTCATCGCTTTTCGTGTGCTGATATTTCATCGCTTTTCACGTCCTGAAATTTCGTCACTTAGGGTGGGCTGAATTTTTGTTGCTTTTCGCCTGCTGAATTTTTGTTACATTTCACATGCTGAATTTTCATAACTTTTCACATGCTGAATTATCGTCGCTTTTCATTTGCTGAAATTTCGTCGCCTTTCATGTCCTGAAATTTCGTCTCCTTTCACGTCCTGAAATTTCGTCGCTTTATTCGTCCTGATATTACGTCCCTTTTCGCGTGCTGAAATTTTGTCGCGTTTTGCATGCTGAATTTTCGTCGCTGTTTGTGTGCTTCATTTTCATCGGTTTTCGCGTCTTGAAGGTTGGTTCCTTTGTGCATGCTGAATTTTCGTCGCTTTTCGCGTGCTGAAATTTCGTCGGCTTTCATGTCCTGAAATTTCGTCTCCTTTCACGTCCTGAAATTTCGTCGCTTTATTCGTCCTGATATTACGTCCCTTTTCGCGTGCTGAAATTTTGTCGCGTTTTACATGCTGAATTTTCGTCGCTGTTTGTGTGCTTCATTTTCATCGGTTTTCGCGTCTTGAAGGTTGGTTCCTTTGTGCATGCTGAATTTTCGTCGCTTTTCGCGTGCTGAAATTTCGTCGGCTTTCATGTCCTGAAATTTCGTCGCCTTTCACGTCCTGAAATTTCGTCACTTTATTCGTCCTGATATTACGTCGCTTTTTGCGTGCTGAATTTTTTTAGCTTTTTGCCTGGTGAATTTTCATCTCTTTTTGCGTGCTAAATTTTCGTCACTTTTCACGTTCTGAAATTTAGTCACTTTTCGCGTGCTGAATTTTCGTCACTTTACGCGTGCAGAATTTTAGTTGGTTTTAATGTTCTGAAGGTTCCTCTCTTTTCGTGTGCTGAATTTTCATCACTTTTCGTATGCTGAATTTTCGTCGCTTTTCGTGTGTTGAAATTTCGCCGCTTTTCACGTTCTGAAATTTCGCCGCTTTTCACATTCTGAAATTACGTCGATTTTATGCGTTCTGATGTTTCATCGCTTTCCGCATGCTGAATTTTTGTCGCTTTTTGTGTGCTGTAATTTTGTCGCTTTATGTGTCCTGTAATTTCATCGCGTTTTGCATGGTGAATTTTCGTCGCTTCTTGTGTGCTGAAATTTCGTCGCTTTTCGTGTGTTGAAATTTCGCCGCTTTTCACGTTCTGAAATTTCGCCGCTTTTCACGTTCTGAAATTACGTCGCTTTATGCGTTCTGATGTTTCGTCGCTTTCCGCATGCTGAATTTTCGTCGCTTTTTGTGTGCTGAAATTTTGTCGCTTTATGCATCCTGTAATTTCGTCGCGTTTTGCATGGTGAATTTTCGTCGCTTTTTGTGTGCTGAAATTTCGGCACTTTTTGTGTGCTGAAATTTCATCGCATTTCATGTTCTGATATTTCGTCGCTTTATGTGTCCTGTAATTTCGTCGCTTTTTGCATGCTGAATTTGAGTCGCTTTTTGTGTGCTGAAATTTCGGCGCTTTTCGTGTGCTGATATTTCGTCGCTATTCACGTCCTGAAATTTCGTCACTTTGGCGTGCTGAATTTTCGTCGCTTTTCACGTTCTGAAATGTACTCACTTTTCGCGTGTGGAATGTCCGTCGCTTTTCGCATCCTGGTTTGTGGCTTTTCGCGTGCTGAATTTTTGTCACTTTACGCGTGCAGAATTTTCGTTGGTTTTAACGTCCTGAAGGTCGCTTTTCATTTGTTGAAATTTCGCCGCTTTTCACGTTCTGAAATTTCACCACTTTTCATGTTCTGAAATTTCGTCGCTTTATGCATCCTGATGTTTCGTCGCTTTCCGCATGCTGAATTTTCGTCGCTTTTTGTGCTGAAATTTCGGCACTTTTCGTGTTGAATTTTCGTCGCTTTTCACGTCCTGAAGGATCGTTGCTTTTCGCGTGCTGAATTATCCTCACCTCATTCGTCCTGATATTACGTCACTTTGCACGTGCTGAATTTTTGTCGCTTTTTGCATGCTGCATTTTCGACGCTTTTTGCGTGCTACATTTTCATCGCTTTTCGTGTCTTGAAGGTTTGTCGCTTTTCGTATGCTGAATTTTCGTCGCTTTTTGCATGCTTAATTTTCGTCTCTTTTCGCGTGATAAATTTTCGTCGCTTTTCACGTTATGAAATTTAGTCATTTTCCGCGTGCGGAATTTCCGTCGCTTTTAGCCTCCTGAAGGATTGTCGCTTTACGCGTGCAGAATTTTTGTCACGTAATGCTTGCTGAATTTTCGTTGGTTTTAACGTCCTGAAGGTTGCTCTCTTTTCGTGTACTGTTATTTCGGCGCTTTTCACGTTATGAAATTTAGTCATTTTCCGCGTGCGGAATTTCCGTCGCTTTTAGCCTCCTGAAGGATTGTCGCTTTACGCGTGCAGAATTTTTGTCACGTAATGCTTGCTGAATTTTCGTTGGTTTTAACGTCCTGAAGGTTGCTCTCTTTTCGTGTGCTGTTATTTCGGCGCTTTTCACGTCCTTAAATTTCATCATTTTTGTCGTGCTGAATTTTCATCGCTTTTCACATCCTGAACGATTGTCGCTTTTCGCGTGCTGAAATTTCGTCGCTTTTCGCATGGTGAATTTCCGTCGCGTTTAGTATGCTGAAATTTCGTCGCTTTTCACGTCCTGAAATTTCTTCACTTTTCGTGTGCTGAATTTCCGTTGCTTTTTGCGTGCTTAATATTTGTCGCTTTTCATGTTCTGAAATTTCGTCACTTTTTGCGTGCTGAATTTTCGTCGCTTTTCGTACGCTGATATTTCATCGCTTTTCACGTCCTGATATTTTGTCACTTTTGGTGGGCTGAATATTTGTTGCTTTTCGCCTGCTCAATTTTCGTTACTTTTCACATCCTGAATTTTCGTCACTTTTCACATGCTGAATTATCGTCGCTTTTTGTGTTCTGAAAGTTCGTCACTTTTAACGTGCTGAATTTTCATTGCTTTTCACAGGCTGAATTTTCGTCACTTTTCGTGTGCTGAAATTTCATCGCCTTTCATGTCCTGAAATTTCGTCACCTTTCACGTCGCTTTATTCATCCTGATATTACGTCGCTTTTCGCGTGCTGAATTTTTGTCGCTTTTTGCATGCTGAATTGTCGTCGCTGTTTGTGTGGTTCATTTTCATCGCTTTTCGCATCTTGAAGGTTCGTCGCTTTTCACATGCTGAATTTTCGTCGCTTTTTGCGTCCTGAAGGTTTGCCTCTCTTCGCGTGCTGAATTTTTGTCACTTTACGCGTGCAGAATTTTAGTTGGTTTTAATGTCCTGAAGGTTCCTCTCTTTTTGCGTGCTGAATTTTCGTCACTTTACGTATGCAGAATTTTCGTCTCTTTTCGTGTTGAAATTTCGCCGCTTTTCACGTTCTGAAATTTCGCCACTTTCCACGTACTGAAATTACGTCACTTTATGCGTCCTAATGTTTCGTCACTTTCCGCATGCTGAATTTTCAACGCTTTTTGTGTGCTGAAATTTTGGCACTTTTCGTGTGCTGAAATTTCAACGCTTTTCATGTTCTGAAATTTCGTCGCTTTATGCGTCCTGTAATTTCGTCGCATTTTGCATGATGAATTTTCGTCGCTTTTTGTGTGCTGAAATTCTGGCACTTTTTGTGTGCTGAAATTTCGTCACTTTTTGTGTGCTGATATTTCGCCGCTTGTCGTCTGCTGAAAATTCGTCGCTTTTCATGTTCTGAAATTTTGTCGCTTTATGCGTCCTATAATTTCATCTCTTTTTGCATGCTGAATTTTCATCGCTTTTTGTGTGCTGAAATTTCGGCGCTTTTCGTGTGCTGATATTTCGTCGCTGTTCACATCCTGAAAGTTCATCACTTTTGGCATGCAGAATTTTCGTCGCTTTTCACGTCCTGAAGGATCGTCACTTTCGCGTGCTGAAATTTCGTCGCTGTTCGCATGGTGAATTTTCGTCGCTTTTAGTATGCTGAAATTCCGTCGCTTTTCACGTCCTGAAATTCCGTCACTTTTCGCGTGCTGAATTTTCGTTGTTTTTTGCGTGCTTAATTTTCGTCACTTTTCATGTTCTGAAATGTTGTCACTTTTTGCGTGCTGAATTTTCGTCGCTTTTCGTGTGCTGATATTTCATCGCTTTTCATGTCCTGAAATTTCGTCATTTTGGCTGGCTTAATTTTCGTCGCTTTTCGCGTGATGAAATTTCGTCACCTTTCATGTCCTGAAATTTCGTCGCCATTCACGTCCTGAAATTTCGTCACCTTTCACGTCCTGAAATGTCATCGCTTTATTCGTCCTGGTATTATGTCGCTTTTCGCGTGCTGAATTTTTGTTGCTTTTCGCGTGCTAAATTTTTGTCACTTTTCACGTCTGAAATTTAGTCACTTCGCGAGCGGAATTTCCATCGCTTTTCGCGTCGCTTCTTGTGTGCTGAAATTTCGTCGCTTTTCGTGTTGAAATTTCGCCGCTTTTCACGTTCTGAAATATCGCCGCTTTTCACGTTCTAAAATTACGTCGCTTTATGCGTTCTGATGTTTCGTCGCTTTCCGCATGCTGAATTTTCGTCGCTTTTTGTGTGCTGAAATTTTGTTGCTTTATGCATCCTGTAATTTCGTCGCGTTTTGCATGGGGAATTTGAGTCGCTTTTTGTGTGCTGAAATTTCGGCGCTTTGGCGTGCTGAATTTTCATCGCTTTTCACGTCCTGAAGGATCGTCACTTTTCGCGTGCTGAAATTTCGTCGCTTTTCACATGGTGAATTTTCGTCGCTTTTCGTGTGCTGAAATTTCGTCACCTTTCACGTCGTGAAATTTCGTCGCCTTTCACGTCTTGAAATTTCGTCACCTTTCACATCCTTAAATTTCGTCGCTTTATTCATCCTAATATTATGTCGCTTTTCGCGTGGTGAAGTTTTGTTGCTTTTCGCGGGCTAAATTTTTGTCACTTTTCACGTTCTGAAATTTAGTCACTTTTCGCGTTCGGAATTTCCATCGCTTTTCGCGTCCTGGTTTGTCGCTTTTCTCGAGCTGAATTTTACGCGTGCAGGATTTTCGTTTTAACGTCCTGAAGGTTCCTCTCTTTTCGCGTGCTGAATTTTCGTCGCATTTGGTATGCTGAATTTTCGTCGCTTATCGTGTGTTGAAATTTCACTGCTTTTCATGTTCTGAAATTTTGCCGCTTTTCATGTTCTGAAATTTCGCCGCTTTTCGTGTTCAGAAATCTCGTCGCTTTATACGTCCTGATGTTTCGTCGCTTTCCGCATGCTGAATTTTCGTCACTTTTTGTGTGCTTAATTTTCGTCGCTTTTCATGTTCTGAAATTTCGTCACTTTTGGCAGGCTGAATTTTTGTCGCTTTTCGCGTGCTGAATTTTCGTCACTTTTCACGTGCTGAATTATCGTCGCTTTTCGTGTCCTGGTTCGTCACTTTTAACGTGCTGAATTTTCATCGCTTTTCACAGGCTCAATTTTCATCGATTTTCGCATGCTGAAATTTCGTCGCCTTTCATGTCCTGAAATTTCGTCACCTTTCACGTCCTGAAATTTCGTCGCTTTGTTCGTCCTGATATTACGTCACTTTTCGCGTCCTGAATTTTTGTTCCTTTTTGCAAGCAGAATTGTCATCGCTTTTCGCGTGCTAAATTTTCTTCACTTTTCACGTTGTGAAATGTAGTCACTTTTCGCGTGTGGAATTTCCGGCGCTTTTCTCATCCTGAAGGTTTGTGGCTTTTCGCGTGCTGAATTTTCGTCACTTTATGCGTGCAGAATTTTCGTTGGTTTTAACGTCCTGAAGGTCACTTTTCGTTTGTTGAAATTTCGCCGCTTTTCACGTTCTGAAATTTCGCCGCTTTTCACGTTCTGAAATTTCGTCGCTTTATGCATCCTGATGTTTCGTCGCTTTCCGCATGCTGAATTTTCGTAGCTTTTCCTGTGTTGAAATTTCGGCACTTTTCGTGTGCTGAAATTTCGTCGCTTTACATGTTCTGAAATTTCGTCGCTTTTGGCGTGTTGAATTTTCGTCGCTTTTCACGTCCTGAAGCATCGTTGCTTTTCACGTCCTGAAGCATCTTTGCTTTTCGCTTATTCGTCCTGATATTACGTCGCTCTGCACGTGCTGAATTTTTGTCGCTTTTTGCATGCTGCATTTTCGTCGCTTTTTGCGTGCTACATTTTCATCGCTTTTCGTGTCTTGGTTTGTCGCTTTTCGCATGCTGAATTTTCGTCGCTTTTCGCATGCTTAATTTTCGTCGCTTTTCGCGTGCTAAATTTTCGTCGCTTTTCACGTTATGAAATTTAGTCATTTTTCGCGTGCGGAATTTCCGTCGCTTTTAGCCTCCTGAAGGATTGTCGCTTTACGCGTGCCTAATTTTTGTCACGTAATGTTTGCTGAATTTTCGTTGGTTTTACCGTCCTGAAGGTTGCTCTCTTTTCGTGTGCTGATATTTTGTCACTTTTCACGTCCTTAAATTTCGTCATTTTTGTCGTGCTGAATTTTCGTCGCTTTTCACGTCATGAACGATTGTCGCTTTTCGCATGGTGAATTTCCGTCGCGTTTAGTATGCTGAAATTTCGCCGCTTTTCACGTCCTGAAATTTCTTCACTATTCGCGTGCTGAATTTCCGTTGCTTTTTGCGTGCTTAATTTTTGTCGCTTTTCATGTTCTGAAATTTCGTCACTTTTTGCATGATTAATTTTCGTCGCTTTTCGTATGCTGATATTTCATTGCTTTTCATGTCCTGAAATTTCGTCACTTTTGGTGGGCTGAATATTTGTTGCTTTTCGCCTGCTGAATTTTCGTTACTTTTCACATCCTGAATTTTCATCACTTTTCACATGCTGAATTATCGTCGCTTTTTGTGTCCTGAAGGTTCGTCACTTTTAACGTGCTGAATTTTCATTGCTTTTCACAGGCTGAATTTTCGTCGCTTTTCGTGTGCTGAAATTTCGTCGCCTTTCATGTCCTGAAATTTTGTCACCTTTCACGTCGCTTTATTCACCCTGATATTATGTCGCTTTTCGCGTGCTGAATTTTTGTCGCTTTATGCATGCTGAATTTTCGTCGCTGTTTGTGTGCTTCATTTTCATTGCTTTCCGCGTCATGAAGGTTCGTCGCTTTTCACATGCTGAATTTTCGTCGCTTTTTGCGTCCTGAAGGTTTGTCGCTCTTCGCGTGCTGAATTTTTGTCACTTTACGCGTGCAGAATTTTAGTTGGTTTTAATGTCCTGAAGGTTCCTCTCTTTTTGCGTGCTGAATTTTCGTCACTTTACGTATGCAGAATTTTCATCTCTTTTCATGTGTTGAAATTTCGCCGCTTTTCACGTTCTGAAATTTCGCCGCTTTATGCGTCCTGATGTTTCGTCGTTTTCCGCATGCTGAATTTTCGACGCTTTTTGTGTGCTGAAATTTTGGCACTTTTCGTGTGCTGAAATTTCAACGCTTTTCATGTTCTGAAATTTCGTCGCTTTATGCGTCCTGTAATTTCGTCGCGTTTTGCATGATGAATTTTCGTCGCTTTTTGTGTGCTGAAATTTTGGCACTTTTTGTGTGCTGAAATTTCGTCACTTTTCATGTTCTGAAATTTCGTCGCTTTATGTGTCCTGTAATTTCGTAGCATTTCGCATGCTGAATTTTAGTCGCCTTTTGTGTGCTGAAATTTCGGCGCTTTGCGTGTGCTGATATATCGTCGCTTTCCACGTCCTCAAATTTCGTCACTTTTGGTGTGCTGAATTTTCGTCGCTTTTCAAGTCCTGAAGGATCGTCCCTTTTCACGTCCTGAAGGTTCGTCGCTTTTCGCGTGCTGAATTTTCGTCGCCTTATTCGTCCTGATATTACGTCGCTTTTCGCGTGCTGAATTTTTGTCACTTTTTGCATGCTGAATTTTCATCGCTTTTCGCATGCTTAATTTTCGTCGCTTTTTGCGTGCTAAATTTTCGTCACTTTTAACGTTCTGAAATGTAGTCACTTTCGCGTGCGGAATTTCCATCGCTTTTCGCCTCCTGAAGGTTTGTTGCTTTACGCGTGCTGAATTTTTGTCACTTTACACGTGCTGAATTTCGGCGCTTTTCATCTGCTGAAAATTCGCCACTTTTCACGTTCTGAAATTTCGTCGCATTATGCGTCCTGATGTTTCATCGCTTTATTTGTCCTGATGTTTAGTCGCTTTTCGCATGCTGAATTTTCGTCGCTTTTTGTGTGCTGATATTTCGCCGCTTGTCGTCTGCTGAAAATTCGTCGTTTTTCATGTTCTGAAATTTCGTTGCTTTATGCGTCCTGTAATTTCATCTCTTTTCGCATGCTGAATTTTCATCACTTTTTGTGTGCTGAAATTTCGGCGCTTTTCGTGTGCTGATATTTCGTCGCTTTTCACATCCAGTAAGTTCGTCACTTTTGGCATGCAGAATTTTCGTCGCTTTTCACATCCTGAAGGATCGTCACTTTTCGCGTGCTGAAATTTCATCGCTTTTCACGTCTTGAAGGTTCGTCGCTTTTCACATGCTGAATTTTTGTCTCTTTTCGCATGCTTAATTTTCGTCGCTTTTTGCATGCTAAATTTTCGTCGCTTTTCGCCTCCTGAAGGTTTGTTGCTTTACGCGTGCTGAATTTTTGTCACTTTACGCATGCTGAATTTCGGCGCTTTTCATCTGCTGAAAATTCGCCACTTTTCACGTTCTGAAATTTCGTCGCATTATGCGTCGTGATGTTTGATCGCTTTATTTGTCCTGATGTTTCGTCGCTTTTCGCATGCTGAATTTTCGTCACTTTTTGTGTGCTGATATTTCGCCGCTTGTCGTCTGCTGAAAATTCGTCACTTTTCATGTTCTGAAATTTCGTCGCTTTATGCGTCCTGTAATTTCATCTCTTTTCGCATGCTGAATTTTCGTCGCTTTTCGTGTGCTGATATTTCATCACTTTTCACGTCCTGAAATTTCATCATTTTGGCAGGCTTAATTTTCTTCGCTTTTCGCGTGATGAAATTTCGTCACCTTTCATGTCCTGAAATTTCGTCGACATTCACGTCCTGAAATTTCGTCGCCTTTCACGTCCTGAAATTTCATCGCTTTATTCGTCCTGATATTATGTCGCTTTTCGCATGCTGAATTTTTGTTGCATTTCGCGTGCTAAATATTTGTCACTTTTCACATCTGAAATTTTGTCACTTTTTGCGTGCGGAATTTCCATCGCTTTTCGCATCCTGGTTTCTCGCTTTACTCGAGCTGAATTTTATGAGTGCAGAATTTTTGTTTTAACGTCCTGAAGGTTCCTCTCTTTTCGCGTGCTGAATTTTCCTCGCTTTTGTTATGCTGAATATTCGTCGCTTTTCATGTGTTGAAATTTCACCACTTTTCATGTTCTGAAATTTCGCCGCTTTTCATGTTCTGAAATTTCGCCGCTTTTCTCGTTCAGAAATTTCGTCGCTTTATGCGTCCTGATGTTTCATCGCTTTCCGCATGCTCTATTTTCGTCGCTTTTTGTGTGCTGAAAGTTCCGCACTTTTCCTGTGCTGAAATTTAGTCACTTTTCGTGTTCTGAAATTTCGTCGCTTTATGCGTCCTGTAATTCGGTTGCGTTTCGCATGCTGAAATTTAGTCGCTTTATGCGTGCTGAAATTTTGGCGCTTTTCGTGTGCTGATATTTCGTCGCTTTTCACGTCATGAAATTTCGTCGCTTTTGGCATGCTGAATTTTCGTCGCTTTTCACGTCCTGAAGGATTGTCGCTTTTCACGTCCTGAAGCATCGTCGATTTCGCGTGCTGAATTTTTGTTGCTTTTTGCATGCTGAAATTTCGTCGCTTTTCATGTCGTGAAATTTCGTCACTTTTCGCGTGCTGAATTTTCGTCGCTTTTTGCGTGCTTAATTTTCGTCGCTTTTCGTGTTCTGAAATTTCGTCACTTTTGGCGGGCTGAATTTTTGTCGCTTTTTGCATGCTGAATTTTCGTCACTTTTCACGTGCTGAATTATCGTCGCTTTTCGTGTCCTGAAGGTTCGTCACTTTTAATGTGCTGAATTTTCATCGCTTTTCACAGGCTCAATTTTCGTCGCTTTTCATGTGCTGAAATTTCGTAGCCTTTCATGTCCTGAAATTTCGTCACCTTTCACGTTCTGAAATTTCATAACTTTTCGCTTGCTGAATTTTTTTCCTTTTTGCATGCTTCATTTTCTTTGCTGTTTGTGTGCGTAATTTTCATCGCTTTTCGCGTCTTGAAGTCTCGTCACTTTTCGCATGCTGAATTTTTGTCGCTTTTCGCGTGCTGAAATTTCGTTGGCTTTAATGTCCTGAAATTTCGTCGCCTTTCACGTCCTGAAATGTCGTCGCTTTATTCGTCCTGATATTACGTCGCTTTTCGCGTGCTGAATTTTTGTTGCTTTTTGCCTGCTGAATTTTCATTGCTTTTCGCGTGCTAAATTTTCATCACCTTTCATGTTCTGAAATGTAGTCACTTTTAACGTGTGGAATTTCCGTCGCTTTTTGCGTCCTGAAGGTTTGTCACTTTTTGTATGCTGAATTTTCGTCACTTTTCGTTTGTTGAAATTTCGCCGCTTTTCACGTCCTGAAATTTCGCCGCTATTCACGTTCTGAAATTTCGTCACTTGATGCATCCTGATTTCGTCGCTTTCCGCATGCTGAATTTTCGTCGCTTTTTGTGTGCTGAAATGTCAGCACTTTTTGTGTGCTGAAATTTTGTCGCCTTACAAGTTCTGAAATTTCGTCGCTTTTGGCGTGCTGAATTTTCGTCGCTTTTCATGTCCTGAACGATCGTTGCTTTTCGCGTGCTGAATCATCGTCGCTTTTCATGTTCTAAAAATTTAGTCGCTTTATGTGTCCTGTAATTTCGTCACTTTTCGTATGCTTAATTTTCATCGCTTTTTGTGTGCTGAAATTTCGGCGCTTTTCGTGTGCTGATAATTTGTCGCTTTTCACATCCTGAAATTTCGTTGCTTTATTCGTCCCGATATTACGTCACTTTTCGCGAGCTGAATTTTTGTCGCTTTTTGCGTGCTTCATTTTCATCGCTTTTCGCGTCTTGATGTTTCTTAGCTTTTCGCATGCAGAATTTTCGTCGCTTTTCGCATGCTGAATTTTTGTCGCTTTTCGCGTGCTAAATTTTCGTCGCTTTTCACGTTCTGAAATTTAGTCACTTTTCGCGTGAGGAATTTCCGTCGCTTTTCACGTCCTGAAGGTTTGTCGCTTTAAGCGTGCTGAATTTTCGTTGGTTTTAACGTCCTGAAGGTCCCTCTCTTTTCGCGTGCTGAATTTTTGTCGCTTTTCGCGTGCTGAATTTTCGTCGCTTTTCGCATGCTGAATTTTCGTCGCTTTTCGTGTGCTGAAATTTCGCCGCTTTTCATGTTTTGAAATGTCGTTGCTTTATGAGTCCTGATGTTTCAATATAATTATGGAGAGGGTCAGAACTGGACCTAGGGTTGAGATTTTTGTTTGGAGAAAGGCTAACTTTGAGGAGATGCGAAAGGATATAAAAGGAGTGAATTGGGACATGTTGTTTTATGGGAAGGATGTAGAAGAAAAATGGAGGACATTTAAGGGTGAAATTTTAAGAGTACAGAATCTTTGTCCCTGTTCGGTTGAAAGGAAATAGTAAAAAATGGAAAGAGCCGTGGTTTTCAAGGGAAATTGGACACTTGGTTCGGAAAAAGAGAGAGATCTACAATAATTATAGGCAGCATGGAGTAAATGAGGTGCTTGAGGAGTATAAAGAATGTTAAAAGAATATTAAGAAAGAAATTAGAAAAGCTAAAAGAAGATATGAGGTTGCTTTGGCAAGTAAGGTGAAAGTAAATCCAAAGGGTTTCTACAGCTATATTAATAGCAAAAGGATAACAAGGAATAAAATCGGTCCATTAGAGAGTCAGAGTGGACAGCTATCTGCAGAGCCAAAAGAGATGGGGGAGATATTGAACAATTTCTTTTCTTCGGTATTCACGAAGGAGAAGGATATGGAATTATGTGAGGTAAGGGAAACGAGCAGAGTAGCAATGGAAACTGTGAGATTCAAAGAAGAGGAGGTGCGGACACTTTTGAAAAATCTGAAAACGGATAAGTCTCCAGGTCCTGACAGGATATTCCCTAGGACATTGAGGGAAGTTAGTGTAGAAATAGCAGGGGCTATGACAGAAATATTTCAAATGTCATTTGAAACGGGAATAGTGCCGGAGGATTGGCGTACTGCGCATGTTGTTCCGTTGTTTAAAAAGGGTTCGAAGAGTAAACCTAGCAATTATAGACCTGTTAGTTTGACGTCAGTGGTGGGCAAATTAATGGAAAGGATACTTAAAGATAATATATATAAGCATCTGGATAAGCAGGGTCTGATTAGGAACAGTCAACATGGATTTGTGCCTGGAAGGTCATGCTTGACTAATCTTCTTGAATTTTTCGAAGAGGTTACTAGGGAAATTGATGAGGGTAAAGCAGTGGATGTTGTCTATATGGACTTCAGTAAGGCCTTTGACAAGGTTCCTCATGGAAGGTTGGTTAAGAAGATTCAATTGTTGGGTATTAATGGTGGATTAGCAAGATGGATTCAACAGTGGCTGAATGGGAGATGCCAGAGAGTAATGGTGGATGGCTGTTTGTCAGGTTGGAGGCCGGTGACTAGTGGGGTGCCTCAGGGGTCTGTGTTGGGTCCACTGTTGTTTGTCATGTACATCAATGATCTGGATGAAGGTGTGGAGAATTGGATTAGTAAGTATGCAGATGATACTAAGATAGGTGGTGTTGTGGATAATGAAGTAGATTTTCAAAGTCTACAGAGAGATTTAGGCCATTTGGAAGAGTGGGCTGAAAGATGGCAGATGGAGTTTAATGCTGACAAATGTGAGGTGCTACATCTCGGCAGGACAAATCAAAATAGGACGTACACGGTAAATGGTAGCGAATTGAGGAATGCAGTTGAACAGAGGGATCTAGGAATAACTGTGCATAGTTCCCTGAAGGTGGAATCTCATGTATATAGGGTGGTAAAGAAAGCTTTTGGTGTGCTGGCCTTTATAAATCAGAGCATTGAATATAGAAGTTGGGATGTAATGTTAAAATTGTACAGGGCATTGGTGAGGCCAATTCTGGAGTATGGAGTACAATTTTGGTCGCCTAATTATAGGAAGGATGTCAACAAAATAGAGAGAGTACAGAGGAGATTTACTAGAATGTTGCCTGGGTTTCAGCAACTAAGTTACAGAGAAAGGTTGAACAAGTTAGGTCTTTATTCTTTGGAGCGCAGAAGGTTAAGAGGGGACTTGACAGAGGTCTTTAAAATTATGAGCGGGTTAGACAGAGTGGACGTGGATAAGCTTTTCCCATTGAGAGTAGGGAAGATTCAAACAAGGGGACATGACTTGAGAATTAAGGGACAGAAGTTTAGGGGGAACATTAGGGGGAACTTCTTTACTCAGACTGGAATGAGCTTCCAGTGGAAGTGGTGGAGGCAGGTTCGATGTTATCCTTTAAAAATAGATTGGATGGGTATATGGACGGGAAAGGAATGGAGTGTTATGGTCTGAGTGCAGGTAGATGGGACTAGGGGGAAGTATTTTATTTTTAATTAAAAAAAAAAAAAAAAAAAAAATTAAATGTTCGGCACGGACTTGAAGGGCCGAGATGGCCTGTTTCCGTGCTGTTATGGTTATATGGTTATATGGTTATATATGTTTCATCGCTTTTTGTGTGCTGAAATTTCGTCGCTTTTCGTCTGCTGAAATTTCGTCGCTTTTCACGTCCTGAAATTTCGTCACTTTTGGCGTGCTGAATTTTCATCGCTTTTCATGTCCTGAAGGATCGTCGCTTTTCGCGTGCTGAAATTTCGTCGCTTTTCGCATGGTGAATTTTCGTCGCTTTTAGTATGCTGATATTTCGTCGCTTTTATCGTCCTGAAATGTAGTCACTTTTCGCGTGCTGAATTTCCGTCGCTTTTCGCGTGCTTAATTTTTATCGCTTTTCACGTCCTGAAATTTCGTCACTTTTGGTGTGCTGAATTTTTGTCGCTTTTCGCATGCTGAATTTTCGTCACTTTTCACATGCTGAATTATCGTTGCTTTTCGTGTTCTGAAGGTTCATCACTTTTGACGTGCTGAATTGTTATCGCTTTTCGCAGGCTGAATTTTCGTCGCTTTTCGTGTGCTGAAATTTCGTCACCTTACATGTCCTGAAATTTCGTCACCTTTCACGTCCTGGAAATTCGTCGCTTTATTCGTGCTGAATTTTTGACGCATTTTGCACGATGAATTTTCGTCGCTGTTTGCGTGCTTCATTTTCATCGCTTTTCGCTTGCTAAATTTTCGTCGCTTTTCACGTTCGGAAATTTAGTCACTTTTCGCTTGTGGAATTTCCGTCGCTGTTCGCCTCCTGAAGATTTGTCGCTTTACGCTTGCTGAATTTTTGTCACTACGCGTGCTAAATTTTCATTGGTTTTAACATCCTGAAGGTTCCTCTCTTTTCCCGTGCTGAATTTTCGTCGCTTTTCGCATGCTGAATTTCCGTTGCTTTTCATGTGCTGTAATTACGCCACTTTTCACGTTCGGAAATTTCGTCGCTTTATGCATCCTGATATTTCGTCGCTTTCCGCATGCTGATTTTTGTTGCTTTTTGTGTGCTGAAATTTCGGCACTTTTTTTTGCTGAAATTTCGTCGCGTTTCACGTCCTGAAGGATCGTCACTTTTCTCATGCTGAATTTTTGTCTCTTTTCGTGTGCTGATATTTCGTCGTTTTCACATCCTGAAGGATCGTCACTTTTCTCATGCTGAATTTTAGTCACTTTTCACATGGTGAATTTCCGTTGCTTTTAGTATGCTGAAATTTCGTTGCTTTTCACGTCCTCAAATTTCGTTGCTTTTCGCGTGCAGAATTAACGTCGCTTTTCGCGTGCAGAATTTTCGTCACTTTTCGCGTGCTGAATTTTCTTCACTTTTCACGTCCTGAAGGTTCGTCACTTTTCGCGTGCTGAATTTTCGTCGCTTTTCGTGTGCTGAAATTTCGTCGCTTTTCACGTTTGAAATTTCGTCGCTTTATGCGTCCTGTAATTTCGATGCTTTTCGAATGCTGAAATTTCGTTGCTTTTCGCATCCTGAAATTTCGTTGCTTTATTTGTCCTGATATTACGTAACTTTTCGCGAGCTGAATTTTTGTCGCTTTTTGCATGCTGAATTTTCATCGCTTTTCACAGGCTGAATTTTCGTCGCTTCTCACAGGCAGAATTTTCGTCGCTTTTCACGTGCTGAAATTTCGTCGCCTTTCATTTCCTGAAATTTCGTCGCCTTTCACGTCCTGAAATTTCGTCGCTTTCTTCGTCCTGATATTACGCCACTTTTTGAGTGCTGATTTTTTGTCGCTTTTTGCATGCTGAATTTTCTTCCCTTTTTGCGTGCATCATTTTCAGCGTCTTGAATGTTCGTCGCTTTCCGCATGCTGAATTTTCGTCGCTTTCGCATGCTGAATTTTCGTCGCTTTTCGCGTCCTGAAGGTTTGTCACTTTACATGTGCTAAATTTTTGTCACTTTTCAAATGCTGAGTTTTCGTCGCATTTGGCGTGCTTAATTTTTGTCGCTTTATAAGTTCTGAAATGTCTTCACTTTTTGCGTGCTGAATTTTCGTCACTTTTTGTGTGCTGATATTTCAGCGCTTTTCACGTTCTGAAATTTCGTCACTTTTAACGTGCTGAATTTTCATCGCTTTTCACAGGCTGAATTTTCATCGCTTTTCGCATGCTGAATTTTCGTCACTTTACGTGTGCTGAAATTTCGCTGCTTTCCATGTTTTGAAATGTCGTCGCTTTATGAGTCCTGATGTTTCATCGCTTTATGCGTCCTGATGTTTCGTCGATTTTCGCATG
The DNA here is from genome assembly GCA_038087875.1 of Malacoraja senta. NCBI lineage: Eukaryota > Metazoa > Chordata > Chondrichthyes > Rajiformes > Rajidae > Malacoraja > Malacoraja senta. The sequence continues at coordinate 212,705 of JAXLNO010004890.1, read as the reverse complement.
CTGAATTTTCGTCGCTTTTTGTGTGCTGAAATTTCGTCGCTTTTCGTCTGCTGAAATTTCGTCGCTTTTCACGTCCTGAAATGTCATCACTTTTGGCGTGCTGAATTTTCATCGCTTTTCATGTCGTGAAGGATCGTCGCTTTTCGCGTGCTGAAATTTCGTTGCTTTTCGCATGGTGAATTTTTGTCGCTTTTAGTATGCTGAATTTTCATCGCTTTTCAAGTGCTAAATTTTCGTCACTTTTCACGTACTGAAATGTAGTCACTTTTCACGTGCGGAATTTCCGTCGCTTTTCGCGTCCTGAAGGTTTGTTGCTTTTCGCGTGCTATTTTCGTCACTTTACGCGTGCAGAATTTTCGTTGGTTTTAACGTCCTGAAGGTTCCTCTCTTTTCACGTGCTGAATTTTCGTCGCTTTTCGTATGCTGAATTTTTGTCGTTTTTTGTGTGTTGAAATTTCGTCGCTTTTCACGTCCTGAAATTTAGTCACTTTTGGTGTGCTGAATTTTCGTCGCTTTTCACGTACTGACGGATCGTCACTTTTCACGTCCTGAAGGATCGTTGCTTTTCGCGTGCTGAATTTTTGTCTCCTTATTCATCCCGATATTACGTCGCTTTTTGCGTGCTGAATTTTTGTCGCTTTTTGCATGCTGAATTTTCGTCGCTTTTTGGGTGCTTCATTTTCATCGCTTTTCATGTCTTGAAGGTTCGTCGCTTATCGCATGCTGAATTTTCGTCACTTTTCGCATCCTTAATTATCATCGCTTTTTGCGTGCTAAATTATCGTCCCTTTTAACGTTATGAAATTTAGTCACTTTTCGCGTGCGGAATTTCCATCGCTTTTTGCCTCCTGAAGGTTTGTCGCTTTACGCATGCTGAATTTTTGTCACTTTCACAATGGTGAATTTTCGTTGGTTTTAACGTCCTGAAGGTTCCTCTCTTTTTTCGCGTGCTGAATTTTTGTCGCTTTTCACATGCTGAATTTCCATCGCTTTTCATGTGCTGAAATTTCATCGCTTTTCAAGTCCTGAAATTTCATCACTTTTCGCGTGATGAATTTTCGTTGCTTTTCGTGTGCTTAATTTACGTCGCTTTTCATGTTCTGAAATTTCGTCGCTTTTTGCGAGCTGAATTTTCGTCACTTTTCGTGTGCTGATATTTCATCGCTTTTCACGTCCTGAAATTTCGTCTCTTTAGGCGTGCTGAAATTTTGTCGCTTTTAGCGTGCTCAATTTTCGTCACTTTTCACGTGCTGAATTATCTTCGCTTTTCGTGTCCTGAGGGTTCGTCGTTTTCCGCGTGCTGAAATTTCATTGCTTCATGTCCTGAAATTTCGTCGATTTTCACGTCCTCAAATTTCGTCGCTTTTCACATCCTGAAATTTCGTCGCTTTATTCATCCTGATATTACGTCACTTTTCACGTTCTGAAATTAAGTCACTTTTCGCGTGCAGAATTTCCGTTGCTTTTCGTGTCCTGAAGGTTTGTCGCTTTTCGCGTGCTGAAATTTCGTCACTTTACGCGTGCTGAATTTTCGTTGGTTTTCGTATGCAGAATTTTCTTCGATTTTCTTATGTTAAAATTTCGCCGCTTTTCACGTTCTGAAATTTCGCTGCTTTTCACGTTCTGAAATTTCGTCGCTTTATGCGTCCTGTTTCGTCGTTTTATGCGTCCTGATTTCGTCGCTTTCCGCATGCTAAATTTTCGTCGCTTTTCGTGTGCTGAAATTTTGGCGCTTTTCGTGTGCTGAAATTTCGTCGTTTTCATGTTCTAAAATTTCGTCGCTTTATGTGTCCTGTAATTTCATCGCGTTTCACATGCTGAATTTTAGTCGCTTTTCTCGTGCTGAAATTTCGTCGCTTTTCGCATGGTGAATTTTCGTCGCTTTTATTACGCTGAAATTTCGTCGCTTTTCACATCCTGAAATGTAGTCACTTTTCGCGTGCTGAATTTTCCTCGCTTTTCGCGTGCTTAATTTTTGTCGCTTTTCATGTTCTGAAATTTCGCCACTTTTTGCGTGCTGAATTTTCGTCACTTTTCGTGTGCTGATATTTCATCGCTTTTCACATCCTGAAATTTCGTCACTTTTGGCGTGCTAAATTTGTTTCACTTTTCGCGTGCTGAATTTTCGTCACTTTTCACGTGCTGAATTATCGTCTCTTTTCGTGTCCTGAAGGTTCGTCACTTTTAATGTGCTGAATTTTCATCGCTTTTCACAGGCTGAATTTTCGTCGCTTTTCGCGTGCAGAAATTTCGTCGCCTTTCATGTCCTTAAATTTCGTTCTTTCACATCCTGAAATGTCGACGCTTTATTCGTCCTGATATTACTTCGCATTTCGCATGCTGAATTTTTGTTGCTTTTTGCCTGCTGAATTTTCATTGCTTTTCACGTGCTAAATTTTCATCACCTTTCACGTCCTGAAATGTAGTCACTTTTAACGTGTGGAATTTCCGTCGCTTTTCGCGTCCTGAAAGTTTGTCACTTTTTGTATGCTGAATTTTCGTCGCTTTACGTTTGTTGAAATTTCGCCGCTTTTCACGTCCTGAAATTTCGCCGCTATTCACGTTCTGAAATTTCGTCACTTGATGCATCCTGATTTCGTCGCTTTCCGCATGCTGAATTTTCGTCGCTTTTTGTGTGCTGAAATGTCAGCACTTTTTGTGTGCTGAAATTTCGTCGCCTTACAAGTTCTGAAATTTCGTCGCTTTTGGCGTGCTGAATTTTCGTCGCTTTTCATGTCCTGAACGATCGCTGCTTTTCCCTTGCTGAATCATCGTCGCTTTTCATGTTCTAAAAATTTCGTCGCTTTATGCGTCCTGTAATTTCGTCACTTTTCGTATGCTTAATTTTCATCGCTTTTTGTGTGCTGAAATTTCGGCGCTTTTCATGTGCTGATAATTTGTCGCTTTTCACGTCCTGAAATTTTGTTGCTTTATTCGTCCCAATATTACGTCACTTTTCGCGAGCTGAATTTTTGTCGCTTTTTGCGTGCTTCATTTTCATCGCTTTTCGCGTCTTGATGTTTCTTAGCTTTTCGCATGCAGAATTTTTGTCGCTTTTCGCATGCTGAATTTTTGTCGCTTTTCGCGTGCTAAATTTTCGTCGCTTTTCACGTTCTGAAAATTAGTCACTTTTGGCGTGAGGAATTTCCGTCGCTTTTCGCGTCCTGAAGGTTTGTCGCTTTACGCGTGCTGAATTTTTTTCACTAAGCATGCTGAATTTTCGTTGGTTTTAACGTCCTGTAGGTCCCTCTCTTTTCGCGTGCTGAATTTTCGGCGCTTTTCGCGTGCTGAATTTTCGTCGCTTTTCGCATGCTGAATTTTCGTCGCTTTTCTTGTGCTGAAATTTCGCCGCTTTTCATGTTTTGAAATGTCGTCGCTTTATGAGTCCTGATGTTTCATCGCTTTATGTGTCCTGATGTTTCGTCGATTTTCGCATGCTGAATTTTTTTCGCTTTTTGTGTGCTGAAATTTCGTCGCTTTTCGTCTGCTGAAATTTCGTCGCTTTTCACGTCCTGAAATTTCGTCACTTTTGGCGTGCTGAATTTTCATCGCTTTTCATGTCCTGAAGGATCGTCGCTTTTCGCGTGCTGAAATTTCGTCGCTTTTCGCATGGTGAATTTTCGTCGCTGTTAGTATGCTGAAATTTCGTCGCTTTTCGCATGGTGAATTTTCGTCGCTTTTAGTATGCTGATATTTCGTCGCTTTTATCGTCCTGAAATGTAGTCACTTTTCGCGTGCTGAATTTTTGTCGCATTTTGCACGATGAATTTTCGTCGCTGTTTGCGTTCTTCATTTTCATTGCTTTTCGCATCTTGAAGGTTCGTCGCTTTTCGCTTGCTAAATTTTCGTCGCTTTTCACGTTCTGAAATTTAGTCTCCTGAAGATTTGTCGCTTTACGCTTGCTGAATTTTTGTCACTACGTGTGCTAAATTTTCATTGGTTTTAACATCCTGGTTCCTCTCTTTTCCCGTGCTGAATTTTCGTCGCTTTTCGCATGCTGAATTTCCGTTGCTTTTCATGTGCTGAAATTACGCCACTTTTCACGTTCGGAAATTTCGTCGCTTTATGCATCCTGATATTTCGTCGCTTTCCGCATGCTGATTTTTGTTGCTTTTTGTGTGCTGAAATTTCGGCACTTTTTGTGTGCTGAAATTTCGTCGCGTTTCACGTCCTGAAATTTCGTCACTTTTGCCGTGCTGAATTATCGTCGCTTTTCGCGTGCTTAATTTTCGTCGCTTTTCACGTTCTGAAATTTCGTTGCTTTTCGCGTGCTGATATTTCATCGTTTTTCACGTCCTGAAATTTCGTCACTTTTGCCGTGCTAAATTTGTTTCACTTTTCGCGTGCTGAATTTTCTTCACTTTTCACGTGCTGAATTATCGTCTCTTTTCGTGTCCTGAAGGTTCGTCACTTTTAATGTGCTGAATTTTCATCGCTTTTCACAGGCTGAATTTTCGTCGCTTTTCGCGTGCAGAAATTTCGTCGCCTTTCATCTCCTTAAATTTCGTTGCCTTTCACGTCCTGAAATGTCGACGCTTTATTCGTCCTGATATTACTTCGCATTTCGCATGCTGAATTTTTGTCGCTTTTTGCATGCTGAATTTTCGTCGCTGTTTGCGTGCTTCATTTTCATCGCTTTTCGCGTCTTGAAGGTTCGTCGCATTTCGCATGCTGAATTTTCGTCGCTTTTCGCATTCTGAAATTTCGTCGCCTTTCATGTCCTGAAATTTCGTCCCCTTTCACGTCCTGAAATTTCGTCGCTTTTCACGTCCTGAAATTTCGTCGCTTTATTCGTCCTGATATTACGTTGCTTTTCGCGTGCTGAATTTTCGTCACTTTACGCGTGCTGAGTTTTCATTGTTCTTTTGTATTGTTTTTTTAAATTATTTTTTATTGGAGGTAAGTACATATCATATTAAAATCGATACCAGTCTTACATTTTTAAATTACTAATATCGTCCATTATTATTACAATGTCTCCAATACTTAAAAAAAAATTTTTTTTTAACTAAATAGAACTAAAAAGATAGATGAAATAAGGAAAGAAAGAGAAAAAAGAGAAGAAACAACAAAAAACAAAACAAAAACAAAACAAAACAAAAAACAAAACAAAAAAACAAAAAAAAGAAAGAGATAATAAAGAAGAATGGAATAATTTACTACGATAAAAAACTTCATTCGAGATATATTCATACATTTCAGAGTATAACATTTCATCTATTCCTTGGCACGGGTGTTAGTCAGGTTCTCGTGCTGAACCATTCTGACCCTTTAAATAGTCAATAATGGGAGACCATGTTCCGACGAATAGTTCCTGTTTGTCCAACAGGACAAGTCTAATTCTTTCCAAGTGTAAGGTCTCTGTCATTTCTATAATCCACATTTTGATTGTGGGGGTTATAGGGCCTTTCCAAAATTTTAGAATTAATTTTTTCCCAGTTATTATACTATAATCAATAAAGTTTCTTTGAGTTGATGTAAATGTTTGATTTAATTCTAATGTTCCAAGTATTATTAATTTTGGATCTGGGTCCAATTTAATGCTAGTCACTTTAGATATTATTGTGAAAGTATTTACCCTGAAACTTTTAATTTTTATGCAGTTTTCATTGGTTTTAACGTCCTGAAGGTTCCTCTCTTTTCGCGTGCTGAATTTTCGTCGCTTTTCACATGTTCAATTTTCGTCACTTTTCGCATGTTGAATTTTCGTCGTTTTATGCGTCCTGATGTTTCATCGCTTTATTCGTCCTGATGTTGCGTTGCTTTTCGCATGCTGAAATTTCGTCGCTTTTTGTGTGCTGAAATTTCGGCGCTTTTCATCTGCTGAAAATTCGTCGCTTTTCATGTTCTGAAATTTTGTCGCTTTATGTGTCCTGATGTTTCATCGCTTTATTCGTCCTGATGTTTCATCGCTTTTCGCATGCTGAATATTAGTTGCTTTTTGTGTGCTGAAATTTCGTCGCTTTTCGTGTGCTGACATTTCGTCGCTTTTCACGTCCTGAACTGTCGTCACATTTCGCGTGCTGAATTTTCATCGTATTTCACGTCTTGGATTGCCGCTTTTCACATCCTGAAGGATCGTCGCTTTTATCGTGCTGAATTTTCATTCCTTTTCGCATGCTATATTTTTGTCGCCTTTAACGTCCTGAAATGTCGTCACTTTTGTCGTGGTGAAATGTTGTTGCTTTTCGCGTGCTGAATTTTCGTCACTTTTCACGTGCTGAATATTCATCGCTTTTCACAATCTCAATTTTCGTCGCTTTTCGCCTGCTGAAATTTCGTTGCCTTCCATCTCCTGAAATGTTGTCGCCTTTCACGTTCTGAACTTTCGTCAGTTTATTCGTCCTGATATTACATCACTTTTCGCGTGCTGAATTTTTGTCGCTTTTTGCATGCAGAATTTTCGTCGATTTTTGCGTGCTTCATTTTCATTGCTTTTCGCATCTTGAAGGTTCGTTGCTTTTTGCATGCTGAATTTTCATCGCTTTTTGCACCGAAATTTGATCGCCTTTCATGTCCTGAAATGTTGTCCCCTTTCACGTCCTGAAATTTCATCGCTTTTCACGTCCTGAAATTTCGTCGCTGTATTCGTCCTGATATTACGTCGCTTTTCGCGTGCTGAATTTTCATCACTTTACGCGTGCTGAGTTTTCATTGGTTTTAACGTCGTGAAGGTTCCTCTCTTTTCGCGTGCTGAATTTTCATGGCTTTTCACATGCTGAATTTTCGTCGCTTTTCGCATGCTGAATTTTCGTCGCTTTATGCGTCCTGATGTTTCATCGCTTTATTTGTCCTGATGTTTCGTCGCTTTTCACATGCTGAATTTTCGTCGCTTTTTGTGTGCTGAAATTTCGGCGCTTTTCATCTGCTGAAAATTCGTCGCTTTTCATGTTCTGAAATTTTGTCACTTTATGTGTCCTGATGTATCATCGCTTTATTCGTCCTGATGTTACGTCGCTTTTCACATGTTGAATTTTCGTTGCTTTTTGTGTGCTGAAATTTCGGCGCTTTTCGTGTGCTGACATTTCATCACTTTTCACGTCCTGAAATTTCGTCACATTTGGCGTGCAGAATTTTCGTCATATTTCACGTCTTGAAGGATTGTCGCTTTTCACATCCTGAAGGATCGTCGCTTTTATCGTGCTGGATTTTCATTACTTTTCGCATGCTATATTTTTGTCGCTTTTGATGTCCTGAAATGTCATCACTTTTGGCGTGCTGAATTTGTGTTGCTTTTCGCGTGCTGAATTTTCGTCACTTTTCATGTGCTGAATTTTCGTCACGTTTTGTGTGCGGAAATCTCGGCGCTTTTCCTGTACTGATATTTCGTCACTTTTCACGTCCTGAAATTTCATCACTTTTAGCGTGATGAATTTTCGTCGCTTTTCACGTCCTGAAGGATCGTCGCTTATCACTTCTTGAAGGATCGTCGCTTTTCGCATGCAAAATTTTTGTCGCCTTATTCGTCCTGATATTACGTTGCTTTTCGCATGCTGAATTTTTGTCGCTTTTTGCATGCTGAATTTTCGTCGCATTTTGCGTGCTAAATTTTCGTCGCTTTTCACGTTCTGATATTTGGTCACTTTTCGCGTGCAGAATTTCCGTCGCTTTTCGCCTCCTGAAGGATTGTCGCTCTATGTGTACTGAATTTCTGTCACTTTACGCGTGCTGAATTTTCACTTTAGATATTATTGTGAAAGTATATACCCTGAAACTTTTAATTTTTATGCAGTTTTCATTGGTTTTAACGTCCTGAAGGTTCCTCTCTTTTCGCGTGCTGAATTTTCGTCGCTTTTCACATGTTGAATTTTCGTCACTTTTCGCATGTTGAATTTTCGTCGTTTTATGCGTCCTGATGTTTCATCGCTTTATTCGTCCTGATGTTGCGTTGCTTTTCGCATGCTGAATTTTCGTCGCTTTTTGTGTGCTGAAATTTCGGCGCTTTTCATCTGCTGAAAATTCGTCGCTTTTCATGTTCTGAAATTTTGTCGCTTTATGTGTCCTGATGTTTCATCGCTTTGTTCGTCCTGATGTTTCGTCGCTTTTCGCATGCTGAATATTAGTTGCTTTTTGTGTGCTGAAATTTCGTCGCTTTTCGTGTGCTGACATTTCGTCGCTTTTCACGTCCTGAAATTTCGTCACATTTCGCGTGCTGAATTTTCATCATATTTCACGTCTTGGATTGTCGCTTTTCACATCCTGAAGGATCGTCGCTTTTATCGTGCTGAAATTTCATTCCTTTTCGCATGCTATATTTTTGTCGCTTTTGACGTCCTGAAATGTCGTCACTTTTGTCGTGCTGAAATGTTGTTGCTTTTCCCGTGCTGAATTTTCGTCACTTTTCACGTGCTGAATATTCATCGCTTTTCACAATCTCAATTTTCGTCGCTTTTCGCCTGCTGAAATTTCGTTGCCTTCCATCTCCTGAAATGTTGTCGCCTTTCACGTTCTGAACTTTCGTCAGTTTATTCGTCCTGATATTACATCACTTTTCGCGTGCTGAATTTTTGTTGCTTTTTGCATGCAGAATTTTCGTCACTTTTTGCGTGCTTCATTTTCATTGCTTTTCGCATCTTGAAGGTTCGTTGCTTTTTGCATGCTGAATTTTCATCGCTTTTTGCACCGAAATTCCATCGCCTTTCATGTCCTGAAATGTTGTCCCCTTTCACGTCCTGAAATTTCGTCGCTTTTCACGTCCTGAAATTTCGTCGCTGTATTCGTCCTGATATTAAGTCGCTTTTCGCGTGCTGAATTTTCATCACTTTACGCGTGCTGAGTTTTCATTGGTTTTAACGTCGTGAAGGTTCCTCTCTTTTCGCGTGCTGAATTTTCGTGGCTTTTCACATGCTGAATTTTCGTCGCTTTTCGCATGCTGAATTTTCGTCGCTTTATGCGTCCTGATGTTTCATCGCTTTATTTGTCCTGATGTTTCGTCGCTTTTCACATGCCGAATTTTCGTCGCTTTTTGTGTGCTGAAATTTCGGCGCTTTTCATCTGCTGAAAATTCGTCGCTTTTCATGTTCTGAAATTTTGTCACTTTATGTGTCCTGATGTATCATCGCTTTATTCGTCCTGATGTTACGTCGCTTTTCACATGTTGAATTTTCGTTGCTTTTTGTGTGCTGAAATTTCGGCGCTTTTCGTGTGCTGACATTTCATCACTTTTCACGTCCTGAAATTTCGTCACATTTGGCGTGCAGAATTTTCGTCATATTTCACGTCTTGAAGGATTGTCGCTTTTCACATCCTGAAGGATCGTCGCTTTTATCGTGCTGGATTTTCATTACTTTTCGCATGCTATATTTTTGTCGCTTTTGATGTCCTGAAATGTCATCACTTTTGGCGTGCTGAATTTGTGTTGCTTTTCGCGTGCTGAATTTTCGTCACTTTTCATGTGCTGAATTTTCGTCGCGTTTTGTGTGCGGAAATCTCGGCGCTTTTCCTGTACTGATATTTCGTCGCTTTTCACGTCCTGAAATTTCATCACTTTTAGCGTGATGAATTTTCGTCGCTTTTCACGTCCTGAAGGATCGTCGCTTATCACTTCTTGAAGGATCGTCGCTTTTCGCATGCAAAATTTTTGTCGCCTTATTCGTCCTGATATTACGTTGCTTTTCGCATGCTGAATTTTTGTCGCTTTTTGCATGCTGAATTTTCATCGCATTTTGCGTGCTAAATTTTCGTCGCTTTTCACGTTCTGATATTTGGTCACTTTTCGCGTGCAGAATTTCCGTCGCTTTTCGCCTCCTGAAGGATTGTCGCTCTATGTGTACTGAATTTCTGTCACTTTACGCGTGCTGAATTTTCACTTTAGATATTATTGTGAAAGTATATACCCTGAAACTTTTAATTTTTATGCAGTTTTCATTGGTTTTAACGTCCTGAAGGTTCCTCTCTTTTCGCGTGCTGAATTTTCGTCGCTTTTCACATGTTGAATTTTCGTCACTTTTCGCATGTTGAATTTTCGTCGTTTTATGCGTCCTGATGTTTCATCGCTTTATTCGTCCTGATGTTGCGTTGCTTTTCGCATGCTGAATTTTCGTCGCTTTTTGTGTGCTGAAATTTCGGCGCTTTTCATCTGCTGAAAATTCGTCGCTTTTCATGTTCTGAAATTTTGTCGCTTTATGTGTCCTGATGTTTCATCGCTTTGTTCGTCCTGATGTTTCGTCGCTTTTCGCATGCTGAATATTAGTTGCTTTTTGTGTGCTGAAATTTCGTCGCTTTTCGTGTGCTGACATTTCGTCGCTTTTCACGTCCTGAAATTTCGTCACATTTCGCGTGCTGAATTTTCATCGTATTTCACGTCTTGGATTGTCGCTTTTCACATCCTGAAGGATCGTCGCTTTTATCGTGCTGAATTTTCATTCCTTTTCGCATGCTATATTTTTGTCGCTTTTGACGTCCTGAAATGTCGTCACTTTTGTCGTGCTGAAATTTTGTTGCTTTTCGCGTGCTGAATTTTCGTCACTTTTCACGTGCTGAATATTCATCGCTTTTCACAATCTCAATTTTCGTCGCTTTTCGCCTGCTGAAATTTCGTTGCCTTCCATCTCCTGAAATGTTGTCGCCTTTCACGTTCTGAACTTTCGTCAGTTTATTCGTCCTGATATTACATCACTTTTCGCGTGCTGAATTTTTGTCGCTTTTTGCATGCAGAATTTTCGTCGCTTTTTGCGTGCTTCATTTTCATTGCTTTTCGCATCTTGAAGGTTCGTTGCTTTTTGCATGCTGAATTTTCATCGCTTTTTGCACCGAAATTCCATCGCCTTTCATGTCCTGAAATGTTGTCCCCTTTCACGTCCTGAAATTTCGTCGCTTTTCATGTCCTGAAATTTCGTCGCTGTATTCGTCCTGATATTACGTCGCTTTTCGCGTGCTGAATTTTCATCACTTTACGCGTGCTGAGTTTTCATTGGTTTTAACGTCGTGAAGGTTCCTCTCTTTTCGCGTGCTGAATTTTCGTGGCTTTTCACATGCTGAATTTTCGTCGCTTTTCGCATGCTGAATTTTCGTCGCTTTATGCGTCCTGATGTTTCATCGCTTTATTTGTCCTGATGTTTCGTCGCTTTTCACATGCTGAATTTTCGTCGCTTTTTGTGTGCTGAAATTTCGGCGCTTTTCATCTGCTGAAAATTCGTCGCTTTTCATGTTCTGAAATGTTGTCACTTTATGCGTCCTGATGTATCATCGCTTTATTTGTCCTGATGTTACGTCGCTTTTCACATGTTGAATTTTCGTTGCTTTTTGTGTGCTGAAATTTCGGCGCTTTTCGTGTGCTGACATTTCATCACTTTTCACGTCCTGAAATTTCGTCACATTTGGCGTGCTGAATTTTCGTCATATTTCACGTCTTGAAGGATTGTCGCTTTTCAAATCCTGAAGGATCGTCGCTTTTATCGTGCTGGATTTTCATTACTTTTCGCATGCTATATTTTTGTCGCTTTTGATGTCCTGAAATGTCATCACTTTTGGCGTGCTGAATTTGTGTTGCTTTTCGCGTGCTGAATTTTCGTCACTTTTCATGTGCTGAATTTTCGTCGCGTTTTGTGTGCGGAAATCTCGGCGCTTTTCCTGTACTGATATTTCGTCGCTTTTCACGTCCTGAAATTTCGTCACTTTTAGCGTGATGAATTTTCGTCGCTTTTCACGTCCTGAAGGATCGTCGCTCATCACTTCTTGAAGGATCGTCGCTTTTCGCATGCAAAAGTTTTGTCGCCTTATTCGTCCTGATATTACGTTGCTTTTCGCATGCTGAATTTTTGTCGCTTTTTGCATGCTGAATTTTCGTCGCATTTTGCGTGCTAAATTTTCGTCGCTTTTCACGTTCTGATATTTGGTCACTTTTCGCGTGCAGAATTTCCGTCGCTTTACTGAATTTCTGTCACTTTACGCGTGCTGAATTTTCGTTGGTTTTAACGTCCTGAAAGTTCCTCTCTTTTTGCATACTGAATTTTCATCTTTTTTCACATGCTGAATTTCCGTCGCTTATCGTGTGCTGAAATTTCGCCGCTTTTCACGTTCTGAAATTTCGTCCCTTTATGCGTCCTGATGTTTCATCGCTTTATTCGTCCTGATGTTTTGTTGCTTTTCGTGTGCTGAAATTTCGTCGCTTTTTGTGTGCTGAAATTTCGGCTCTTTAGGTCTGCTGAAAATTCGTCGCTTTTCATGTTCTGAAATTTCGTCGTTTTATGAGTACTGTAATTTCGTCACCTTTCGCATGCTGAATTTTCATCACTTTTTGTGTGATGAAATTTCGGCTCTTTTCGTGTGCTGATATTTCGTCGCTTTTCACGTCCTGAAGGATCATAGAAACATAGAAACATAGAAAACAGGTGCAGTAGGCCATTCGGCCCTTCGACCGCAATTTAATTTGATCATGGCTGATCATCCAACTCAGTATCCTGTACCTCCCTTCTCTCCATACCCCCTGATCCCTTTAGCCACAAGGGCCACATCTAACTCCCTCTTTAATATAGCCAATGAACTGGCCTCAACTACCTTGTCCTGGACTTCCCCAACATCGGGAACAATCTTCCTGCATCTAGCCTGTCCAACCCCTAAAGAATTTTGTAAGTTTCTATAAGATCCCATCTCAATCTTCTAAATTCTAGCGAGTACAAGCCGAGTCTATCCAGTCTTTCTTCATATGAAAGTCCTGACATCCCAGGAATCAGTCTGGTGAACCTTCTCTGTACTCCCTCTATGGCAAAAATGTCTTTCCTCAGATTGGGAGACCAAAACTGTACGCAATACTCCAGGTGTGGTCTCACCAAGACCCTGGACAACTGCAGTAGAACCTCCCTGCTCCTATACTCAAATCCTTTTGCTATGAATGCTAACATACCATTCGCTTTCTTCACTGCCTGCTGCACCTGCATGCCTACTTTCAATGACTGGTGTACCATGACACCCAGGTCTCATTGCATCTCCCCTTTTCCTAATCGGCCACCATTTAGATAATAGTCTACTTTCCTGTTTTTGCCCCCAAAGTGGATAACCTCTACATTTATCCACATTATTCTGCATCTGCCATGCATTTGCCCACTCACCCTGCCTATCCAAGTCACCTTGCAGCCTCCTAGCATCGTCCTCACAGCTAACACTGCCCCCCCAGCTTCGTGTCATCCGCAAACTTGGAGATGTTGCATTCAATTCCCTCGTCCAAATCATGAATATATATTGTAAATAGCTGGGGTCCCAGCACTGAGCCTTGCGGTACCCCACTAGTCACTGCCTGCCATTCTGAAAAGGACCCGTTTACTCCTACACTGTGCTTCCTGTTTGCCAGCCAGTTCTCTATCCACATCAATACTGAACCCCCAATACCGTGTGCTTTAAGTTTGTATACTAATCTCTTATGTGGGACCTTGTCGAAAGCCTTCTGAAAGTCCAGGTATAACACATCCACTGGTTCTCCCTTATCCCTTATTGAACAAGTTCGGGCTTTATTCTTTGGAGCGCAGAAGGTTAAGGGGGGACTTGATAGAGGTTAAGGGGGGACTTGATAGAGGTCTTTAAAATGATGAGAGGGATAGACAGAGTTGACGTGGATAAGCTTTTCCCGCTGAGAGTAGGGAAGATTCAAACAAGGGGACATGACTTGAGAATTAAGGGACAGAAGTGTAGGGGTAACATGAGGGGGAACTTCTTTACTCAGAGAGTGGTGGCTGTGTGGAATGAGCTTCCAGTGAAGGTGGTGGAGGCAGGTTCGTTTTTATCATTTAAAAATTAATTGGATAGTTATATGGACGGGAAAGGAATGGAGGGTTATGGTCTGAGTGCAGGTATATGGGACTAGGGGAGAATACGTGTTCGGCATGGACTAGAAGGGTCGAGGTGGCCTGTTTCCGTGCTGTAATTGTTATATGGTTATTTGGTTATCCACTCTACTAGTTACATCCTCGAATAAATCTATAAGGTTCGTCAGACATGATTTACCTTTCGTAATGATTTACCAATCATTTCACCACTTTCCAAATGTGCTGCTATCCCATCTTTAATAACTGACTCTAGCAGTTTCCCCACTACCGATGTTAGACTGACTGGTCTGTAATTATGCGTTTTCTCTCTCCCTCCCTTTTCAAAAAGTGGGGTTACATTAGCTACCTTCTGAAAACACACCTCTTATCATTAATAGGTAGAATAAACGCTATAAAAATGATCTTTCTACCACAATTATTATACCTATTTCAATCTATACCATTATATATACCAAAATAAAAAATAAAAAAACTAGACTCTAATATTACTAATTTTATTTGGGATTATAGATCACACTGAATTTTAAAAAACACTTATTTAAACCAAAAGAGGTCGGGGGACTCTCACTTCCGAACTTTTTGTATTACCATTGGGCAGTGCATATTAAGAATATAACTTACTGGTTGGACAGTTCTACCCAACAGACAGAATGGATAAGAATGGAGCAAGAGGATTGTTTTCCTTGTAATATAGGAGCGATCCTCTTCTCCCCGACAAAACTGAACAACATAATATATAAGAAGAACCCAATTATACATGATACAATAAGAATTTGGAGACAAATAAAATTATCCCTAAAATTAAGAAATCTATCATTGTTAATGCCAATAGTGAATAATCCTTCATTTAAACCATCTTTTATTGATAAAAACATATAACCAATGGGAAAGAATGGGAATTAAAAAGGATCGGTGATATCTATGAAATGGGAAACCTAATTCCAACAATTACAATTACAATTTATATTGAAAAATAACAAAAAATTTAAATATCTTCAGATTTGCAATTTCATGAAGAAATACATACAAAGATATCAAAACATAACTTTTGATCCACTGGAAGAAGCAATGAATATTGAGGCTGACAGAAATTAATATCATATTTATATAATGGTATTTTAAATATAGACCTACCATCGACAGAGGTACTTAGAGAAGAGTGGGAACGGGAATTAATGATAAAAATTACGAGGTTACATGGGAAAAGTATTTGATATATATACACAAATGTTCGATTAATGCAAGACATACTTTAATTCAATTAAACAATTTACATAGATTATATTATTCAAAAACTAGATTGAATAAATTTTACCCAAATATATCCCCCATTTGTGATAAATTTCTATCCCAAAACGCAACTATAACACACTCTTTCGTTTCCTGCATAAATCTTTATAAATTTTGGAGTGATATTTTTGAAATATTTACAAAATTATTCAAGATAAAAAGGGAACCTAATACTCAAATGATTGTATTTGGAGTAATGGAAGATGGGAATAAATTGAACTCATCTCAAAATTTATTTTTTAAATTATGGTTTAATAATGGCAAAGAAACTAATACTTAAATTCTGGAAAAATACACCAATACCAATGCTTAAAATGTGGATTTCAAGCATGTTGGACACCGCACATCTTGAGGAAATGCGATTCCTCTTAATGGATAAATCAGACCAATTCTTAACGAGTTGGTCTCCATTTGTCGTGATTTTGGAAGCATATGGTGCAACACAATTGTAGAAGCTAACTGTTCCAGGACTGGGTGAGGGATGGTCAAGATTATAAATAATGATCTCCTTAATTTTTTTCCCTCTACTCTTTTTCTTTCTATCTTCTTTTCTTCTTTCACTCTTTTTTTTTTAATTTTTCACACACTATATATCTCACGTTTTTCTATCTTTTACACACACTATAGTCTCACGTTTTTCTCTTTTATTATCTCTTCTCTTTCTTTTTCTTCTTCACTATAATAAAAAAAATAAGAAGCTGTACATAAAATGTATTATGTCAATATATATTAGGCACTTTGGTGCCATATGATTGTACTTGGTACTAATAAAATTAAAATATTAAAATATATATATATATTAAAACAAAATAAAAAAATAAAAACATTAGCTACCCTCCAATCCTCAGGAACTACTCCAGAATCTAATGAGTTTTGAAAAATTATCACTACGGCATCCACTAATTCTGGGGCTACTTCCTTAAGTACTCTGGGATGCAGCCTATCTGGCCCTGGGGATTTATCGGCCTTTAATCCATTCAATTTACCTAACACCACTTCCCGGCTAACCTGGATTTCACTCAGTTCCTCCATCTCATTTGACCCCTGCTATTTCCGGCAGATTATTTATGTCTTCCTTAGTGAAGACAGAAGCAAAGTAGTTATTCAATTGGTCTGCCATGTCCTTGTTCCCCATGATCAATTCACCTGTTTCTGACTGCAAGGGCCTTACATTTGTTTTAACTAATCTCTTTCTCTTCACATATCTATAAAAACTTTTGCAGTCAGTTTTTAAGTTCGCTGCAAGTTTTCTTTCATAATCTGTTTTCCCTTTCCTAATTAAGCCCTTTGTCCTCCTCAGATGGACTCTGAATTTCTCCCAGTCCTCTGTTAGGCTGCTTTTTCTGGCAAATTTGTACGCTTCATCTTTTGTTTTGATACTCTCCCTGATTTCCCTTGTTCTCCACGGATGCACTACCTTCCCTGATTTATTCTTTTGCCAAACTGGGATGAACAATTGTTGTAGTTCATCCATGCAGTCTTTAAATGCCTTCCATTGCATATCCACCGTCAACACTTTAAGAATCAATTGCCAGTCAATCTTGGCCAATTCACGTTTCATACCCTCAAAGTTACCTTTCTTTAAGTTCAGAACCCTTGTTTCTGAATTAACAATGTCACTCTCCATCCTAATGAAGAACTCAACCATATTATGGTCACTCTTGCCCAAGGGGCCACGCACAACAAGACTGCTAACTAACCCTTCCTCATTACTCAATACCCAGTCTAGAATATAACCATATAACCATATAACCATAACAGCACGGAAATAGCCTGCTCTCTCGTTGGTTCCTCTAAATGTTGGTTTAGAAAACTATCCCGCATACATTCCAAGAAATCCTCTTCCTCAGCACCCCTGCCAATTTGATTCACCCAATCTGTATGTAGATTGAAGTCACCCATTATAACTGTTTTACCTTTGTTGCACGCATTTCTAATTTCCAGTTTGATCCCATCCCCAACTCCGCTATTACTGTTAGGTGGCCTGTACACAACACCCACTAGCGTTTTCTGCCCCTTAGTGTTTCGCAGCTCTACCCATATAGATTCCACATCCTCCAAGCTAATGTCCTTCCTTTCCATTGCGTTAATCTCCTCTCTAACCAGCAACGCTACCCCACCTCCTTTTCCTTTCTGTCTATCCCTCCTGAATATTGAATATCCCTGGATTTTCAGCTCCCAGCCTTGGTCACCCTGGAGCCACGTCTCCGTGATCCCAACTATATCATAATAATTAATAGCTATCTGCACATTCAACTCATCCACCTTTATTACGAATGCTCCTTGCATTGAGACACAAAGCCTTCAGGCTTGTTTTTACGATGATCTTACCCCTTATACAATTATGTTGAAAAGTGGCCCTTTTTGCTTTTTGCCCTGGATTTGTCTGCCTGACACTTTTACTTTTCACCTTGCTACCTATTGCTTCTACCCTCATTTTACACGCCTCTGTCTCTCTGCTCACACATTTACGAAACCCACCACCTCTTATTCTCTGTTTATTATTTTTTTCTTCTTTCCCCCTACCTGTTGGGTCTGAGTGCTTCCCTTCTCTGCCTCCTGCCTCACACACTGTCTATTAGCTTTCTCTATTTGAGTCCCTCCCCCCAACCGTTCTAGTTTAAAGTCTCCGCAGTAGTATTTGCAAATCTCCCCGCCAGGATATTGGTCCCTCTCGGGTTCAAGTGCAACCCTTCCTTTTTGTACAGGTTGCACCTTCCACAAAAGAGGTCCCAATGATCCAGAAACTTGGATTGTCGCTTTTCACGTCCTGAAGGATCGTCACTTTTCGTGTGCTGAAAGTTCGTCACTTTTGGCGTTCTGAATTTTTATTGCTTTTCGCGTGCTGAATTTTCGTCACTTTTCACGTGCTGAATTAACGTCGCTTTTCGCGTCCTGAAAGTTCGTAACTTTTCACATGCTGAATTTTCATCACTTTTCACAGGCTGAATTTTCGTTGTTTTTCGCGTGCTGAAATTTCGTCGCCTTTCATGTCCTGAAATTTCGTCACCTTTCGCGTCCTGAAATTTCGTTGCATTATTCGTCCTGATATTACGTCGCTTTTTGCATGCTGAATTTTTGTCGCTTTTTGCATGCTTCATTTTCATTGCTTTTCGCGTCTTGAAGATTCGTCGCTTTTCGCGTGCTGTATTTTCATCGCTTTTTGCGTGCTGAATTTTCGTTGGTTTTAACGTCCTGAAGGTTTCTCTCTTTTCGCGTGCTGAATTTCCGTCACTTTTCGCATGATGAATTTTCGTCGCTTATTGTGCGCTGAAATTTCGGCGCTTTTTGTGTGCTGATATTTCGTCACTTTTCACGTCCTGAAATTTCGTCACTTTTGGCGTGCTGAATTTTCGTCGGTTTTCGCATGGTGAATTTTCGTTGCTTTTCGCAGGCTGAAATTTCGCCGCCTTTGATGTCCTGAAATTTCGTCGCCTTTAACGTCCTGAAATTTCGTTGCTTTATTCATCCTGATATTTCGTCGCTTTATTCGTCCTGATATTACGTCGCTTTTCGCGTGCTGAATTTTTGTTGCTTTTTGCATGCTGAATTTTCGTCGCTTTTCACGTTCTGAAATTTAGTCACTTTTCCTGTGCGGAATTTTCGTCGCTTTTCACGTCCTGAAGGTTTGTCGCTTAACGCGTGCTGAATTTTTGTCACTTTACGCGTGCTGAATTTTTGTTGGAATTAACATCCTGAAGGTTCCTCTCTTTTCGCCTGCTGAAATTTCGCCGCTTTTCATGTTCTGAAATTTCGTCGATTGATGCGTCCTGTAATTTCATCACTTTTTGCATGCTGAATTTTCGTCGCTTTTTGTGTGCTGAAATTTCGGCGCATTTCGTGGGCTGATATTTCGTCGATTTTCACATCCTGAAATCTCGTCACTTTTGGCGTGCTGAATTTTCGTCGCTTTTCAAGTCCTGAAGGATCGTCGCTTTTCGCGTGCTGAAATTTTGTCGCTTTTCACATGGTGAATTTTAGTCGCTTTTAGTATGCTGAAATTTCGTCGCTTTTCACGTCCTGAAATGTCATCACTTTTCGCGTGCTGAATTTTCGTTGGTTTTCGTGTGCTAATATTTCGTCGCTTTTCACGTCCTGAAATTTCATCACTTTTGGCGTGCTGAATTTTCATTGCTTTTCAAGTCCTGAAGGATCGTCGCTTTTCGCAAGCTGAAATTTCGTCGCTTTTCGCATGGTGAATTTTCGTCGCTTTTAGTATGCTGAAATGTCATCGCTTTTCATGTCCTGAAATGTCATCACTTTTCGCGTGCTGAATCTTCGTCGCTTTCCGTGTGCTTAATTTTCGTAGCTTTTCATGTTCTTAAATTTAGTCACTTTTTGCGTGCTGAATATTCGTCGCTTTTCGTGTGCTGATATTTCGTCGCTTTTCACGTCCTGAAATTTCGTCACTTTTGGCGTGCTGAATTTTTGTCACTTTTCGTGTGCTGAATTTTCGTCACTTTTCACGTGCTGAAGGTTCGTCACTTTTCACGTGCTGAATTTTCATTGCTTTTCACAGGCTGAATTTTCGTCGCTTTACACGTGTTGAATTTTTGGCACTTTACGCGTGCAGAATTTTCGTTGGTTTTAAAGTCCTGGTTCCTCTCTTTTCGCGTGCTGAATATTCGTCGCTTTTCGTGTGCTGATATTTCGTCGCTTTTCACGTCCTGAAATTTCGTCACTTTTGGCGTGCTGAATTTTTGTCACTTTTCGTGTGCTGAATTTTCGTCACTTTTCACGTGCTGAATTATCGTCGATTTTCGCGTCCTGAAGGTTCGTACCCTCCAATCCTCAGGAACTACTCCAGAATCTAAGGAGCTTTGAAAAATTATCACTACGGCATCCACTAATTCTGGGGCTACTTCCTTAAGTACTCTGGGATGCAGCCTATCTGGCCCTGGGGATTTATCGGCCTTTAATCCATTCAATTTACCTAACACCACTAACCTGGATTTCACTCAGTTCCTCCATCTCATTTGACCCCTGCTATTTCCGGCAGATTATTTATGTCTTCCTTAGTGAAGACAGAAGCAAAGTAGTTATTCAATTGGTCTGCCATGTCCTTGTTCCCCATGATCAATTCACCTGTTTCTGACTGCAAGGGACTTACATTTGTTTTAACTAATCTCTTTCTCTTCACATATCTATAAAAACTTTTGCAGTCAGTTTTTAAGTTCGCTGCAAGTTTTCTTTCATAATCTGTTTTCCCTTTCCTAATTAAGCCCTTTGTCCTCCTCTGATGGACTCTGAATTTCTCCCAGTCCTCTGTTAGGCTGCTTTTTCTGGCTAATTTGTACGCTTCATCTTTTGTTTTGATACTCTCCCTGATTTCCCTTGTTCTCCACGGATGCACTACCTTCCCTGATTTATTCTTTTGCCAAACTGGGATGAACAATTGTTGTAGTTCATCCATGCAGTCTTTAAATGCCTTCCATTGCATATCCACCGTCAACACTTTAAGAATCAATTGCCAGTCAATCTTGGCCAATTCACGTTTCATACCCTCAAAGTTACCTTTCTTTAAGTTCAGAACCCTTGTTTCTGAATTAACAATGTCACTCTCCATCCTAATGAAGAACTCAACCATATTATGGTCACTCTTGCCCAAGGGGCCACGCACAACAAGACTGCTAACTAACCCTTCCTCATTACTCAATACCCAGTCTAGAATATAACCATATAACCATATAACCATAACAGCACGGAAATAGCCTGCTCTCTCGTTGGTTCCTCTAAATGTTGGTTTAGAAAACTATCCCACATACATTCCAAGAAATCCTCTTCCTCAGCACCCCTGCCAATTTGATTCACCCAATCTGTATGTAGATTGAAGTCACCCATTATAACTGTTTTACCTTTGTTGCACGCATTTCTAATTTCCAGTTTGATCCCATCCCCAACTCCACTATTACTGTTAGGTGGCCTGTACACAACACCCACTAGCGTTTTCTGCCCCTTAGTGTTTCGCAGCTCTACCCATATCGATTCCACATCCTCCAAGCTAATGTCCTTCCTTTCCATTGCGTTAATCTCCTCTCTAACCAGCAACGCTACCCCACCTCCTTTTCCTTTCTGTCTATCCCTCCTGAATATTGAATATCCCTGGATTTTCAGCTCCCAGCCTTGGTCACCCTGGAGCCACGTCTCCGTGATCCCAACTATATCATAATAATTAATAGCTATCTGCACATTCAACTCATCCACCTTTATTACGAATGCTCCTTGCATTGAGACACAAAGCCTTCAGGCTTGTTTTTACGATGATCTTACCCCTTATACAATTATGTTGAAAAGTGGCCCTTTTTGCTTTTTGCCCTGGATTTGTCTGCCTGCCACTTTTACTTTTCACCTTGCTACCTATTGCTTCTACCCTCATTTTACACGCCTCTGTCTCTCTGCTCACACATTTACGAATCCCACCACCTCTTATTCTCTGTTTATTATTTTTTTCTTCTTTCCCCCTACCTGTTGGGTCTGAGTGCTTCCCTTCTCTGCCTCCTGCCTCACACACTGTCTATTAGCTTTCTCTATTTGAGTCCCTCCCCCAACCTTTCTAGTTTAAAGTGTCCGCAGTAGCCTTTGCAAATCTCCCCGCCAGGATATTGGTCCCCCTCGGGTTCGTGCAACCCTTCCTTTTTGTACAGGTTGCACCTTCCACAAAAGAGGTCCCAATGATCCAGAAACTTGGATCGTCGCTTTTCACGTCCTGAAGGATCGTCACTTTTCGTGTGCTGAATTTTCGTCACTTTTCACGTGCTGAATTAACGTCGCTTTTCGCGTCCTGAAAGTTCGTAACTTTTCACATGCTGAATTTTCATCACTTTTCACAGGCTGAATTTTCGTTGTTTTTCGCGTGCTGAAATTTCGTCGCCTTTCATCTCCTGAAATTTCGTCGCCTTTCGCGTCCTGAAATTTCGTTGCATTATTCGTCCTGATATTACGTCGCTTTTTGCATGCTGAATTTTTGTCGCTTTTTGCATGCTTCATTTTCATTGCTTTTCGCATCTTGAAGGTTCGTCGCTTTTCGCGTGCTGTATTTTCATCGCTTTTTGCGTGCTGAATTTTCGTTGGTTTTAACGTCCTGAAGGTTTCTCTCTTTTCTCGTGCTGAATTTCCGTCGCTTTTCGCATGATGAATTTTCGTCGCTTTTTGTGCGCTGAAATTTTGGCGCTTTTTGTGTGCTGATATTTCGTCACTTTTCACGTCCTGAAATTTCGTCACTTTTGGCGTGCTGAATTTTCGTCGGTTTTCGCATGGTGAATTTTCGTCGCTTTTCGCAGGCTGAAATTTCGCCGCCTTTGATGTCCTGAAATTTCGTCGCCTTTAACGTCCTGAAATTTCGTCGCTTTATTCATCCTGATATTTCGTCGCTTTATTCGTCCTGATATTACGTCGCTTTTCGCGTGCTGAATTTTTGTTGCTTTTTGCATGCTGAATTTTCGTCGCTTTTCACGTTCTGAAATTTAGTCACTTTTCCTGTGCGGAATTTTCGTCGCTTTTCACGTCCTGAAGGTTTGTCGCTTAACGCGTGCTGAATTTTTGTCACTTTACGCGTGCTGAATTTTTGTTGGAATTAACATCCTGAAGGTTCCTCTCTTTTGGCCTGCTGAAATTTCGCCGCTTTTCATGTTCTGAAATTTCGTCGCTTGATGCGTCCTGTAATTTCATCACTTTTCGCATGCTGAATTTTCGTCGCTTTTTGTGTGCTGAAATTTCGGCGCATTTCGTGGGCTGATATTTCGTCGATTTTCACATCCTGAAATTTCGTCACTTTTGGCGTGCTGAATTTTCGTCGCTTTTCAAGTCCTGAAGGATCGTCGCTTTTTGCGTGCTGAAATTTTGTCGCTTTTCACATGGTGAATTTTAGTCGCTTTTAGTATGCTGAAATTTCGTCGCTTTTCACGTCCTGAAATGTCATCACTTTTCGCGTGCTGAATTCTCGTTGGTTTTCGTGTGCTAATATTTTGTCGCTTTTCACGTCCTGAAATTTCATCACTTTTGGCGTGCTGAATTTTCATTGCTTTTCCAGTCCTGAAGGATCGTCGCTTTTCGCTAGCTGAAATTTCGTCACTTTTCACGTGCTGAATTAACGTCGCTTTTCGCATCCTGAAAGTTCGTAACTTTTCACATGCTGAATTTTCATCACGTTTCACAGGCTGAATTTTCGTTGTTTTTCGCGTGCTGAATTTTTATTGCTTTTCGCGTGCTGAATTTTCGTCACTTTTCACGTGCTGAATTAACGTCGCTTTTCGCGTCCTGAAAGTTCGTAACTTTTCACATGCTGAATTTTCATCACTTTTCACAGGCTGAATTTTCGTTGTTTTTCGCGTGCTGAAATTTCGTCGCCTTTCATGTCCTGAAATTTCGTCACCTTTCGCGTCCTGAAATTTCGTTGCATTATTCGTCCTGATATTACGTCGCTTTTTGCATGATGAATTTTTGTCGCTTTTTGCATGCTTCATTTTCATTGCTTTTCGCGTCTTGAAGGTTCGTCGCTTTTCGCGTGCTGTATTTTCATCGCTTTTTGCGTGCTGAATTTTCGTTGGTTTTAACGTCCTGAAGGTTTCTCTCTTTTCGCGTGCTGAATTTCCGTCGCTTTTCGCATGATGAATTTTCGTCGCTTTTTGTGCGCTGAAATTTCGGCGCTTTTTGTGTGCTGATATTTCGTCACTTTTCACGTCCTGAAATTTCGTCACTTTTGGCGTGCTGAATTTTCGTCGGTTTTCGCATGGTCAATTTTCGTCGCTTTTCGCAGGCTGAAATTTCGCCGCCTTTGATGTCCTGAAATTTCGTCGCCTTTAACGTCCTGAAATTTCGTCGCTTTATTCATCCTGATATTTCGTCGCTTTATTCGTCCTGATATTACGTCGCTTTTCGCGTGCTGAATTTTTGTTGCTTTTTGCATGCTGAATTTTCGTCGCTTTTCACGTTCTGAAATTTAGTCACTTTTCGTGTGCGGAATTTTCGTCGCTTTTCACGTCCTGAAGGTTTGTCGCTTAACGCGTGCTGAATTTTTGTCACTTTACGCGTGATGAATTTTTGTTGGAATTAACATCCTGAAGGTTCCTCTCTTTTCGCCTGCTGAAATTTCGCCGCTTTTCATGTTCTGAAATTTCGTCGATTGATGCGTCCTGTAATTTCATCACTTTTCGCATGCTGAATTTTCGTCGCTTTTTGTGTGCTGAAATTTCGGCGCATTTCGTGGGCTGATATTTCGTCGATTTTCACATCCTGAAATCTCGTCACTTTTGGCGTGCTGAATTTTCGTCGCTTTTCAAGTCCTGAAGGATCGTCGCTTTTCGCGTGCTGAAATTTTGTCGCTTTTCACATGGTGAATTTTAGTCGCTTTTAGTATGCTGAAATTTCGTCGCTTTTCACGTCCTGAAATGTCATCACTTTTCGCGTGCTGAATTCTCGTTGGTTTTCGTGTGCTAATATTTTGTCGCTTTTCACGTCCTGAAATTTCATCACTTTTGGCGTGCTGAATTTTCATTGCTTTTCAAGTCCTGAAGGATCGTCGCTTTTCGCGAGCTGAAATTTCGTCGCTTTTCACGTGCTGAATTAACGTCGCTTTTCGCATCCTGAAAGTTCGTAACTTTTCACATGCTGAATTTTCATCACGTTTCACAGGCTGAATTTTCGTTGTTTTTCGCGTGCTGAATTTTTATTGCTTTTCGCGTGCTGAATTTTCGTCACTTTTCACGTGCTGAATTAACGTCGCTTTTCGCGTCCTGAAAGTTCGTAACTTTTCACATGCTGAATTTTCATCACTTTTCACAGGCTGAATTTTTGTTGTTTTTCGCGTGCTGAAATTTCGTCGCCTTTCATGTCCTGAAATTTCGTCACCTTTCGCGTCCTGAAATTTCGTTGCATTATTCGTCCCGATATTACGTCGCTTTTTGCATGATGAATTTTTGTCGCTTTTTGCATGCTTCATTTTCATTGCTTTTCGCGTCTTGAAGGTTCGTCGCTTTTCGCGTGCTGTATTTTCATCGCTTTTTGCGTGCTGAATTTTCGTTGGTTTTAACGTCCTGAAGGTTTCTCTCTTTTCGCGTGCTGAATTTCCGTCGCTTTTCGCATGATGAATTTTCGTCGCTTTTTGTGCGCTGAAATTTCGGCGCTTTTTGTGTGCTGATATTTCGTCACTTTTCACGTCCTGAAATTTCGTCACTTTTGGCGTGCTGAATTTTCGTCGGTTTTCGCATGGTGAATTTTCGTCGCTTTTCGCAGGCTGAAATTTCGCCGCCTTTGATGTCCTGAAATTTCGTCGCCTTTAACGTCCTGAAATTTCGTCGCTTTATTCATCCTGATATTTCGTCGCTTTATTCGTCCTGATATTACGTCGCTTTTCGCGTGCTGAATTTTTGTTGCTTTTTGCATGCTGAATTTTCGTCGCTTTTCACGTTCTGAAATTTAGTCACTTTTCGTGTGCGGAATTTTCGTCGCTTTTCACGTCCTGAAGGTTTGTCGCTTAACGCGTGCTGAATTTTTGTCACTTTACGCGTGCTGAATTTTTGTTGGAATTAACATCCTGAAGGTTCCTCTCTTTTTGCCTGCTGAAATTTCGCCGCTTTTCATGTTCTGAAATTTCGTCGATTGATGCGTCCTGTAATTTCATCACTTTTCGCATGCTGAATTTTCGTCGCTTTTTGTGTGCTGAAATTTCGGTGCATTTCGTGGGCTGATATTTCGTCGATTTTCACATCCTGAAATCTCGTCACTTTTGGCGTGCTGAATTTTCGTCGCTTTTCAAGTCCTGAAGGATCGTCGCTTTTCGCGTGCTGAAATTTTGTCGCTTTTCACATGGTGAATTTTAGTCGCTTTTAGTATGCTGAAATTTCGTCGCTTTTCACGTCCTGAAATGTCATCACTTTTCGCGTGCTGAATTCTCGTTGGTTTTCGTGTGCAAATATTTTGTCGCTTTTCACGTCCTGAAATTTCATCACTTTTGGCGTGCTGAATTTTCATTGCTTTTCCAGTCCTGAAGGATCGTCGCTTTTCGCTAGCTGAAATTTCGTCACTTTTCGCATGGTGAATTTTCGTCGCTTTTAGTATGCTGAAATGTCATCGCTTTTCATGTCCTGAAATGTCATCACTTTTCGCGTGCTGAATTTCGTCGCTTTCCGCGTGCTTAATTTTCGTAGCTTTTCATGTTCTTAAATTTAGTCACTTTTGCGTGCTGAATATTCGTCGCTTTTCGTGTGCTGATATTTCGTCGCTTTTCACGTCCTGAAATTTCGTCACTTTTGGCGTGCTGAATTTTTGTCACTTTTCGTGTGCTGAATTTTCGTCACTTTTCACGTGCTGAAGGTTCGTCACTTTTCACGTGCTGAATTTTCATTGCTTTTCACAGGCTGAATTTTCGTCGCTTTACACGTGTTGAATATTTGTCACTTTACGTGTGCAGAATTTTCGTTGGTTTTAAAGTCCTGGTTCCTCTCTTTTCGCGTGCTGAATATTCGTCGCTTTTCGTGTGCTGATATTTCGTCGCTTTTCACGTCCTGAAATTTCGTCACTTTTGGCGTGCTGAATTTTTGTCACTTTTCGTGTGCTGAATTTTCGTCACTTTTCACGTGCTGAATTATCGTCGGTTTTCGCGTCCTGAAGGTTCGTCACTTTTCACGTGCTGAATTTTCATCGCTTTTCACAGGCTGAATTTTCATTGCTTTTCACAGGCTGAATTTTCGTCGCTTTACACGTGTTGAATTTTTGTCACTTTACGCGTGCAGAATTTTCGTTGGATTTAAAGTCCTGGTTCCTCTCTTTTCGCGTGCTGAATATTCGTCGCTTTTCGTGTGCTGATATTTCGTCGCTTTTCACGTCCTGAAATTTCGTCACTTTTGGCGTGCTGAATTTTTGTCGCTTTTCGTGTGCTGAATTTTCGTCACTTTTCACGTGCTGAATTATCATCGCTTTTCGCGTCCTGAAGGTTCGTCACTTTTCACGTGCTGAATTTTCATCGCTTTTCACAGGCTGAATTTTCGTCGCTTTACGCGTGTTGAGTTTTTGTCACTTTACGCGTGCAGAATTTTCGTTGGTTTTAAAGTCCTGGTTCCTCTCTTTTCGCGTGCTGAATATTCGTCGCTTTTCGCATGCTGAATTTCCGTTGCTTTTCATGTGCTGAAATTTTGTAGCTTTTCTCGTTTAGAAATTTCGTCGCTTTATGCGTCCTGATGTTTCATCGCTTCATGCGTCCTGATGTTTCATCACTTTTCACGTGCTGAATTAACGTCGCTTTTCGCGTCTTGAAAGTTCGTAACTTTTCACATGCTGAATTTTCATCACTTTTCACAGGCTGAATTTTCGTTGCTTTTCGCGTGCTGAAATTTCGTCGTCTTTCATGTCCTGAAATTTCGTCGCCTTTCACGTCCTGAAATTTCGTCGCATTATTCATCCTGATATTACGTCGCTTTTTGCGTGCTGAATTTTTGTCGCTTTTTGCATGCTTCATTTTCATCGCTTTCATCTTGAAGGTTCGTCGCTTTTCGCGTGCTGTATTTTCATCGCTTTTTGCGTGCTGAATTTTCGTTGGTTTTATAGTCCTGAAGGTTTCTCTCTTTTCGCGTGCTGAATTTCCGTCGCTTTTCGCATGATGAATTTTCGTCGATTTTTGTGTGCTGAAATTATGGCGCTTTTTGTGTGCTGATATTTCGTCACTTTTCACGACCTGAAATTTCGTCACTTTTGGCGTGCTGAATTTTCGTCGGTTTTCGCATGGTGAAATTTCGTCGCTTTTCGCAGGCTGAAATTTCGCCGCCTTTGATGTCCTGAAATTTCGTCGCCTTTAACGTCCTGAAATTTCGTTGCTTTATTCATCCTGATATTTCGTCGCTTTATTCGTCCTGATATTACGCCGCTTTTCGCGTGCTGAATTTTTGTTGCTTTTTGCATGCTGAATTTTCGTGCTTTTCGTGTGCAAAATTTTCGTCGCTTTTCATGTTCATAAATTTAGTCATTTTTCGTGTGCGGAATATTCGTCGCTTTTCACGTCCTGAAGGTTTGTCGCTTAACGCGTGCTGAATTTTTGTCACTTTACGCGTGCTGAATTTTTGTTGGAATTAACATCCTGAAGGTTCCTAACTTTTCGCCTGCTGAAATTTCGCCACTTTTAATGTTCTGAAATTTCATCGCTTTATGCGTCCTGTAATTTCATCACTTTTCGCATGATGAATTTTCATCGCTTTTTGTGTGCTGAAATTTCGGCGCATTTCGTGTGCTGATATTTCGTCGCTTTTCACATCCTGAAATTTCGTCACTTTTGGCGTACTGAATTTTCGTCGCTTTTCAAGTCCTGAAGGATCGTCGCTTTTTGCGTGCAGAAATTTTGTCGCTTTTCACATGGTGAATTTTAGTCGCTTTTAGTATGCTGAAATGTCGTCGCTTTTCACGTCCTGAAATGTCATCACTTTTCGCGTGCTGAATTTTCGTCGCTTTCCGCGTGCTTAATTTTCGTCGCTTTTCATGTTCTTAAATTTAGTCACTTTTCGTGTGCGGAATTTTCGTCGCTTTTCACGTCCTGAAGGTTTGTCGCTTAACGCGTGCTGAATTTTTGTCACTTTACGCGTGCTGAATTTTTGTTGGAATTAACATCCTGAAGGTTCCTCTCTTTTCGCCTGCTGAAATTTCGCCACTTTTCATGTTCTGAAATTTCGTCGCTTTATGCGTCCTGTAATTTCATCACTTTTCGCATGCTGAATTTTCGTCGCTTTTTGTGTGCTGAAATTTCGGCGCATTTCGTGTGCTGATATTTCGTTGCTTTTCACATCCTGAACTTTCGTCACTTTTGGCATGCTGTATTTTCGTCGCTTTTCAAGTCCTGAAGGATCGTCGCTTTTCACGTGCTGAAATTTTGTCACTTTTCACATGGTGAATTTTAGTCGCTTTTAGTATGCTGAAATTTCGTCGCCTTTCACGTCCTGAAATGTCATCACTTTTCGCGTGCTAAATTTTCGTCACTTTTCGTGTGCTGAATTTCCGTCACTTTTCACGTGCTGAATTATCGTCGCTTTTCGCGTCCTGAAGGTTCGTCACTGTTCACGTGCTGAATTTTCATCACTTTTCACAGGCTGAATTTTTGTCGCTTTACGCATGTTGAATTTTTGTCACTTTACGCGTGCAGAATTTTCGTTGGTTTTAAAGTCATGGTTCCTCTCTTTTCGCGTGCTGAATATTCGTCGCTTTTCGCATGCTGAATTTCCATTGCTTTTCATGTGCTGAAATTTTGTAGCTTTTCTCGTTTCGAAATTTCGTCGCTTTATGCGTCCTGATGTTTCATCGCTTCATGCGTCCTGATGTTTCGTTGCTTTTCACATGCTGAATTTTTGTCGCTTTTCACGTGCTGAATTTTCGTCACTTTTCACAGGCTGAATTTTCGCGTGCTGAAATTTCGTTGCCTTTCACGTCCTGAAATTTCGTCGCATTATTCATCCTGATATTACGTCGCTTTTTGCGTGCTGAATTTTTGTCGCTTTTTGCATGCATCATTTTCATCGCTTTCATCTTGAAGGTTCGTCGCTTTTCGCGTGCTGTATTTTCATCGCTTTTTGCGTGCTGAATTTTCGTTGGTTTAAAGTCCTGGGTTCTCTCTTTTCGCGTGCTGAATTTTCGTCGATTTTTGTGTGCTGAAATTTCGGCGCTTTTTGTGTGCTGATATTTCGTCACTTTTCACGTCCTGAAATTTCGTCACTTTTGGCGTGCTGAATTTTCATCGGTTTTCGCATGGTGAATTTTCGTCGCTTTTCGCAGGCTGAAATTTCGCCGCCTTTGATGTCCTGAAATTTCGTCGCCTTTAACGTCCTGAAATTTCGTCGCTTTATTCATCCTGATATTTCGTTGCTTTATTCGTCCTGATATTAGGTCGCTTTTCGCGTGCTGAATTTTTGTTGCTTTTAGCATGCTGAATTTTCGTCGCTTTTCGTGTGCAAAATTTTCGTCGCTTTTCACGTTCTGAACTTTAGTCACTTTTCGTGTGCGGAATTTTCGTCGCTTTTCACGTCCTGAAGGTTTGTCGCTTAACGCGTGCTGAATTTTTGTCACTTTATGCATCCTGAATTTTTGTTGGAATTAACATCCTGAAGGTTCCTCTCTTTTCGCCTGCTGAAATTTCGCCGCTTTTCATGTTCTGAAATTTCGTCGCTTTATGCGTCCTGTAATTTCATCACTTTTACCATGCTGAATTTTCGTCGCTTTTTTTGTGCTGAAATTTCGGCGCATTTCGTGTGCTGATATTTCGTTGCTTTTCACATCCTGAACTTTCGTCACTTTTGGCATGCTGTATTTTCGTCGCTTTTCAAGTCCTGAAGGATCGTCGCTTTTCACGTGCTGAAATTTTGTCACTTTTCACATGGTGAATTTTAGTCGCTTTTAGTATGCTGAAATTTCGTCGCCTTTCACGTCCTGAAATGTCATCACTTTTCGCGTGCTAAATTTTCGTCGCTTTTCGTGTGCTGAATTTCCGTCACTTTTCACGTGCTGAATTATCGTCGCTTTTCGCGTCCTGAAGGTTCGTCACTGTTCACGTGCTGAATTTTCATCACTTTTCACAGGCTGAATTTTTGTCGCTTTACGCATGTTGAATTTTTGTCACTTTACGCGTGCAGAATTTTCGTTGGTTTTAAAGTCCTGGTTCCTCTCTTTTCGCGTGCTGAATATTCGTCGCTTTTCGCATGCTGAATTTCCATTGCTTTTCATGTGCTGAAATTTTGTAGCTTTTCTCGTTTCGAAATTTCGTCGCTTTATGCGTCCTGATGTTTCATCGCTTCATGCGTCCTGATGTTTCGTTGCTTTTCACATGCTGAATTTTTGTCGCTTTTCACGTGCTGAATTTTCGTCACTTTTCACAGGCTGAATTTTCGTTGCTTTTCGCGTGCTGAAATTTCGTCGCCTTTCACGTCCTGAAATTTCGTCGCATTATTCATCCTGATATTACGTCGCTTTTTGCTTGCTGAATTTTTGTCGCTTTTTGCATGCATCATTTTCATCGCTTTCATCTTGAAGGTTCGTCGCTTTTCGCGTGCTGTATTTTCATCGCTTTTTGCGTGCTGAATTTTCGTTGGTTTTAACGTCCTGGTTTCTCTCTTTTCGCGTGCTCAATTTTCGTCGATTTTTGTGTGCTGAAATTTCGGCGCTTTTTGTGTGCTGATATTTCGTCACTTTTCACGTCCTGAAATTTCGTCACTTTTGGCGTGCTGAATTTTCGTCGGTTTTCGCATGGTGAATTTTCGTCGCTTTTCGCAGGCTGAAATTTCGCCGCCTTTGATGTCCTGAAATTTCGTCGCCTTTAACGTCCTGAAATTTCGTCGCTTTATTCATCCTGATATTTCGTCGCTTTATTCGTCCTGATATTAGGTCGCTTTTCGCGTGCTGAATTTTTGTTGCTTTTAGCATGCTGAATTTTCGTCGCTTTTCGTGTGCAAAATTTTCGTCGCTTTTCACGTTCTGAACTTTAGTCACTTTTCGTGTGCGGAATTTTCGTCGCTTTTCACGTCCTGAAGGTTTGTCGCTTAACGCGTGCTGAATTTTTGTCACTTTATGCATCCTGAATTTTTGTTGGAATTAACATCCTGAAGGTTCCTCTCTTTTCGCCTGCTGAAATTTCGCCGCTTTTCATGTTCTGAAATTTCGTCGCTTTATGCGTCCTGTAATTTCATCACTTTTACCATGCTGAATTTTCGTCGCTTTTTGTGTGCTGAAATTTCGGCGCATTTCGTGTGCTGATATTTCGTCGATTTTCACATCCTGACATTTCGTCACTTTTGGCGTGCTGAATTTTCGTCGCTTTTCAAGTCCTGAAGGATCGTCGCTTTTCGCGTGCTGAAATTTTGTCGCTTTTCACATGGTGAATTTTAGTCGCTTTTAGTATGCTGAAATTTCGTCGCTTTTCCCGTCCTGAAATGTCATCACTTTTCGCGTGCTGAATTTTCGTCGCTTTCCGCGTGATTAATTTTCGTCGCTTTTCATGTTCTTAAATTTAGTCACTTTTCGTGTGCGGAATTTTCGTCGCTTTTCACGTCCTGAAGGTTTGTCGCTTAACGCGTGCTGAATTTTTGTCACTTTACGCGTGCTGATTTTTTGTTGGAATTAACATCCTGAAGGTTCCTCTCTTTTCGCCTGCTGAAATTTTGCCACTTTTCATGTTCTGAAATTTCGTCGCTTTATGCGTCCTGTAATTTCATCACTTTTCGCATGCTGAATTTTCGTCGCTTTTTGTGTGCTGAAATTTCGGCGCATTTCGTGTGCTGATATTTCGTCGATTTTCACATCCTGAAATTTCGTCACTTTTGGCATGCTGAATTTTCGTCGCTTTTCAAGTCCTGAAGGATCGTCGCTTTTCGCGTGCTGAAATGTTGTCGCTTTTCACATGATGAATTTTAGTCGCTTTTAGTATGCTGAAATTTCGTCGCTTTTCACGTCCTGAAATGTCATCACTTTTCGCGTGCTGAATTTTCGTCGGTTTTCGTGTGCTAATATTTCGTCGCTTTTCACGTCCTGAAATTTCGTCACTTTTGGCGTGCTGAATTTTTGTCGCTTTTCGTGTGCTGAATTTCCGTCACTTTTCACGTGCTGAATTATCGTCGCTTTTCGCGTCCTGAAGGTTCGTCACTGTTCACGTGCTGAATTTTCATCACTTTTCACAGGCTGAATTTTCGTCGCTTTACGCGTGTTGAATTTTTGTCACTTTACGCGTGCAGAATTTTCGTTGGTTTTAAAGTCCTGGTTCCTCTCTTTTCGCGTGCTGAATATTCGTCGCTTTTCGCATGCTGAATTTCCGTTGCTTTTCATGTGCTGAAATTTTGTAGCTTTTCTCATTTCGAAATTTCATTGCTTTATGCGTCCTGATGTTTCATCGCTTCATGCGTCCTGATGTTTCGTTGATTTTCACATGCTGAATTGTTGTCGCTTTTCACGTGCTGACTTTTCGTCACTTTTCACGTTTTGAAGTTTCGTCACTTTTCGCGTGCTGAATTTTCGTCGCTTTTCACGTCCTGAAGGTTTGACGCTTTTCACCTGCTGATTTCTTGTTGCTTTTCGGGTGCTCAATTTTTGTAGCTTTTCACATGCTGAATTTTCGTACAATTGAGCGTGCTTCATTTTCGTCACTTTTCGCGTGCTTCATTTTCATCGCTTTTCGCATCATGAATGTTCGTCGCTTTTCACATGTTGAATTTTCATCGCTTTTTGCGTGCTGAATTTTCATGGCTTTTCATGTACGGAAATTTAATCGCTTTTCGCGTGCTGAATGTTCGTTGCTTTTCACGTGCTGAATTTTCATCGCTTAGAAACATTGAAACATAGAAAATACGTGCAGGAGTAAGCCATTGTGTGCTTGCACCGCCATTCAATATGTTCATGGCTGATCATCCAACTCAGTATCCTGTACCTGCCTTCTCTCCATACCCCCTGATACCTTTAGCCGCAATGTCCACATCTAACTCTCTCTTAAATATAGCCAATGAACTGGCCTCAACTACCTTCTGTGGCAGAGAATTCCAGAGATTCACCACTCTCTGTGTGAAAAATGTTTTTCTCATCTCGGTCCTAAAAGATTTCCCCCTTATCCTTAAACTGTGACCCCTTGTTCTGGACTTCCCCAACATCTGGAACAATCTTCCTGCATCTAGCCTGTCCAACCACGTAAGAATTTTGTAAGTTTCTATAAGATCCCCCCTCAATCTTCTAAATTCTAGCGAGTACAAGCCGAGTCTATCCAATCTTTCTTCACATGAAAGTCCTGACATCCCAGGAATCAGTCTGGTGAACCTTCTCTGTACTCCCTCTATGGCAAGAATGTATTTCCTCAGATTTGGTGACCTAAACTGCACGCAATACTCCAGATGTGGTTTCAACAAGACCCTGTACAACTGCAGTAGAACTTCCCTGCTCCTATACTCAAATCCTTTTGCTATGCATGCTAAAATACCATTCGCTTTCTTCGCTGCCTGCTGCACCTGCATGCCTACTTTCAATGACTGGTGAACCATGACACTCAGGTCTCGTTGCATCTCCCCTTTTCCTAATCGGCCACCATTCAGATAATAGTCTACATTCCTGTTTTTGCCACCAACGTGGATAACCTCACATTTATCCACATTATACTGCATCTGCCATGCATTTGCCCACTCACCCAGCCTATCCAAGTCACCTTGCAGCCTCCTAGCATCCTTTTCACAGCTCGCACTGCCCCCCAGCTTTGTGTCATCCGCAAACTTGGAGATGTTGCATTGAATTCCCTCGTCCAAATCATCAATGTACATTGAAAATAGCTGGGGTCCCAGCACTGAGCTTTGCGGTACCCCACTAGTCATTGCCTGCCATTCTGAAAAGGACCCGTTTACTCCTACTCTTTACTTCCTGTCTGCCAGCCAGTTCTCTATCCACGTCAATACTGAACCCCCAATACCGTGTGCTTTAAGTTTGTATACTAATCTCATGTGGGTCCTTGTCGAAAGCCTCCTGAAAGTCCAGATATAACACATCCATTGGTTCTCCCTTATCCACTCGACTAGTCACATCCTCGAAAAATTCTATAAGATTCGTCAGACATGATTTACCTTGCGTAAATCCATGCTGACTTTGTCCAATGATTTCACCGCTTTCCAAATGCGCTGCTATCTCATCTTTAATAACTGACTCAAGCAGTTTCCCCGATGTTAGAGTAACTAGTCTGTAATTCCCCGTTTTCTCTCTGCCTCCCTTTTTAAAAAGTTGGGTTACATTAGCTACCCTCCAATCCTCAGGAACGACTGCAGAATATAACGTGTTTTGAAAAATTATCACTAAAGCATCCACTATTTCTGGGGCTACTTCCTTAAGTACTCTGGGATGCAGCCTATCTGGCCCTGGGGATTTATCGGCCAGTAATCCATTCTATTTACCTAACACCACTTCCCGGCTAACCTGGATTTTACTCAGTTCCTCCATCTCATTTGACCCGCGGTCCCCTGCTATTTCCGGCAGATTATTTATGTCTTCCTTAGTGAAGACAGAACCAAAGTAGTTATTCAATTGGTCTGCCATGTCCTTGTTCCCCATGATCAATTCACCTGTTTCTGACTGCAATTTTCTTTCATAATCTATTTTTCCTTTCCTAATTAAGCCTAATTTTTATAATTTTTACACGCGGAATTTTCGTCGCTTTTCAAGTGCGGAATTTTCGTCGCTTTTCGCGTGTTGAAATTTCGTTGCTTTATGCGTCCTGAGGTTTTGTCGCTTCTCACGCCCTGAATTTACGTTGCTTTTCATGTGCTGAAAATTCGTCGCTTTACATGTGCTGAATTTTCGTCCCTTTATGTGTGCTGATTTTTTTTTGCTTTTCGCATGCTGTTTTACGCATTCTGTTGCTTTTCCCGTGATTCATTTTCATCGCTTTACGCGTCCTGGTTTGTCGCTTTTCATGTCCTGAAGGTTCATCGCTTTCGCCTGCTAAATTTTCGTCACTTTTCGCGTGCTGAATTTACGTCGCTTTTCATGTGCTGAATTTTCATCGCTTTACGCGTGCTGTATTTTAGTAGCTTTTCGCATGCTGAATTTTGGTCACTTTTCACGTGCTGAATTTTCGTCGCTATTCAAGTTCTGAAATTTTGTCACTTTTTGCTTGCTGAAATTTTGTCGCTTTTCACGTCCTGAAGGTTCGTCCCTTTTCGTCTGCTGAATTTTCGTCACTTTTCGCGTGCTGAATTTCCATCAATTTTCGTGTCCTGAAAGCTCGTCACTTTTAATGTGCTGAATTTTTGTCGCTTTTTGCATGCTGAATTTCCGTCGCCTTTTGCATGCTTCATTTTCATCGCCTTTCGCGTGCTTCATTTTCATCACTTTTCGCGTTATGAAGCTTCATCGCTTTTCGCATGCTGAAGTTTCATCGCTTTTCGCGTCCTGAATTAACGTCGCTTTAGTGTGCTGAATTTTTGTCACCTTTCACTTGCCGAATATCCGTCACTCTTCGCGTGCTTCATTTTCATCACTTTTTGCACCCTGAAGGTTTGTCACTTTTCGCATGATGAATTTTCGTCGCTTTTCGCATGCAGAATTTTAGTCGCATTTTGCATGCTGAATTTTCGTCGCTTTTCACGTTTTGAAATTTCGTCACTTTTCTCGTGCGGAATTTTCGTCACTTTATGTCGCTTTATGCAGAATTTTTGTCGCTTTTTGCGTGCTGAATTTTCGTCGCTTTTCACGTTCGTCACTTTTCTCGTTCGGAATTTTCGGTGCTTTATGTGTCCTGATGTTTTGTTGGGTTTCGTGTGCTGAATTTACGGTGCTTTTCTTGTGCTGAATTGTCATCACTTTTCGTGTATTGAATTCTTGTCGCTTTTCGCATGCTGAATTTTCGTCGTTTTTCGCGTGCTGAATTTTCGTCGCTTTTCACGTTCTCAAAGTTCATCACTTTACGCGTGCTGAATTTCCGTTGCTTTTCGCATCCTGAAGGTTCGTCGCCTTTTGCCTGCTGAATTGTCGTCACTTTTCGAGTGCTGAATTTTGGTCGCTTTTCGCATGCTGAATTTTCGTCACTTCTCACGTTCTGAAATTTCCTAATTTTCACGTGCTGAATTTCCGTTGCTTTTCACGTCCTGAAGGTTTGTCGCTTAACACCTGTTGAATATTTGTCGCTTTTCGCGTGCTCAATTTTTGTAGCTTTTCGCATGCTGAAATTTCGTACAATTCCGCGTGCTTCATTTTCGTCACATTCCGAGTGCTTCATTTTCATCGCTTTTTGCAGGCGGAATTTTCGTCGCTTTTCATGTGCTGAATTGTCATCGCTTTTCATGTCCTGAAGGTTCGTCGCTTTTCATGTGCTGAATTTTCATGGCTTTTCATGTCCTGAAGGTTCGTCGCTTATCGCATGCTGAATTTTCGTGGCTTTGTGCGTGCTGAATTTTGTAGCTTTCCGCATGCTGAATTTTCGTCACTTTACGCGTGCTGAATTTTCGTCACTTTTTGCGTGCTGAATTTTCGTCGCTTTTCGCGTGCTGAATTTACATCGCTTTTCGCATGCTGAATTTTCGTCGCTTTTCACATGCTTCAGTTTCATCACTTTTCGCATGCTGAAGGTTCGTCGCTTTTCGCATACAGAATTTTCGTCGTGTTTCACGTTCTGAAATTTTGTCACTTTTCGCGTGCTGAATTTTCGTCGCTTTTCACCGGCTGAATTTTCGTCACTTTTCTCGTGCTGAATTTTCGTCGATTTTCGTATCCTGAAAGCTCGTCACTTTTCATGTGCTGAATTTTTCTCGCTTTTCGCAGGCTGAATTTTCCTCGATTTTCGCGTGCTGAAATTTCGTTGCTTTTCACGTCGTGAAATTTCGTCGATTTATGCGTGCTGAATTTTAGTCGCATTTCGCATGCTCAATTTTCGTCGCATTTCGCGTGCTTCATTTTCATCGCCTTTCACGTGCTCCATTTTCATCACTTTACCCCTCCTGAAGGCTCGTCGCTTTTCACATGCTGAATTTTCGTCACTTTTCACTTACTGAAATTTCGTCACTTTTCACGACCTGAAATTTTGTCACTTTATGCGACCTGAGGTTTTGTCGCCTTTCACGTCCTGAATTTACATTGCTTTTCATGTGCTGAATTTTCATTGCTTTACGTATGCTGAATTTTCGTCGCTTTTCCCGTGCTTCATTTTCATCACTTTTCGTATCCTGAAGGTTCGTTGCTTTTCGAATGCTGAATTTTTGTCGATTTTCGCATACTGAATTTTTGTCACTTTTCGCGAGTTGAATTTTTGTCGCTTTTCATGTTCTGAAATGTCTTCACATTTCACGTGATGAATTTTCATTGCTTTTCTTGTCCTGAAGGTTCGTCGCTTTTAACGTGCTGAATTTTCATCGCTTTTCATGTCCTGAAGGTTTGTCGCTTTTCGCATGCTGAATTTTCGTCGCATTTTGCATGCTGAATTTTCGTCGCTTTTCACGTTTTGAAATTTCGTCACTTTTCTCGTGCGGAATTTTCATCACTTTATGTCGCTTTATGCAGAATTTTTGTCGCTTTTTGCGTGCTGAATGTTCGTCGCTTTTCACGTTCGTCACTTTTCTCGTTCGGAATTTTCGTCGCTATATGTGTCCTGTTTTGTTGGGTTCGTCGCTTTTCACATGCTGAATTTTCGTCGCTTTTCCCGTGCTTCATTTTCATCACTTTTCGTATCCTGACGGTTCGTTGCTTTTCGCATGCTGAATTTTTGTCGATTTTCGCATGCTGAATTTTCATCACTTTTCGCGAGCTGAATTTTTGTCGCTTTTCATGTTCTGAAATGTCTTCACATTTCACGTGATGAATTTTCATTGCTTTTCATGTCCTGAAGGTTTGTCGCTTTTCGCATGCTGAATTTTCGTCGCTTTTCGCGTGATGAATTTTGTAGCTTTTTGCATGCTGAATTTTCGTCGTTTTTCGCGTGCTGAATTTTCGTCACTATTTCCTTGACGAGTTTTCGTCGTTTTTTGCTTCCTGAAGGTTTGTCACTTTTCACGTTATGAAAATGAGTCACTTTATGCGACGTGACGTTTCGTCGCTTTTCGCGTCGTGAATTTTCGTCGCTTTTCGCGTGCTTCATTTTCATCACTTTTCACAACCTGAATATTTGTCGCTTTTCGCATGCTGAATTTTCGTCGCTTTTCGCGTGCTTCATTTTCATCACTTTTCTCATCCTGTATAATCGCCGCTTTTCACATGCAGAATTTTCGTCGCTTTTTGCGTGCTGAATTTTCATCGCTTTTCATGTTCTGAAATTTGGTCACTTTTCCAAAGCGGAATTTTCATCACTTTTCGCGTCCTTAAGGTGCGTCACTTTTCTTGTACTGAATTTTCATCGCTTTTTGCAGGTTGAATTTTCGTCGCTTTTTGCGTGCAGAAATGTTGTTGCTTTTCGCATGCTGAATTTTCGTCGTTTTCGCATGCAGAATTTTCGTCACTTTTTGCGTGATGAGTTTTCGTCATTTTTCGCTTCCTGAAGGTTTGTCACTTTTCACGTGCTGAACATTAGTCGCTTTATGCCTCCTGACGATTCGTCGCTTTTCGCGTCGTGAATTTTCGTCGCTTTTCGCGTGCTTCATTTTCATCACTTTTCACATCCTGAATGTTCGTCGCTTATCGCATGCAGAATTTCCGTCATTTTTTGCGTGCTGAATTTTCGTCGCTTTTCACGTTCTGAAATTTTGTCACTTTTCCAATGCGGAATTTTCGTCACTTTTCGCGTCCTGAAGGCGCGTCACTTTTCTCGTGCTGAATTTTCATCGCTTTTTGCAGGCTGAATTTTCGTCGCTTTTCGCGTGCTGAAATTTCGTCACTTTTCGCGACCTGAAATGTTGTCGCTTTATGCAACCTGAGGTTTTGTCGCTTTACACGTCCTGTATTTACGTTGCTTTTCATGTGCTGAATTTTCGTCGCTTTACGAGTGCTGAACTTTTGTTGCTTTTTGCATGCTGAATTTTCGTCACTTTTCCCGTGAAGCATTTTCATCACTTTTCACGCCCTGAAGGTGCGTCGCTTTTTGCATGCTGAATTTATGTCGATTTTCGCATGGTGAATTTTCGCCACTTTTCATGTACTGAAATTTTGTCGCTTTTCACGTGCTGAGATTTTAGTCGCGTTATGTGTCCTGTTGTTTTGGTGCTTTTCATGTGCTGGATTTACGTCACTTTTCGTGTTCTAAAATGTCATCTCTTTTCGCATGTTGATTTTTCGTTGCTTTTCGCGTCCTGAAGGTTTGGCGCTTTTCACCTGCTGAGTTTTTGTCAGTTTACGCGTGCTGAATTTTCGTCGCTTTTCACGTCCTGAAGGTGTGTCGCTTTTTACCTGCTGAATTTTTGTCGCTTTTCACGTCATGAAGGTTCGTCGCTTTTCGCATGCTAAATTTTCGTCGCTTTTCGCGTACTGAATTTTTGTAGCTTTTCGCATGCTGAATTTTCATCACTTTTCGCGTGCTGAATTTTCGTCACTTTTTGTGTGCTGAGTTTTCGTCACTTTTTGCTTCCTGATGGTTTGTCACTTATCACGTGCTGAAAATTAGTCGCT
Source organism: Malacoraja senta (assembly GCA_038087875.1). Classification (NCBI taxonomy): domain Eukaryota; kingdom Metazoa; phylum Chordata; class Chondrichthyes; order Rajiformes; family Rajidae; genus Malacoraja; species Malacoraja senta. The sequence continues at coordinate 172,647 of JAXLNO010004890.1, read as the reverse complement.
TCCTGATGTTTTGTCATTTTTTGCGTCGTGAATTTTCGTCGCTTTTCGCGTGCTTCAATTTCATCACTTTTTGCATCCTCAATTTTTGTCGCTTTTTGCATGCAGAATTTTCGTCGCTTTTCGCATTATCAAATTTCATCACTTTTCTCGTGCTGAATTTTCGTCGCTTTTCACGTCCTGAAGGTTCATCGCTTTTCGCCTGCGGAATTTTCGTCACATTTCGCGTGAAGAATTTTCGTCGATTTTCGTGTCCTGAAAGTTTATGAATTTTCGTCGCTTTTCGCGTGCTGAGTTTTCGTCACTTTTCGCTTCCTGAAGGTTTGTCACTTTTCACGTGCTGAAAATTAGTCGCTTTATGCGTCCTGATGTTTCGTCGCTTTTTGCGTCGTGAATTTTCATCGCTTTTCTCGTGCTTCATTTTCATCACTTTTCGCATCATGAATTTTTGTCGCTTTTCGCATGCTGTATTTTCGTCGCTTTTCGCGTGCTTCATTTTCATCACTTTTCGCATCCTGAATGTTCGTCGTTTTTCGCATGCAGAATTTTCATCTCTTTTTGCGTGCTGAATTTTCGTCGCTTTTCACGTTCTGAAATGTTGTCGCTTTACGTGCGCTGAAATTTTGTTGCTTTTCGCATGCTGAATTTTCGTCGCTTTTCCCATGCTTCATTTTCATCACTTTTCGCGTCCTGAAGGTTCGTCGCTTTTCGCATGCTGGATTTTTGTCGATTTTCGCATGCTGAATTTTCGTAACTTTTCATGTGCTGAAATGTTGTCGCTTTTCACGTGCTGAGATTTTCAACACTTTATATGTCCTGAAGTTTTGGTGCTTTTCATGTGCTGGATTTACGTCACTTTTGGTGTGCTGGCTTTTCATCGCTTTTCGCGTGCTGGATTTTTGTTACCTTCGCATGCTGAATTTCCGTCGCTTTTCGCGCGCTGAATTTTCGTCGCTTTTCATGTTCTCAAATTTCATCTCTTTCCGCATGTTGAATTTTCGTCACTTTTTGCGTCCTGAAGGTTTGTCATTTTTCGCCTGCTGAATTTTTGTCAGTTTTCGCGTGCTGAATTTTTGGTCGCTTTTCACGTCCAGAAGGTGTGTCGCTTTTCACCTGCTGAATTTTTGTCGCTTTTCACGTGCTGAATTTTTGTAGTTTTCGCATGTTGAATTTTCGTCGCTTTTTGCATGTTGAATTTTCGTCGCTTTTCGCGTGCTCAATTTTCGTCACTTTTAATGTTCTGAAATTTCGTCATTTTCGCGTGCTGAATTTTTGTCGCTTTTCACGTCCTGAAGTTTTGGCGCTTTTTGCATCCTGAATTTTTGTTGCTTTTCACGTGCGCAATTTTTGTACAATTCCACGTGCTTCATTTTCGTCACATTTCGCGTGCTTCATTTTCATCGCTTTTTGCAGGCGGAATTTTCGTCGCTTTTCACGTGCTTCATTTTCATCGCTTTTCTTGTCCTGAAGGTTCGTCGCTTTTCGCATGCTGAATTTCCGTCGCTTTGCGCAGGCTGAATTTTCGTTGCTTTTCATGTGCTGAAATTTTGTCACTTTTCATGTCCTTAAAATTTGTCGCCCTATGCGTCCTGATGTTTCATCGCTTTTCCAATCCTGAATTTGTCGCTTTTCATGTGCTGAATTTTCGTCGCTTTTCACATTCTCAAATTTCATCACTATTCTCGTGCTGAATTTTCGGCGCCTTTCACGTCCTGGTTCGTCGCTTTTCGCCTGCTGAATTTGCGTCACTTTTCGCGTGCAGAATTTTCGTCGATTTTCGTGACCTGAAAGTTCGTCGCATTTGACGTCGTGAAATTTCGTCGCTTTATGCGTCCTGATGTTTCATCGCTTTTCGCATCCTGAAATTACGCCACTTTTCGTGTGCTGAATTTTCATTGCCTTTCGCGAGCTTCATTTTCATTGCTTTTCGCGTCCTGAATGGTTGTCGCTTTTTGTATGCTGAATGTTCGTCGCTTTTCGCATGCTGAATTTTCGTCGCTATTCGCGTGCTGAATTTTCATCGCTTTTAACGTCCTCAAGGGTCGTTACTTTTCTCATGCTGAATTTTCGTCGCTTTTCGCATGCTGAATTTTTGTAGCTTTTCGCCTGCTGAAATGTCGTCACATTTCGCGTGCTGATTTTTTGTCGCTTTTTGCTTCCTGAAGGTTCGTTACTTTTCACGACCTGAAATGTTGTCGCTTTATGCGACCTGAGGTTTTGTCGCTTTTCACGTCCTGAATTTACGTTGCTTTTCATGTGCTGAATTTCATCGCTTTACGTTGCTTTTCGCATGCTGAATTTTCGTCGCTTTTCATGTGCGTCATTATCATCACTTTTCGCATCCTGAATGTTCGTCGCTTTTCGCATGCAGAATTGTTGTCGATTTTCGCATGCTGAATTTTCGTCATTTTTCATGTGCTGAATTTTTGTCACTTTTCATGTTCTGAAATGTCTTCACATTTCGCGTGCTGAATTTTCATCACTTTTTGCAGGCTGAATTTTCGTCGCTTTTCATGTGCTGAAATGTTGTCGCTTTTCTCGTGCTGAGATTTTCGTCTCTTTGTGTCCTTATGTTTTGTTGCTTTTCGTTTGCTGGTTTACGTCGCTTTCCATGCGCTGAATTTTCATCACTATTTGAGTGCAGAAATTTCGTCGCTTTTCACGTCCTGAAGGTTCGTCGCTTTTTGTCTCCTGATGTTTCATCGCTTTTCGCATCCTGAAATTATGTCACTTTTTGTGTGATGAATTTTCATCGCCTTTCGCGTGCCTGATTTTCATTGCTTTTTGCATCCTGAATGGTCGTCGCTTTTCGCATGCTGAATTTTCGTCGCTTTTCGCATGCTGAATTTTCTCCGCTTTTCGCGTGCTGAATTTTAGTCGCTTTTCACGTCCTCAAGGTTCGTTGCTTTTCTCATGCTGATTTTTCGTTGCTTTTCACGTGCTGAATTTTCGGCGCTTTTAACGTTCTGAAATTTCGTCATTTTCGCGTGCTGAATTTGTCGCTTTTCGCCTGCTGAATTTCTGTTGCTTTTCATGTGCTCAATTTTTGTAACTTTTCGCATGCTGGATTTTAGTACAATTCCACGTGCTTCATTTTCGTCATATTTCGCATGCTTCATTTTAATCGCTTTTTGTAGGTGGAATTTTCGTCGCTTTTCACGTACTGAATTTTCATCGCTTTTCTTGTCCTGAAGGTTCGTCGCTTTTTGCATGCTGAATTTTCGTCGCTTTTCGCATGCTGAATTTTTGTAGCTTTTCACATGCTGAAATTTCGTCGTATTTCGTGTGCTGAATTTTCGTCGCTTTTCGCTTCCTGAAGGTTTGTCACTTTTCACGTGCTGAAAATTAGTCGCTTTATGTGCCCTGTTGTTTCGTGGCTTTTCGCGTCCTGAATTTACGTTGCTTTTCATGTGCTGAATTTTCGTCGCTTTACGTGTGCTGAATTTTTGTCGCTTTTTGCATGCTGAATTTTCGTCGCTTTTCCCGTGCTTCATTTTCAGCGTTTTTCGCGTCCTGAAAATTCATCGGATTTCGCATGCAGAATTTTTGTCAATTTTCGCATGCTGAATTTTCGTCACTTTTCGCGTGCTGAATTTTTGTCACTTTTCATGTTCTGAAATGTCGTCTCTTTTCGCGTGCTGAATTTTCGTCGCTTTTCGCGTGCTGAATTTTTGTCGCTTTTCGCAGGCTGAATTTTCTTTTCTTTTCATGTGCTGAAATTTTGTCACTTTTCACGTCCTGAAATTTCGTCGCTTTATGCGTCCTGATTTCATCGCTTTTCGCATCCTGAAATTACAGCAATTTTCGTGTGCTGAATTTTCATTGCCTTTCGCGAGCTTCATTTTCATTGCTTTTCGCGTCCTGAATGGTCGTCGCTTTTCGCATGCTGAATTTTCGTCGCTTTTCGCATGCTGAATTTTCGTCGCTTTTCGCGTGCTGAATTTTCGTCGCTTTTCACGTCCTCAAGGTTCGTTGCTTTTCTCATGTTGAAAATGAAGCACGCGAAAAGCGATGAAAATTCAGCACGTGAAAAGCGATGAACCTTCAGGACGAGAAAAGCAATGAAAATTCAGCACGTGAAAAGCAACGAATATTCGGCCTGCAAAAAGCGATGAAAATGAAGCACGCGAAATGTGACGAAAATCAAGCAGTTGGAATTGTACAAAAATTCAGCATGCGAAAAGCTACAAAAATTCAGCAGGCGAAAAGCGACAAACCTTCAGGACGTGAAAAGCGACGAAAATTTATGATGCGAAAATGACGAAATTTCAGAACGTGAAAAGTGACGAAAATTAAGCACACAAAAAGCAACGAAAATTCAGCACGTGAAAACAACTAAAATTCTGCATGAGAAAAGTAACAAACCTTGCGGACGTGAAACGCGACAAAGGTTCAGCACGTGAAAAGTGACGACATTTCGGAAGATGAAGTGACGGAAATTCAGCACGTGAAAAGCGATGAAAATTCGACATGAAAAAAGCGAGGAAACTTCTGCATGCGAAAAAACTGCGAACCTTCAGGACGCGAAAATCGACGAAAATAAAGCACGCGAAAGGCAATGAAAATTCAGCACACGAAAAGCGACGTAGATTCAGGATGCGAAAAGTGATGAAACATCAGGACGCATAAAGCGATGAAATTTCAGGACGTGAAAGGCAACAAAATTTCAGCACATGAAAAGAAAAGAAAATTCAGCCTGCGAAAAGCAATATAAATTCAGCACGCGAAAAGCGACGAAAATTCAGCACGCGAAAAGAGACGACATTTCAGAACATGAAAAGTGACAAAAATTCAGCACGCGAAAAGTGACGACAATTCAGCATGCGAAAATTGACAAAAATTCTGCATGCGAAAACCGGTGAATTTTCAGGACGCGAAAAGCACTGAAAATGAAGCACGGGAAAAGCGACGAAAATTCAGCATGCAAAAAGCGACAAAAATTCAGCACACGTAAAGCGACGAAAATTCAGCACATGAAAAGCAACGTAAATTCAGGACGCAAAAAGCCACGAAACAACAGGACACATAAAGCGACTAATTTTCAGCACGTGAAAAGTGACGAACCTTCAGGAAGCGAAAAGCGACGAAAATTTAGCACACGAAATGCAACGAAATTTCAGCATGCGAAAAGCTACAAAAATCCAGCATGTGAGAAGTGACGTAAATTCAGCATGCTTTTTGCAGGCCGAATATTCGTTGCTTTTCACGTGCTGAATTTTCATTGCTTTTCTCGTCCTGAAGGTTCATCGCTTTTCACGTGCTGAATTTTCATCGCTTTTCGCGTGCTTCATTTTCATCACTTTTCACGTACTGAAGGTTCATTGCTTTTCGCATGCTGAATTTTCGTCGCTTTTCCAGTGCTTCATTTTCATCGCTTTTCGCATCCAGAAGGTTCGTCCCTTTTCGCATGCTGAATTTTCGTCGATTTTCGCATGCTGAATTTTCGGCACTTTTCGCATGCTGAATTTTCGTCGCTTTTCACGTTCTGAAATTTCGTCACTTTTCGCGTGCATAATTTTCGTCGCTTTTCGCATGCATAATTTTCGTCGCTTTTTCCGTGCTTCATTTTCATTGCTTTTCGCGTCCTGAAGGTGCGTCACTTTTCGCGTGCTGAATTTTTTTCACTTTTCGCGTGCTGAATTTTTGTCACTTTTCGCATACTGATTTTTCGTCGCTTTTCGCGTGCTGAATTTTTTTCACTTTTCGCGTGCTGAATTTTTGTCACTTTTCGCATACTGAATTTTCGTCGCTTTTCGCGTGCTGAATTTTTGTCGATTTTCTCATGCTGAATTTTCGTCGATTTTCGCATCCTGAAGATTCGTCGCATTCCGCCTGCTGAATCTTCCTCAATTTTCGTTGATTTTCGTGTCCTGAACGCTCGTCACTTTTCATGTGCTGAATTTTCGTCACTTTTCATGTGCTGAAATTTTGTCGCTTTGCACGTGCTGAGATTTGCGTCGCTTTATGTGTCCCGATGTTTTGTTGCTTTTCGTGTCCTGAGTTTACATTGATTTTTGTGTGCTGAATTTTCATCGCTTTTTGCATGCTGTATTTTCAGCGCTTTTCGAGTGCTTCTTCATTGCTTTTCGTGTCCTGAAGGTTCGTCACTTTTCGCGTGCTGAATTTTTGTCACTTTTCGAATGCTGAATTTTCATCGCCTTTCACGTGCATCATTTTCATTGCCTTTCGCGTGCTTCATTTTCATCACTTTTCGCGTCCTGAAGTTTTGTCACTTATCGTGTCTTGAATTTACTTTGCTTTTCGTGTGCTGAATTTTCGTCGCTTTTCGGGTGCTTCATTTTCATCACTTTTCGCATACTGAAGGTTCATCGCTTTAACCATGCTAAATTTTCATCGCTTTTCCCGTGCTTCATTTTCATCGCTTTTCACATCCTGAAGTTTTGTCGCTTTTCGCATGCTGAATTTTCATCGCTTTTCGCGTCCTGGTTCATCACTTTTGTCGTGCTGAATTTTCATAGCTTTTCGCAGGTTGAGTTTTCGTCGCTTTTCATGTGATGTATTTTTGTCACTTTTCGCATGCTGAATTTTCTTTGCTTTTCATGTGCTGAAGTTTCGTCGCTTTTCGCATGCTGAAGTTTCGTCGCTTTTCGCGACCTGAATTTACGTCACTTTTTGTGTGCTGAATTTTCGTCGCTTTTCGCATCCTGAATTTTCGTCACTTTTCGCGTGCTGAATTATCGTCACTTTTCGTGTGTTTCATTTTCATCACTTTTCGCATACTGGTTCGTCACTTTTCGCTTGCTGAAGTTTCGTCACTTTTCGCGTGCTGAATTTTCGTCGCTTTTCACGTTCTGAAATTTTGTCACTTTTCGCGTGCTGAATTTTTGTCGTTTTTCGCTTGCTGAATTTTCGTCGCTTTTCGCTTCCTGAAGATTCGTCGCATTTCGCCTGCTGAATTTTCCCCACTTTTCGCGTGCTGAATTTTCATCGATTTTTGTGTCCTGAAAGCTCGTCACTTTTCATGTGCTGAATTTTTATCGCTTTGCGCAGGCTGATTTTTCGTCGATTTTTGTGTGCTGAAATTTCGTCGCTTTTCACGTCCTGAATTTTTGTCACTTTTCGCCTTATGCCCCTGAATTTACGTTGCTTTTTGTGTGCGAATTTTCATCGCTTTTTGCGTGCTGAATTTTCATCGATTTTCGCATCCTGAAGATTCGTCGCATTTCGCCTGCTGAATTTTCCTCACTTTTCGCGTGCTGAATTTTCGTTGATTTTCGTGTCCTGAGAGCTCGTCACTTTTCATGTGCTGAATTTTTATCACTTTGTGCAGGCTGATTTTTCGTCGATTTTCGTCTGCTGAAGTTTCGTCGCTTTTTGCATCATGAATTTACGTCGCTTTTCATGTGCTGAATTATCGTCGCTTTTCGCGTGTTTCATTTTCATCACTTTTCGCTTACTGAAGGTTCGTCGCTTTTCGCATGCTGAATTTTCGTCGCTTTTCCAGTGCTTCATTTTCATCGCTTTTCGCGTCCTGAAGGTCCGTCGCTTTTCGCATGCTGAATTTTCGTCGTTTTTCGCATGCTGAATTTTCGTCACTTTTCGCGTGCAGAATTTTCATCGATTTTCACGTTCTGAAATTTCGTCACTTTTCGCGTGCTGAATTTTCATCGCTTTTCGCGTCCTGAAGGTTCGTCGCTTTTCGCATGCTGAATTTTCGTCGATTTTCGCATGCTGAATTTTCATCACTTTTCGCGTGCAGAATTTTCATCGCTTTTCACGTTCTGAAATGTCGTCACTTTTCGCGTGCTGAATTTTCATCGCTTTTCGCGTCCTGAAGGTTCATAACTTTTGTCGTGCTGCATTTTCATCACTTTTCGCAGGCTGAGTTTTCATCGCTTTTCACGTGCTGGTCCATCATTTTTGACGTGCTGAATTTTCATCGCATTTCGCTGGCTGAATTTTCGTCGCTTTTCATGAACTGAAATTTTGTTACTTTGCACGTGCTGAGATTTTCGTCGCTTTATGTGTCCCTATGTTTTGTTGCTTTTCACATCCAGAATTTACGTCGCTTTTTGTGTGCTGAATTTTCATCGCTTTTTTGCATGCTGTAATTTTGTAGATTTTCACATGCTGAATTTTCGTCACTTTTCACGTGCTGAAAGCTCGTCACTTTTCATGTGCTGAATTTTTATCGCTTTGCGCAGGCTGATTTTTCGTCGATTTTCCCGTACTTCATTTTCATCACTTTTCGCGTGCTTCATTTTCATCACTTTTCGCATACTGAAGGTTCGTCGCTTTTAGCATGCTAAATTTTCGTCACTTTTCCCATGCGTCATTTTCATTTCTTTTCGCATCCTGAAGGTTCGTCGCTTTTTCATGCAGAAATTTCGTCGATATTCGCATGCTGAATTTTCATCGCTTTTCGCATGCTGAGTTTTTGTCGCTTTTCTCGGTCAGAAATTTTGTCACTTTTCGCGTGCTGAATTTTCATCGCTTTTCACGTGCTGGTTCATCATTTTTGATGTGCTGAATTTTCATCGCCTTTCACTGGCTGAATTTTCGTCGCTTTTCATGTGCTGAAATTTTGTCGCTTTGCACGTGCTGAGATTTGCGTCGCTTTATGTGTCCCGATGTTTTGTTGCTTTTCGTGTCCTGAGTTTACGTTGATTTTTGTGTGCTGAATTTTCATCGCTTTTTGCATGCTGTATTTTCAGCGCTTTTCCCGTGCTTCTTCATCGCTTTTCGTGTCCTGAAGGTTCGTCACTTTTCGCGTGCTGAATTTTTGTCACTTTTCGAATGCTGAATTTTCATCGCCTTTCACGTGCTTCATTTTCATTGCCTTCCGCGTGCTTCATTTTCATCACTTTTCGCATCCTGAAGTTTCGTCGCTTATCGTGTCTTGAATTTACTTTGCTTTTCGTGTGCTGAATTTTCGTCGCTTTTCAGGTGCTTCATTTTCATCACTTTTCGCATACTGAAGGTTCATCGCTTTAACCATGCAAAATTTTCATCGCTTTTCCCGTGCTTCATTTTCATTGCTTTTCGCATCCTGAAGTTTCGTCGCTTTTCGCATGCTGAATTTTCATCGCTTTTCGCGTCCTGGTTCATCACTTTTGTCGTGCTGAATTTTCATAGCTTTTCGCAGGTTGAGTTTTCGTCGCTTTTCATGTGCTGTATTTTTGTCACTTTTCGCATGCTGAATTTTCGTTGCTTTTCATGTGCTGAAGTTTCGTCGCATTTCGCATGCCGAAGTTTTGTCGCTTTTCGCGACCTGAATTTACGTCACTTTTTGTGTGCTGAATTTTCGTCGCTTTTCGCATGCTGAATTTTCGACACTTCGCGTGCTGAATTATCGTCGCTTTTCACGTGTTTCATTTTCATCACTTTTCGCATACTGGTTCGTCACTTTTCGCTTGCTGAATTTTCGTCGCTTTTCGCGTCCTGGTTCGTCGCTTTCCGCATGCTGAAGTTTCGTCACTTTTCGCATGCTGAATTTTCGTCGCTTTTCGCAAGCTGAATTTTCATCGCTTTTCGCATCCTCAAGATTCGTTGCATTTTGCCTGCTGAATTTTCCTCACGTTTCGTCGATTTTGTCGCTTGGCACGTGCTGAGATTTTCGTCGGTTTATGTCCCGATGTTTTGTTGCTTTTCGCGTCTTGATTTTACGTCACTTTTCGCGTGCTGAATTTTTGTCGTTTTTCGCTTGCTGAATTTTCGTCACTTTTCGCTTCCTGAAGATTCGTCGCATTTCGCCTGCTGAATTTTCCCCACTTTTCGCGTGCTGAATTTTCATCGATTTTTGTGTCCTGAAATCTCGTCACTTTTCATGTGCTGAATTTTTATCGCTTTGCGCAGGCTGATTTTTCGTCGATTTTTGTGTGCTGAAATTTCGTCGCTTTTCACGTCCTGAATTTTTGTCACTTTTCCTCTTATGCCCCTGAATTTACGTTGCTTTTTGTGTGCGAATTTTCATCGCTTTTTGCGTGCTGAATTTTCATCGATTTTCGCATCCTGAAGATTCGTCGCATTTCGCCTGCTGAATTTTCCTCACTTTTCGCGTGCTGAATTTTCGTTGATTTTCGAGTCCTGAGAGCTCGTCACTTTTCATGTGCTGACTTTTTATCACTTTGTGCAGGCTGATTTTTCGTCGCTTTTTGCATCATGAAGTTATGTCGCTTTTCATGTGCTGAATTATCGTCGCTTTTCGCGTGTTTCATTTTCATCACTTTTCGCTTACTGAAGGTTCGTCGCTTTTCGCATGCTGAATTCTCGTCGCTTTTTCAGTGCTTCATTTTCATCGCTTTTCGCGTCCTGAAGGTTCGTCGCTTTTCGCATGCTGAATTTTCGTCGATTTTCGCATGCTGAATTTTCGTCACTTTTCGCGTGCAGAATTTTCATCGCTTTTCACGTTCTGAAATTTCGTCACTTTTCCCGTGCTGAATTTTCATCGCTTTTCGCGTCCTGAAGGTTCGTCGCTTTTCGCATGCTGAATTTTCATCGATTTTCGCATGCTGAATTTTCATCACTTTTCGCGTGCAGAATTTTCATCGCTTTTCACGTTCTGAAGGTTCATAACTTTTGTCGTGCTGAATTTTCATAGCTTTTCGCAGGCTGTTTTCGTCGCTTTTCATGTGCTGTATTTTTTTCACTTTTCGCATGCTGAATTTTCGTTGCTTTTCATGTGCTGAAGTTTCGTCGCTTTTCGCATGCTGAATTTTCATCGCTTTTCGCGTGCTGAATTATCGTCGCTTTTCGCGTGTTTCATTTTCATCACTGTTCGCATACTGAAGGTTCGTCACTTTTCGCTTGCTGAATTTTCGTCGCTTTTCGCATCCTGAAGGTTCGTCGCTTTCCGCATGCTGAAGTTTCGTCACTTTTCGCGTGCTGAATTTTCATCGCTTTTCACGTTCTGAAATTTCGTCACTTTTCGCGTGCTGAATTTTCGTCGCTTTTCGCAAGCTGAATTTTCATCGCTTTTCCCGTGCTTCATTTTCATTGCTTTTCGCGTCCTGAATGTTCGTCACTTTCCGCGTGCTGAATTTTTGTCACTTTTCGCGTGCTGAATTTTTGTCACTTTTCGCATGCTGAATTTTCATCGCTTTTCGCGTGCTGAATTTTTGTCGATTTTCGCATGCTGAATTTTCGTCACTTTTCGCGTCCTGAATTTTCGTCGCTTTTCGCATCCTGAAGATTCGTTGCATTTTGCCTGCTGAATTTTCCTCACTTTTCGTCGATTTTGTCGCTTTGTACGTGCTGAGATTTTCGTCGGTTTATGTCCCGATGTTTTGTTGCTTTTCGCGTCTTGATTTTACGTCACTTTTCGCGTGCTGAATTTTTGTGGTTTTTCGCATGCTGAATTTTCGTCGCTTTTCGCTTCCTGAAGATTCGTCGCATTTCGCCTGCTGAATTTTCCCCACTTTTCGCGTGCTGAATTTTCATCGATTTTTGTGCAGGCTGATTTTTCATCGATTTTCGTGTGCTGAAGTTTCGTCGCTTTTTGCATCATGAATTTACGTCGCTTTTCATGTGCTGAATTATTGTCGCTTTTCGCGTGTTTCATTTTCATCACTTTTCGTTTACTGAAGGTTCGTCGCTTTTCGCATGCTGAATTTTCATCGCTTTTCCAGTGCTTCATTTTCATTGCATTTCGCGTCCTGAAGGTTCATCGCTTTTCGCATGCTGAATTTTCGTCGATTTTCGCATGCTGAATTTTCGTCACTTTTCGCGTGCAGAATTTTCATCGCTTTTAACGTTCTGAAATTTCGTCACTTTTCGCGTGCTGAATTTTCATCGCTGTTCGCGTCCTGAAGGTTCATAACTTTCGTCGTGCTGAATTTTCATAGCTTTTCGCAGGCTGAGTTTTCGTCACTTTTCATGTGCTGTATTTTTTTCACTTTTCGCATGCTGAATTTTCGTTGCTTTTCATGTGCTGAAGTTTCGTCACTTTTCGCATGCTGAAGTTTCATCACTTTTCGCGACATGAATTTACGTCACTTTTTGTGTGCTGAATTTTCGTCGCTTTTCACATGCTGAATTTCCGTCACTTTTCGCGTGCTGAATTATCGTCGCTTTTCGCGTGTTTCATTTTCATCACTTTTCGCATACTGAAGGTTCGTCACTTTTCGCTTGCTGAATTTTCGTCGCTTTTCGCGCCTGAAGGTTCGTCGCTTTCCGCATGCTGAAGTTTCATCACTTTTCGCGTGCTGAATTTTCGTCGCTTTTCATGTTCTGAAATTTCGTCACTTTTCGCGTGCTGAATTTTCGTCTCTTTTCGCAAGCTGAATTTTCATCGCTTTTCCCGTGCTTCATTTTCATTGCTTTTCGCGTCCTGAAGGTTCATCACTTTTCGCGTGCTGAATTTTTGTCACTTTTCGCGTGCTGAATTTTTGTCACTTTTTGCATGCTGAATTTTCATCGCTTTTCACGTTCTGAGAAATGTTTCGCCTTTCGCGTGCTGAATTTTCATCGCTTTTTGCGTCCTGAAGGTTCATAACTTTTGTCGTGCTGAATTTTCATAGCTTCTCGCAGGCTGTTTTCGTCGCTTTTCATGTGCTGTATTTTTTTCACTTTTCGCATGCTGAATTTTCATTGCTTTTCATGTGCTGAAGTTTCGTCGCTTTTCGCGTGCTGAAGTTTCGTCGCTTTTTGCGACATGAATTTACGTCACTTTTTGTGTGCTGAATTTTCATCGCTTTTCGCATGCTGAATTTTCGTCACTTTTCACGTGCTGAATTATCGTCGCTTTTCGCGTGTTTCATTTTCATCACTGTTCGCATACTGAAGGTTCGTCACTTTTCGCATGCTGAATTTTCGTCGCTTTTCGCGTCCTGAAGGTTTGTCGCTTTCCGCATGCTGAAGTTTCGTCACTTTTCGCGTGCTGAATTTTCGTCGCTTTTCACCTTCTGAAATTTCGTCACTTTTCGCGTGCCGAATTTTCGTCGCTTTTCGCAAGCTGAATTTTCATCGCTTTTCCCGTGCTTCATTTTCATTGCTTTTCGCATCCTGAATGTTCGTCACTTTCCGCGTGCTGAATTTTTGTCACTTTTCGCGTGCTGAATTTTCGTCACTTTTCGCGTCCTGAATTTTCATCGCTTTTCGCATCCTGAAGATTCGTTGCATTTTGCCTGCTGAATTTTCCTCACTTTTCGTCGATTTTGTCGCTTTGTACGTGCTGAGATTTTCGTCGGTTTATGTCCCGATGTTTTGTTGCTTTTCGCGTCTTGATTTTACGTCACTTTTCGCGTGCTGAATTTTTGTCGTTTTTCGCATGCTGAATTTTCGTCGCTTTTCGCTTCCTGAAGATTCGTCGCATTTCGCCTGCTGAATTTTCCCCACTTTTCGCGTGCTGAATTTTCATCGATTTTTGTGTCCTGAAAGCTCGTCACTTTTCATGTGCTGAATTTTTATCGCTTTGTGCAGGCTGATTTTTCATCGATTTTCGTGTGCTGAAGTTTCGTCGCTTTTTGCATCATGAATTTACGTCGCTTTTCATGTGCTGAATTATTGTCGCTTTTCGCGTGTTTCATTTTCATCACTTTTCGTTTACTGAAGGTTCGTCGCTTTTCGCATGCTGAATTTTCGTCGCTTTTCCAGTGCTTCATTTTCATTGCATTTCGTGTCCTGAAGGTTCATCGCTTTTCGCATGCTGAATTTTCGTCGATTTTCGCATGCTGAATTTTCGTCACTTTTCGCGTGCAGAATTTTCATCGCTTTTCACGTTCTGAAATTTCGTCACTTTTCGCGTGCTGAATTTTCATCGCTTTTCGCGTCCTGAAGGTTCATAACTTTTGTCGTGCTGAATTTTCATAGCTTTTCGCAGGCTGTTTTCGTCGCTTTTCATGTGCTGTATTTTTTTCACTTTTCGCATGCTGGATTTTCGTTGCTTTTCATGTGCTGAAGTTTCGTCGCTTTTCGCGTGCTGAAGTTTCGTCGCTTTTCGCGACATGAATTTACGTCACTTTTTGTGTGCTGAATTTTCATCGCTTTTCGCATGCTGAATTTTCGTCACTTTTCACGTGCTGAATTATCGTCGCTTTTCGCGTGTTTCATTTTCATCACTGTTCGCATACTGAAGGTTCGTCACTTTTCGCTTGCTGAATTTTCGTCGCTTTTCGCGTCCTGAAGGTTTGTCGCTTTCCGCATGCTGAAGTTTCGTCACTTTTCGCATGCTGAATTTTCGTCGCTTTTCATGTTCTGAAATTTCGTCACTTTTCGCGTGCTGAATTTTCGTCGCTTTTCGCAAGCTGAATTTTCATCGCTTTTCCCGTGCTTGATTTTCATTGCTTTTCACGTCCTGAATGTTCGTCACTTTCCGCGTGCTGAATTTTTGTCACTTTTCGCGTGCTGAATTTTTGTCACTTTTCGCATGCTGAATTTTCATCGCTTTTCGCGTGCTGAATTTTTGTCGATTTTCGCATGCTAAATTTTCGTCGATTTTCGCATGCTGAATTTTCGTCACTTTTCGCGTGCAGAATTTTCATCGCTTTTCACGTTCTGAAATTTCGTCACTTTTCGCGTGCTGAATTTTCATCGCTTTTCGCGTCCTGAAGGTTCATAACTTTTGTCGTGCTGAATTTTCATAGCTTTTCGCAGGCTGTTTTCGTCGCTTTTCATGTGCTGTATTTTTTTCACTTTTCGCATGCTGAATTTTCGTTGCTTTTCATGTGCTGAAGTTTCGTCGCTTTTCGCGTGCTGAAGTTTCGTCGCTTTTCGCGACATGAATTTACGTCACTTTTTGTGTGCTGAATTTTCATCGCTTTTCGCATGCTGAATTTTCGTCACTTTTCACGTGCTGAATTATCTTCGCTTTTCGCGTGTTTCATTTTCATCACTGTTCGCATACTGAAGGTTCGTCACTTTTCGCTTGCTGAATTTTCGTCGCTTTTCGCGTCACGAAGGTTTGTCGCTTTCCGCATGCTGAAGTTTCGTCACTTTTCGCGTGCTGAATTTTCGTCGCTTTTCACGTTCTGAAATTTCGTCACTTTTCGCGTGCTGAATTTTCGTCGCTTTTCGCAAGCTGAATTTTCATCGCTTTTCCCGTGCTTCATTTTCATTGCTTTTCGCGTCCTGAATGGTCGTCACTTTCCGCGTGCTGAATTTTTGTCACTTTTCGCGTGCTGAATTTTTGTCACTTTTCGCATGCTGAATTTTCATCGCTTTTCGCGTGCTGAATTTTTGTCGATTTTCGCATGCTGAATTTTCGTCACTTTTCGCGTCCTGAATTTTCGTCGCTTTTCGCATCCTGAAGATTCGTTGCATTTTGCCTGCTGAATTTTCCTCACTTTTCGTCGATTTTGTCGCTTTGTACATGCTGAGATTTTCGTCGGTTTATGTCCCGATGTTTTGTTGCTTTTCGCGTCTTGATTTTACGTCACTTTTCGCGTGATGAATTTTTGTCGTTTTTCGCATGCTGAATTTTCGTCGCTTTTCGCTTCCTGAAGATTCGTCGCTTTTCGCATGCTGAATTTTCGTCGCTTTTCCAGTGCTTCATTTTCATTGCATTTCGCGTCCTAGTTCATCGCTTTTCCGTGCTGAATTTTTGTCGCTTTTCGCGTGCTTCATTTTCATCGCCTTTCACGAGCTTCATTTTCATCGCCTTTCGCATGCTTCATTTTCATCACTTTTCGCGTCCTGAAGGTTCGTCGCTTTTCGCATGCTGAAGTTTCGTCACTTTTTGCATCCTGAACTTACGTCGCTTTTCATGTGCTGAATTATCGGCGCTTTTCGCGTGTTTCATTTGCATCACTTTTCGCATACTGAAGGTTCATCGCTTTTCGCATGCTGAATTTTCGTCGCTTTTCCAGTGCTTCATTTTCATCGCTTTTCGCATTCTCAATGTTCGTCACTTTTCCCGTGCTGAATTTTCGTCGCTTTTCACGTTCTGAAATTTCGTCGCTTTTCGCAAGCATAATTTTCGTCGCTTTTCCCATGCTTTATTTTCATCGCTTTTCGCATGCTGAATTTTCGTCGCTTTTCCAGTGCTTCATTTTCATCGCTTTTCGCGTCCTGAAGGTTCGTCGGTTTTCGCATGCTGAATGTTCGTCGATTTTCGCATGCTGAATTTTCGTCACTTTTCGCGTGCAGAATTTTCATCGCTTTTCACGTTCTGAAATTTCGTCACTTTGCGCGTGCTGAATTTTCATCGCTTTTCGCGTCCTGAAGGTTCATAACTTTTGTCGTGCTGAATTTTCATAGCTTTTCGCAGGCTGAGTTTTCGTCGCTTTTCATGTGTTGTATTTTTTTCACTTTTCGCATGCTGAATTTTCGTTGCTTTTCATGTGCTGAAGTTTCGTCACTTTTCGCATGCTGAAGTTTCGTCGCTTTTCGCGACATGAATTTACGTCACTTTTTGTGTGCTGAATTTTCGTCGCTTTTCGCATGCTGAATTTTCGTCACTTTTCGCGTGCTGAATTATCGTCGCTTTTCGCGTGTTCCATTTTCATCACTTTTCGCATACTGAAGGTTCGTCACTTTTCGCTTGCTGAATTTTCGTCGCTTTTCGCGTCCTGAAGGTTCGTCGCTTTCCGCATGCTGAAATTTCGTCACTTTTCGCGTGCTGAATTTTCGTCGCTTTTCACGTTCTGAAATTTCGTCACTTTTCGAGTGCTGAATTTTCGTCTCTTTTCGCAAGCTGAATTTTCATCGCTTTTCCCGTGCTTCATTTTCATTGCTTTTCGCATCCTGAATGTTCGTCACTTTCCGCGTGCTGAATTTTTGTCACTTTTCGCGTGCTGAATTTTCGTCACTTTTCGCGTCCTGAATTTTCATCGCTTTTCGCGTCCTGAAGATTCGTTGCATTTTGCCTGCTGAATTTTCCTCACTTTTCGTCGATTTTGTCGCTTTGTACGTGCTGAGATTTTCGTCGGTTTATGACCCGATGTTTTGTTGCTTTTCGCGTCTTGATTTTACGTCACTTTTCGCGTGCTGAATTTTTGTCGTTTTTCGCATGCTGAATTTTCGTCGCTTTTCGCTTCCTGAAGATTCGTCGCATTTCGCCTGCTGAATTTTCCCCACTTTTCGCGTGCTGAATTTTCATCGATTTTTGTGTCCTGAAAGCTCATCACTTTTCATGTGCTGAATTTTTATCGCTTTGTGCAGGCTGATTTTTCATCGATTTTCGTGTGCTGAAGTTTCGTCGCTTTTTGCATCATGAATTTACGTCGCTTTTCATGTGCTGAATTATTGTCGCTTTTCGCGTGTTTCATTTTCATCACTTTTCGTTTACTGAAGGTTCGTCGCTTTTCGCATGCTGAATTTTCGTCGCTTTTCCAGTGCTTCATTTTCATTGCATTTCGTGTCCTGAAGGTTCATCGCTTTTCGCATGCTGAATTTTCGTCGATTTTCGCATGCTGAATTTTCGTCACTTTTCGTGTGCAGAATTTTCATCGCTTTTCACGTTCTGAAATTTCGTCACTTTTCGCGTGCTGAATTTTCATCGCTTTTCGCGTCCTGAAGGTTCATAACTTTTGTCGTGCTGAATTTTCATAGCTTTTCGCAGGCTGTTTTCGTCGCTTTTCATGTGCTGTATTTTTTTCACTTTTCGCATGCTGGATTTTCGTTGCTTTTCATGTGCTGAAGTTTCGTCGCTTTTCGCGTGCTGAAGTTTCGTCGCTTTTCGCGACATGAATTTACGTCACTTTTTGTGTGCTGAATTTTCATCGCTTTTCGCATGCTGAATTTTCGTCACTTTTCACGTGCTGAATTATCGTCGCTTTTCGCGTGTTTCATTTTCATCACTGTTCGCATACTGAAGGTTCGTCACTTTTCGCTTGCTGAATTTTCGTCGCTTTTCGCGTCCTGAAGGTTTGTCGCTTTCCGCATGCTGAAGTTTCGTCACTTTTCGCATGCTGAATTTTCGTCGCTTTTCATGTTCTGAAATTTCGTCACTTTTCGCGTGCTGAATTTTCGTCGCTTTTCGCAAGCTGAATTTTCATCGCTTTTCCCGTGCTTGATTTTCATTGCTTTTCACATCCTGAATGTTCGTCACTTTCCGCGTGCTGAATTTTTGTCACTTTTCGCGTGCTGAATTTTTGTCACTTTTCGCATGCTGAATTTTCATCGCTTTTCGCGTGCTGAATTTTTGTCGATTTTCGCATGCTAAATTTTCGTCGATTTTCGCATGCTGAATTTTCGTCACTTTTCGCGTGCAGAATTTTCATCGCTTTTCACGTTCTGAAATTTCGTCACTTTTCGCGTGCTGAATTTTCATCGCTTTTCACGTCCTGAAGGTTCATAACTTTTGTCGTGCTGAATTTTCATAGCTTTTCGCAGGCTGTTTTCGTCGCTTTTCATGTGCTGTATTTTTTTCACTTTTCGCATGCTGAATTTTCGTTGCTTTTCATGTGCTGAAGTTTCGTCGCTTTTCGCGTGCTGAAGTTTCGTCGCTTTTCGCGACATGAATTTACGTCACTTTTTGTGTGCTGAATTTTCATCGCTTTTCGCATGCTGAATTTTCGTCACTTTTCACGTGCTGAATTATCGTCGCTTTTCGCGTGTTTCATTTTCATCACTGTTCGCATACTGAAGGTTCGTCACTTTTCGCTTGCTGAATTTTCGTCGCTTTTCGCGTCACGAAGGTTTGTCGCTTTCCGCATGCTGAAGTTTCGTCACTTTTCGCGTGCTGAATTTTCGTCGCTTTTCACGTTCTGAAATTTCGTCACTTTTCGCGTGCTGAATTTTCGTCGCTTTTCGCAAGCTGAATTTTCATCGCTTTTCCCGTGCTTCATTTTCATTGCTTTTCGCGTCCTGAATGGTCGTCACTTTCCGCGTGCTGAATTTTTGTCACTTTTCGCGTGCTGAATTTTTGTCACTTTTCGCATGCTGAATTTTCATCGCTTTTCGCGTGCTGAATTTTTGTCGATTTTCGCATGCTGAATTTTCGTCACTTTTCGCGTCCTGAATTTTCGTCGCTTTTCGCATCCTGAAGATTCGTTGCATTTTGCCTGCTGAATTTTCCTCACTTTTCGTCGATTTTGTCGCTTTGTACATGCTGAGATTTTCGTCGGTTTATGTCCCGATGTTTTGTTGCTTTTCGCGTCTTGATTTTACGTCACTTTTCGCGTGATGAATTTTTGTCGTTTTTCGCATGCTGAATTTTCGTCGCTTTTCGCTTCCTGAAGATTCGTCGCATTTCGCCTGCTGAATTTTTGTCGCTTTTCGCGTGTTTCATTTTCATCACTTTTCGTTTACTGAAGGTTCGTCGCTTTTCGCATGCTGAATTTTCGTCGCTTTTCCAGTGCTTCATTTTCATTGCATTTCGCGTCCTAGTTCATCGCTTTTCCGTGCTGAATTTTTGTCGCTTTTCGCGTGCTTCATTTTCATCGCCTTTCACGAGCTTCATTTTCATCGCCTTTCGCATGCTTCATTTTCATCACTTTTCGCGTCCTGAAGGTTCGTCGCTTTTCGCATGCTGAAGTTTCGTCACTTTTTGCATCCTGAACTTACGTCGCTTTTCATGTGCTGAATTATCGGCGCTTTTCGCGTGTTTCATTTGCATCACTTTTCGCATACTGAAGGTTCAGCGCTTTTCGCATGCTGAATTTTCGTCGCTTTTCCAGTGCTTCATTTTCATCGCTTTTCGCATTCTCAATGTTCGTCACTTTTCCCGTGCTGAATTTTCGTCGCTTTTCACGTTCTGAAATTTCGTCGCTTTTCGCAAGCATAATTTTCGTCGCTTTTCCCATGCTTTATTTTCATCGCTTTTCGCATGCTGAATTTTCGTCGCTTTTCCAGTGCTTCATTTTCATCGCTTTTCGCGTCCTGAAGGTTCGTCGGTTTTCGCATGCTGAATGTTCGTCGATTTTCGCATGCTGAATTTTCGTCACTTTTCGCTTGCAGAATTTTCATCGCTTTTCACGTTCTGAAATTTCGTCACTTTGCGCGTGCTGAATTTTCATCGCTTTTCGCGTCCTGAAGGTTCATAACTTTTGTCGTGCTGAATTTTCATAGCTTTTCGCAGGCTGAGTTTTCGTCGCTTTTCATGTATTGTATTTTTTTCACTTTTCGCATGCTGAATTTTCGTTGCTTTTCATGTGCTGAAGTTTCGTCACTTTTCGCATGCTGAAGTTTCGTCGCTTTTCGCGACATGAATTTACGTCACTTTTTGTGTGCTGAATTTTCGTCGCTTTTCGCATGCTGAATTTTCGTCACTTTTCGCGTGCTGAATTATCGTCGCTTTTCGCGTGTTCCATTTTCATCACTTTTCGCATACTGAAGGTTCGTCACTTTTCGCTTGCTGAATTTTCGTCGCTTTTCGCGTCCTGAAGGTTCGTCGCTTTCCGCATGCTGAAGTTTCATTACTTTTCGCGTGCTGAATTTTCGTCGCTTTTCACGTTCTGAAATTTCGTCACTTTTCGAGTGCTGAATTTTCGTCTCTTTTCGCAAGCTGAATTTTCATCGCTTTTCCCGTGCTTCATTTTCATTGCTTTTCGCGTCCTGAAAGTTCATCACTTTTCGCGTGCTGAATTTTTGTCACTTTTCGCGTGCTGAATTTTTGTCACTTTTCGCATGCTGAATTTTCGTCGCTTTTCGCGTGCTGAATTTTTGTCGATTTTCGCATGCTGAATTTTCGTTGATTTTCGCATCCGGAAGATTCGTCGCATTTTGCCTGCTGAATTTTCCTTAATTTTCGCGTGCTGAATTTTCGTTGATTTTCGCGTCCTGAAAGCTCGTCACTTTTCATGTGCTGAATTTTTATTGCTTTGCGCAGGCTGATTTTTCGTCGATTTTCGTGTGCTGAAATTTCGTCACTTTTCATGTCCTGAAATATCGTCGCTTTATACGTGCTGAATTTTTGTCGCTTTTCCAGTGCTTCATTTTCATTGCATTTCGCGTCCTAGTTCATCGCTTTTCCGTGCTGAATTTTTGTCGCTTTTCGCGTGCTTCATTTTCATCGCCTTTCACGAGCTTCATTTTCATCGCCTTTCGCATGCTTCATTTTCATCACTTTTCGCGTCCTGAAGGTTCGTCGCTTTTCGCATGCTGAAGTTTCGTCACTTTTCGCATCCTGAACTTACGTCGCTTTTCATGTGCTGAATTATCGGCGCTTTTCGCGTGTTTCATTTGCATCACTTTTCGCATACTGGTTCATTGCTTTTCGCATGCTGAATTTTCGTCGCTTTTCCAGTGCTTCATTTTCATCGCTTTTCGCGTTCTCAATGTTCGTCACTTTTCCCGTGCTGAATTTTCGTCGCTTTTCACGTTCTGAAATTTCGTCGCTTTTCGCAAGCATAATTTTCGTCGCTTTTCCCATGCTTTATTTTCATCGCTTTTCGCATGCTGAATTTTCGTCGCTTTTCCAGTGCTTCATTTTCATCGCTTTTCGCGTCCTTAAGGTTCGTCGCTTTTCGCATGCTGAATTTTCGTCGCTTTTCGCTTCCTGAAGATTCGTCGCATTTCGCCTGCTGAATTTCCCCCACTTTTCGCGTGCTGAATTTTCATCGATTTTTGTCCTGAAAGCTCGTCACTTTTCATGTGCTGAATTTTTATCGCTTTGTGCAGGCTGATTTTTCATCGATTTTCGTGTGCTGAAGTTTCGTCGCTTTTTGCATCATGAATTTACGTCGCCTTTCATGTGCTGAATTATTGTCGCTTTTCGCGTGTTTCATTTTCATCACTTTTCGTTTACTGAAGGTTCGTCGCTTTTCGCATGCTGAATTTTCGTCACTTTTCCAGTGCTTCATTTTCATTGCATTTCGCATCCTGAAGGTTCATCGCTTTTCGCATGCTGAATTTTCGTCGATTTTCGCATGCTGAATTTTCGTCACTTTTCGCGTGCAGAATTTTCATCGCTTTTCACGTTCTGAAATTTCGTCACTTTTCGCGTGCTGAATTTTCATCGCTTTTCGCGTCCTGAAGGTTCGTCGCTTTTCGCATGCTGAATGTTCGTCGATTTTCGCATGCTGAATTTTCGGCACTTTTCGCGTGCAGAATTTTCATCGCTTTTCACGTTCTCAAATTTCGTCACTTTGCGCGTGCTGAATTTTCATCGCTTTTCGCGTCCTGAAGGTTCATAACTTTTGTCGTGCTGAATTTTCATAGCGTTTCGCAGGCTGAGTTTTCGTCGCTTTTCATGTGTTGTATTTTTTTCACTTTTCGCGTGCTGAATTTTCGTCGCTTTTCGCAAGCTGAATTTTCATCGCTTTTCCCGTGCTTCATTTTCATTGCTTTTCACGTCCTGAATGTTCGTCACTTTCCGCATGCTGAATTTTTGTCACTTTTCGCGTGCTGAATTTTTGTCACTTTTCGCATGCTGAATTTTCATCGCTTTTCGCGTGCTGAATTTTTGTCGATTTTCGCATGCTGAATTTTCGTCACTTTTCGCGTCCTGAATTTTCGTCGCTTTTCGCATCCTGAAGATTCGTTGCATTTTGCCTGCTGAATTTTCCTCACTTTTCGTCGATTTTGTCGCTTTGTACGTGCTGAGATTTTCGTCGGTTTATGTCCCGATGTTTTGTTGCTTTTCGCGTCTTGATTTTACGTCACTTTTCGCGTGCTGAATTTTTGTCGTTTTTTGCATGCTGAATTTTCGTCGCTTTTCGCTTCCTGAAGATTCGTCGCATTTCGCCTGCTGAATTTCCCCCACTTTTCGCGTGCTGAATTTTCATCGATTTTTGTCCTGAAAGCTCGTCACTTTTCATGTGCTGAATTTTTATCGCTTTGTGCAGGCTGATTTTTCATCGATTTTCGTGTGCTGAAGTTTCGTCGCTTTTTGCATCATGAATTTACGTCGCCTTTCATGTGCTGAATTATTGTCGCTTTTCGCGTGTTTCATTTTCATCACTTTTCGTTTACTGAAGGTTCGTCGCTTTTCGCATGCTGAATTTTCGTCGCTTTTCCAGTGCTTCATTTTCATTGCATTTCGCGTCCTGAAGGTTCATCGCTTTTCGCATGCTCAATTTTCGTCGATTTTCGCATGCTGAATTTTCGTCACTTTTCGCGTGCAGAATTTTCATCGCTTTTCACGTTCTGAAATTTCGTCACTTTTCGCGTGCTGAATTTTCATCGCTTTTCGCGTCCTGAAGGTTCGTCGCTTTTCGCATGCTGAATGTTCGTCGATTTTCGCATGCTGAATTTTCGGCACTTTTCGCGTGCAGAATTTTCATCGCTTTTCACGTTCTGAAATTTCGTCACTTTGCGCGTGCTGAATTTTCATCGCTTTTCGCGTCCTGAAGGTTCATAACTTTTGTCGTGCTGAATTTTCATAGCTTTTCGCAGGCTGAGTTTTCGTCGCTTTTCATGTGTTGTATTTTTTTCACTTTTCGCGTGCTGAATTTTCGTCGCTTTTCGCAAGCTGAATTTTCATCGCTTTTCCCGTGCTTCATTTTCATTGCTTTTCGCGTCCTGAATGTTCGTCACTTTCCGCATGCTGAATTTTTGTCACTTTCCGCGTGCTGAATTTTTGTCACTTTTCGCATGCTGAATTTTCATCACTTTTCGCGTGCTGAATTTTTGTCGATTTTCGCATGCTGAATTTTCGTCACTTTTCGCGTCCTGAATTTTCGTCGCTTTTCGCATCCTGAAGATTCGTTGCATTTTGCCTGCTGAATTTTCCTCACTTTTCGTCGATTTTGTCGCTTTGTACGTGCTGAGATTTTCGTCGGTTTATGTCCCGATGTTTTGTTGCTTTTCGCGTCTTGATTTTACGTCACTTTTCGCGTGCTGAATTTTTGTCGTTTTTTGCATGCTGAATTTTCGTCGCTTTTCGCTTCCTGAAGATTCGTCGCATTTCGCCTGCTGAATTTCCCCCACTTTTCGCGTGCTGAATTTTCATCGATTTTTGTCCTGAAAGCTCGTCACTTTTCATGTGCTGAATTTTTATCGCTTTGTGCAGGCTGATTTTTCATCGATTTTCGTGTGCTGAAGTTTCGTCGCTTTTTGCATCATGAATTTACGTCGCCTTTCATGTGCTGAATTATTGTCGCTTTTCGCGTGTTTCATTTTCATCACTTTTCGTTTACTGAAGGTTCGTTGCTTTTCGCATGCTGAATTTTCGTCGCTTTTCCAGTGCTTCATTTTCATTGCATTTCGCGTCCTGAAGGTTCATCGCTTTACGCATGCTGAATTTTCGTCGATTTTCGCATGCTGAATTTTCGTCACTTTTCGCGTGCAGAATTTTCATCGCTTTTCACGTTCTGAAATTTCGTCACTTTTCGCGTGCTGAATTTTCATCGCTTTTCGCGTCCTGAAGGTTCATAACTTTTGTCGTGCTGAATTTTCATAGCTTTTCGCAGGCTGAGTTTTCGTCGCTTTTCATGTGCTGTATTTTTTTCACTTTTCGCATGCTGAATTTTCGTTGCTTTTCATGTGCTGAAGTTTCGTCACTTTTCGCATGCTTTTCGCGACATGAATTTACGTCACTTTTTGTGTGCTGAATTTTCGTCGCTTTTCGCATGCTGAATTTTCGTCACTTTTCGCGTGCTGAATTATCGTCGCTTTTCACGTGTTTCATTTTCATCACTTTTCGCATACTGAAGGTTCGTCACTTTTCGCTTGCTGAATTTTCGTCGCTTTTCGCGCCTGAAGGTTCGTCGCTTTCCGCATGCTGAAGTTTCATCACTTTTCGCGTGCTGAATTTTCGTCGCTTTTCACGTTCTGAAATTTCGTCACTTTTCGCGTGCTGAATTTTCGTCTCTTTTCGCAAGCTGAATTTTCATCGCTTTTCCCGTGCTTCATTTTCATTGCTTTTCGCGTCCTGAAGGTTCATCACTTTTCGTGTGCTGAATTTTTGTCACTTTTCGCGTGCTGAATTTTTGTCACTTTTCGCATGCTGAATTTTCGGCGCTTTTCGCGTGCTGAATTTTTGTCGATTTTCCCATGCTGAATTTTCGTTGATTTTCGCATCCGGAAGATTCGTCGCATTTTGCCTGCTGAATTTTCCTTAATTTTCACGTGCTGAATTTTCGTTGATTTTCGCGTCCTGAAAGCTCGTCACTTTTCATGTGCTGAATTTTTATTGCTTTGTGCAGGCTGATTTTTCGTCGATTTTCGTGTGCTGAAATTTCGTCACTTTTCACGTCCTGAAATATCGTCGCTTTATACGTGCTGAATTTTTGTCGCTTTTCGCGTGCTTCATTTTCATCGCCTTTCACGAGCTTCATTTTCATCGCCTTTCGCATGCTTCATTTTCATCACTTTTCGCGTCCTGAAGGTTCGTCGCTTTTCGCATGCTGAAGTTTCGTCACTTTTCGCATCCTGAACTTACGTCGATTTTCATGTGCTGAATTATCGGCACTTTTCGCGTGTTTCATTTGCATCACTTTTCGCATACTGAAGGTTCATCGCTTTTCGCATGCTGAATTTTCGTCGCTTTTCCAGTGCTTCATTTTCATCGCTTTTCGCGTTCTCAATGTTCGTCACTTTTCCCGTGCTGAATTTTCGTCGCTTTTCACGTTCTGAAATTTCGTCGCTTTTCGCAAGCATAATTTTCGTCGCTTTTCCCATGCTTTATTTTCATCGCTTTTCGCATGCTGAATTTTCGTCGCTTTTCCAGTGCTTCATTTTCATCGCTTTTCGCGTCCTGAAGGTTCGTCGCTTTTCGCATGCTGAATGTTCGTCGATTTTCGCATGCTGAATTTTCGTCACTTTTCGCGTGCAGAATTTTCATCGCTTTTCACGTTCTGAAATTTCGTCACTTTGCGCGTGCTGAATTTTCATCGCTTTTCGCGTCCTGAAGGTTCATAACTTTTGTCGTGCTGAATTTTCATAGCTTTTCGCAGGCTGAGTTTTCGTCGCTTTTCATGTGTTGTATTTTTTTCACTTTTCGCATGCTGAATTTTCGTTGCTTTTCATGTGCTGAAGTTTCGTCACTTTTCGCATGCTGAAGTTTCGTCGCTTTTCGCGACATGAATTTACGTCACTTTTTGTGTGCTGAATTTTCGTCGCTTTTCGCATGCTGAATTTTCGTCACTTTTCGCGTGCTGAATTATCGTCGCTTTTCGCGTGTTCCATTTTCATCACTTTTCGCATACTGAAGGTTCGTCACTTTTCGCTTGCTGAAGTTTCATTACTTTTCGCGTGCTGAATTTTCGTCGCTTTTCACGTTCTGAAATTTCGTCACTTTTCGAGTGCTGAATTTTCGTCGCTTTTCGCAAGCTGAATTTTCATCGCTTTTCCCGTGCTTCATTTTCATTGCTTTTCGCGTCCTGAAGGTTCATCACTTTTCGCGTGCTGAATTTTTGTCACTTTTCGCGTGCTGATATTTTGTCACTTTTCGCATGCTGAATTTTCGTCACTTTTCGCGTGCTGAATTTTTGTCGATTTTCGCATGCTGAATTTTCGTTGATTTTCGCATCCTGATTCGTCACATTTTGCCTGCTGAATTTTCCTCAATTTTCGCGCGCTGAATTTTCGTTGATTTTCGTGTCCTGAAAGCTCGTCACTTTTCATGTGCTGAATTTGTATTGCTTTGCGCAGGCTGATTTTTCGTCGATTTTCGTGTGCTGAAATTTCGTCACTTTTCACGTCCTGAAATATCGTCGCTTTATACGTGCTGAATTTTTGTCGCTTTTCGCATGCTGAATTTTCGTCGCCTTTCGCGTGCTTCATTTTCATCGCCTTTCACGAGCTTCATTTTCATCGCCTTTCGCCTGCTTCATTTTCATCACTTTTCGCGTCCTGAAGGTTCGTCGCGTTTCGCATGCTGAAGTTTCGTCACTTTTCGCATCCTGAATTTACGTCGCTTTTCATGTGCTGAATTATCGGTGCTTTTCGTGTGTTTCATTTGCATCACTTTTCGCATACTGAAGGTTCATCGCTTTTCGCATGCTGAATTTTCGTCGCTTTTCCAGTGCTTCATTTTCATCGCTTTTCGCATTCTCAATGTTCGTCACTTTTCCCGTGCTGAATTTTCGTCGCTTTTCACGTTCTGAAATTTCGTCGCTTTTCGCAAGCATAATTTTCGTCGCTTTTCCCATGCTTTATTTTCATCGCTTTTCGCATGCTGAATTTTCGTCGCTTTTCCAGTGCTTCATTTTCATCGCTTTTCGCGTTCTCAATGTTCGTCACTTTTCCCGTGCTGAATTTTCTTCGCTTTTCACGTTCTGAAATTTTGTCACATTTTGCGTGCTGAATTTTCGTCGCTTTTCGCATCCTGAAGATTCGTCGCATTTTGCCTGCTGAATTTTCCTCACTTTTCGCGTGCTGAATTTTTGTCGCTTTTCGCAGGCTGAGTTTTTGTCGCTTTTTACGTGCTGTATTTTTGTAACTTTTTGCATGCTGAATTTTCGTCGACCTTCACGTGCTTCATTTTCATCGCCTTTTCCTGCTTCATTTTTATCACTTTTCGCGTCCTGAAGGTTCGTCGCTTTTCGCATGCTGAAGTTTCGT
This sequence comes from Malacoraja senta, assembly GCA_038087875.1. Classification (NCBI taxonomy): domain Eukaryota; kingdom Metazoa; phylum Chordata; class Chondrichthyes; order Rajiformes; family Rajidae; genus Malacoraja; species Malacoraja senta. Next base: position 145,365 of record JAXLNO010004890.1, on the reverse strand, counting down.
CACTTTTCGCGTCCTGAATTTACGTCGCTTTTCGTGTGCTGAATTTTCGTCGCTTTTCACATTTTGAAATTTCGTCACTTTTCGCATGCTAAATTTATGTCGCTTTTCGCGTCCTGGTTCATCACTTTTGTCGTGCTGCATTTTCATCACTTTTCGCTGGATGAATTTTCGTCGCTTTTCATGTACTGAAATTTTGTCACTTTGCACGTGCTGAGATTTTCGTCGCTTTATGTGTCCCGATGTTTTGTTGCTTTTCACGTCCTGAATTTACGTCGCTTTTTGTGTGCTGAATTTTCATCGCTTTTTTGCATGCTGTATTTTTGTAGATTTTCGCATGCTGAATTTTCGTCACTGAAAGCCCGTCACTTTTCATGTGCTAAATTTTCGTCACTGAAAGACCGTCACTTTTCATGTGCTGAATTTTTATAGCTTTTTCGTCGGTTTTCCCGTGCTTCATTTTCATCACTTTTCGCATCCTGAAGGCTCATCACTTTTCGCGTGCTGAATTTTTGTCACTTTTCTCATGCTGAATTTTCGTCGCCTTTCACATGCTTCATTGTCATCACTTTTCGTGTGCTTCATTTTCATCACTTTTCGCATACTGAAGGTTCGTCGCTTTTAGCATGCTAAATTTTCATCGCTTTTCCCATGCTTCATTTTCATCGCTTTTCGCATCCTGAAGTTTCGTCGCTTTTTACATGCTGAATTTTCATCGCTTTTCGCTGGCTGAATTTTCGTCGCTTTTCATGTACTGATATTTTGTCACTGAATTTACGTTGATTTTTGTGTGCTGAATTTTCATCGCTTTTTGCATGCTGTATTTTTGTAGATTTTCGCATGCTAAATTTTCGTCACTTTTCGCAAGCTGAATTTTCAGCGCTTTTCCCGTGCTTCTTCATCGCTTTTCGTGTCCTGAAGGTTCATCACTTTTCGCGTGCTGAATTTTTGTCACTTTTCGAATGCTGAATTTTCATCGCCTTTCACGTGCTTCATTTTCATTGCCTTTCGCATGCTTCATTTTCATCACTTTTCGCGTCCTGAAGTTTCGTCGCTTATCGTGTCCTGAATTTACATTGCTTGTCGTGTGCTGAATTTTCGTCGCTTATCGCGTGCTTCATTTTCATCACTTTTCGCATACTTAAGGTTCGTCGCTTTTACCATGCTAAATTTTCATTGCTTTTCCCGTGCTTCATTTTCATAGCTTTTCGCATCCTGAAGTTTTGTCGCTTTTCGCGTCCTGGATTTACGTCGCTTTTCGTGTGCTGAATTTTCGTCACTTTTCGCGTGCTTCATTTTGTCACTTTTCGCATACTGGTTCGTCACTTTTAGCATGCAAAATTTTCGTCACTTTTCCCGTGCTTCATTTTCATCGCTTTCGCATCCTGCAGGTTCGTCGCTTTTCACGTGCTGTATTTTCATCACTTTTCGCATGCTGAATATTCGTCGCTTTTCACATGCTGAATTTTCATCGCCTTTCGCTGCTTCATTTTCATCACTTTTTGTGTCCTGAAGTTTCGTCGCTTTTTGCATGCTGAAGTTTCGTCGCTTTTCGTGTCCTGACTTTACGTCGCTTTTCGTGTGCTGAATTTTGGGCGCTTTTCGCGTGGTTCATTTTCATCACTTTTCGCATACTGAAAGTCCGTCGCGTTTAGCATGCTAAATTTTCGTCGCTTTTCTCGTGCTTCATTTTCATTGTTTTCTTATCCTGAAGTTTCGTCGCTTTTCGAATGCTGAATTTTCCTCACCTTTCGCTTGCTTCAATTTCATCGCCTTTCGCGTGCTTTATTTTCATCACTTTTCGCATCCTGAAGTTTTGTCGCTTTTCGCATGCAGAAGTTTCGTCACTTTTCGCGTCCTGAATTTTCGTCGCTTTTCGCATCCTGAAGATTCGTTGCATTTTGCCTCCTGAATTTTCCTCACTTTTCGTCGATTTTGTCGCTTTGCACGTGCTGAGATTTTCGTCGGTTTATGCCCCGATGTTTTGTTGCTTTTCGCATCCTGATTTTATGTCACTTTTTGCGTGCTGAATTTTTGTCGTTTTTCGCATGCTGAATTTTCGTCGCTTTTCGCTTCCTGAAGATTCGTCGCCTTTCGCCTGCTGAATTTTCCTCACTTTTCGCGTGCTGAATTTTCATTGATTTTTGTGTCCTGAAAGTTCGTCACTTTTCATGTGCTGAATTGTTATCGCTTTGCGCAGGCTTATTTTTCGTCGATTTTTGTGTGCTGAAATTTCGTCGCTTTTCACGTCCTGAATTTTTGTCACTTTTCGCCTTAAGCCCCTGAATTTACATTGTTTTTTGTGTGCGAATTTTCATCGCTTTTGCATGCTGAATTTTTATCGATTTTCGCATCCTGAAGATTCGTCGCATTTCGCCTGCTGAATTTTCCTCACTTTTCGTCGATTTTGTCGCTTTGCACATGCTGAGATTTTCGTCGGTTTATGTCCCGATGTTTTGTTGCTTTTCGCGTCCTGATTTTATGTCACTTTTTGCGTGCTGAATTTTTGTCGTTTTTCGCATGATGAATTTTCGTCGCTTTTCGCTTCCTGAAGATTCGTCGCCTTTCGCCTGCTGAATTTTCCTCACTTTTCGCGTGCTGAATTTTCATAGATTTTTGTGTCCTGAAAGTTCGTCACTTTTCATGTGCTGAATTGTTATCGCTTTGCGCAGGCTTATTTTTCGTCGATTTTTGTGTGCTGAAATTTGGTCGCTTTTCATCTCCTGAAATATCGTCGCTTTATGCGTGCTGAATGTTTGACCTTTTTGACGATCTGAATTATCATCACTTTTCGCAGACTGAATTTTCATCGCTTTTTGCGTGCTGAATTTTCATCGCTTTTTACGTGCTGTATTTTTTGTAGATTTTCGCATCCTGAAGAATCGTCGTTTTTCACCTGGTGAATTTTCCTCACTTTTCGCGTGCTGAATTTTCATCGATTTTCGTGTCCGGAAAGCTCGTCACTTTTCATGTGCTGAATTTTTATCGCTTTTCGCATACTGAAGGTTCGTCGATTTTCACATGCTGAATTTTCGTCGCTTTTCGTGTGCTTCATTTTCATTGCCTTTCGCGTGCTTCATTTTCATCACTTTTCTCGACCTGAATTTACGTCACTTTTCGCGTGCTGAATTTTTTTCATTTTTCGCATGCTGAATTTTCGTCGCTTTTCGCTTCCTGAAGATTCGTCGCATTTCGCCTGCTGAATTTTCCTCACTTTTCGCGTGCTGAATTTTCATCGATTTTTGTGTCCTGAAAGTTCCTCACTTTTCATGTGCTGAATTTTTATCGCTTTGCGCAGGCTTATTTTTCGTCGATTTTTGTGTGCTGAAATTTCGTCGCTTTTCACGTCCTGAATTTTTGTCACTTTTCGCCTTATGCCCCTGAATTTACATTGCTTCTTGTGTGCGAATTTTCAGCGCTTTTTGCGTGCTGAATTTTCATCGATTTTCGCATCCTGAAGATTCGTCGCATTTCGCCTGCTGAATTTTCCTCACTTTTCGCGTGCTGAATTTTCGTCGATTTTCTTGTCCTGAAAGCTCGTCACTTTTCATGTGCTGAATTTTCATCGCTTTTCGCAGGCTGATTTTTCGTCGATTTTTGTGTGCTGAAATATCGTCGCTTTATGCGTGCTGAATGTTTGACCTTTTTGACGATCTGAATTATCATCACTTTTCGCAGACTGAATTTTCACCGCTTTTTGCGTGCTGAATTTTCATCTCTTTTTACGTGCTGAATTTTTTGTAGATTTTCGCATCCTGAAGAATCGTCGTTTTTCACCTGCTGAATTTTCCTCACTTTTCGCGTGCTGAATTTTCATCGATTTTCGTGTCCTGAAAGCTCGTCACTTTTCATGTGCTGAATTTTTATCGCTTTTCGCATACTGAAGGTTTGTCGATTTTCGCATGCTGAATTTTCGTCGCCTTTCGTGTGCTTCATTTTCATTGCCTTTCGCGTGCTTCATTTTCAACACTTTTCTCGACCTGAATTTACGTCGCTTTATGTGTGCTGAATTTTCGTCGCCTTATGCCCCTGAATTTACATTGCTTTTTGTGTGCGAATTTTCATCGCTTTTTGCGTGCTGAATTTTCATCGATTTTCGCATCCTGAAGATTCGTCGCATTTCGCCTGCTGAATATTCCTCAGTTTCGCGTGCTGAATTTTCGTCGATTTTCTTGTCCTGAAAGCTCGGCACTTTTCATGTGCTGAATTTTCATCGCTTTTCACAGGCTGATTCTTCGTCGATTTTTGTGTGCTGAAATTTGGTCGCTTTTCATCTCCTGAAATATCGTCGCTTTATGCGTGCTGAATGTTTGACCTTTTTGACGATCTGAATTATCATCACTTATCGCAGACTGAATTTTCATCGCTTTTTGCGTGCTGAATTTTCATCGCTTTTTACGTGCTGTATTTTTTGTAGATTTTCGCATCCTGAAGAATCGTAGTTTTTCACCTGCTGAATTTTCCTCACTTTTCGCGTGCTGAATTTTCATCAATTTTCGTGTCCGGAAAGCTCGTCACTTTTCATGTGCTGAATTTTTTTCGCTTTTCGCATACTGAAGGTTCGTCGATTTTCACATGCTGAATTTTCGTCGCTTTTCGTGTGGTTCATTTTCATTGCCTTTCGCGTGCTTCATTTTCATCACTTTTCTCGACCTGAATTTACGTCACTTTTCGCGTGCTGAATTTTTTTCATTTTTCGCATGCTGAATTTTCGTCGCTTTTCGCTTCCTGAAGATTCGTCGCATTTCGCCTGCTGAATTTTCCTCACTTTTCGCGTGCTGAATTTTCATCGATTTTTGTGTCCTGAAAGTTCCTCACTTTTCATGTGCTGAATTTTTATCGCTTTGCGCAGGCTTATTTTTCGTCGATTTTTGTGTGCTGAAATTTCGTCGCTTTTCACGTCCTGAATTTTTGTCACTTTTCGCCTTATGCCCCTGAATTTACATTGCTTTTTGTGTGCGAATTTTCAGCGCTTTTTGCGTGCTGAATTTTCATCGATTTTCGCATCCTGAAGATTCGTCGCATTTCGCCTGCTGAATTTTCCTCACTTTTCGCGTGCTGAATTTTCGTCGATTTTCTTGTCCTGAAAGCTCGTCACGTTTCATGTGCTGAATTTTCATCGCTTTTCGCAGGCTGATTTTTCGTCGATTTTTGTGTGCTGAAATATTGTCGCTTTATGCGTGCTGAATGTTTGACCTTTTTGACGATCTGAATTATCATCACTTTTCGCAGACTGAATTTTCACCGCTTTTTGCGTGCTGAATTTTCATCTCTTTTTACGTGCTGTATTTTTTGTAGATTTTCGCATCCTGAAGAATCGTCGTTTTTCACCTGCTGAATTTTCCTCACTTTTCGCGTGCTGAATTTTCATCGATTTTCGTGTCCTGAAAGCTCGTCACTTTTCATGTGCTGAATTTTTATCGCTTTTCGCATACTGAAGGTTCGTCGATTTTCGCATGCTGAATTTTCGTCGCCTTTCGTGTGCTTCATTTTCATTGCGTTTCGCGTGCTTCATTTTCATCACTTTTCTCGACCTGAATTTACATTGCTTTTTGTGTGCTGAATTTTCGTCGCCTTATGCCCCTGAATTTACATTGCTTTTTGTGTGCGAATTTTCATCGCTTTTTGCGTGCTGAATTTTCATCGATTTTCGCATCCTGAAGATTCGTCGCATTTTGCCTGCTGAATTTTCCTCACTTTTCGCGTGCTGAATTTTTGTCGCTTTTCGCAGGCTGAGTTTTTGTCGCTTTTTACGTGCTGTATTTTTGTAACTTTTTGCATGCTGAATTTTCGTCGACCTTCACGTGCTTCATTTTCATCGCCTTTTCCTGCTTCATTTTTATCACTTTTCGCGTCCTGAAGGTTCGTCGCTTTTCGCATGCTGAAGTTTCGTCACTTTTCGCGTCCTGAATTTACGTCGCTTTTCGTGTGCTGAATTTTCGTCGCTTTTCACATTTTGAAATTTCGTCACTTTTCGCATGCTAAATTTATGTCGCTTTTCGCGTCCTGGTTCATCACTTTTGTCTTGCTGCATTTTCATCACTTTTCGCTGGATGAATTTTCGTCGCTTTTCATGTACTGAAATTTTGTCACTTTGCACGTGCTGAGATTTTCGTCGCTTTATGTGTCCCGATGTTTTGTTGCTTTTCACGTCCTGAATTTACGTCGCTTTTTGTGTGCTGAATTTTCATCGCTTTTTTGCATGCTGTATTTTTGTAGATTTTCGCATGCTGAATTTTCGTCACTGAAAGCCCGTCACTTTTCATGTGCTAAATTTTCGTCACTGAAAGACCGTCACTTTTCATGTGCTGAATTTTTATAGCTTTTTCGTCGGTTTTCCCGTGCTTCATTTTCATCACTTTTCGCATCCTGAAGGCTCATCACTTTTCGCGTGCTGAATTGTTGTCACTTTTCTCATGCTGAATTTTCGTCGCCTTTCACATGCTTCATTGTCATCACTTTTCGTGTGCTTCATTTTCATCACTTTTCGCATACTGAAGGTTCATCGCTTTTAGCATGCTAAATTTTCATCGCTTTTCCCATGCTTCATTTTCATCGCTTTTCGCATCCTGAAGTTTCGTCGCTTTTTACATGCTGAATTTTCATCGCTTTTCGCTGGCTGAATTTTCGTCGCTTTTCATGTACTGAAATTTTGTCACTGAATTTACGTTGATTTTTGTGTGCTGAATTTTCATCGCTTTTTGCATGCTGTATTTTTGTAGATTTTCGCATGCTAAATTTTCGTCACTTTTCGCAAGCTGAATTTTCAGCGCTTTTCCCGTGCTTCTTCATCGCTTTTCGTGTCCTGAAGGTTCGTCACTTTTCGCGTGCTGAATTTTTGTCACTTTTCGAATGCTGAATTTTCATCGCCTTTCACGTGCTTCATTTTCATTGCCTTTCGCATGCTTCATTTTCATCACTTTTCGCGTCCTGAAGTTTCGTCGCTTATCGTGTCCTGAATTTACATTGCTTGTCGTGTGCTGAATTTTCGTCGCTTATCGCGTGCTTCATTTTCATCACTTTTCGCATACTTAAGGTTCGTCGCTTTTACCATGCTAAATTTTCATTGCTTTTCCCGTGCTTCATTTTCATAGCTTTTCGCATCCTGAAGTTTTGTCGCTTTTCGCGTCCTGGATTTACGTCGCTTTTCGTGTGCTGAATTTTCGTCACTTTTCGCGTGCTTCATTTTGTCACTTTTCGCATACTGGTTTGTCACTTTTAGCATGCAAAATTTTCGTCACTTTTCCCGTGCTTCATTTTCATCGCTTTCGCATCCTGAAGGTTCGTCGCTTTTCACGTGCTGTATTTTCATCACTTTTCGCATGCTGAATATTCGTCGCTTTTCACATGCTGAATTTTCATCGCCTTTCGCTGCTTCATTTTCATCACTTTTTGTGTCCTGAAGTTTCGTCGCTTTTTGCATGCTGAAGTTTCGTCGCTTTTCGTGTCCTGACTTTACGTCGCTTTTCGTGTGCTGAATTTTGGTCGCTTTTCTCGTGCTTCATTTTCATTGTTTTCTTATCCTGAAGTTTCGTCGCTTTTCGAATGCTGAATTTTCCTCACCTTTCGCTTGCTTCAATTTCATCGCCTTTCGCGTGCTTTATTTTCATCACTTTTCGCATCCTGAAGTTTTGTCGCTTTTCGCATGCAGAAGTTTCGTCACTTTTCGCGTCCTGAATTTTCGTCGCTTTTCGCATCCTGAAGATTCGTTGCATTTTGCCTGCTGAATTTTCCTCACTTTTCATCGATTTTGTCGCTTTGCACGTGCTGAGATTTTCGTCGGTTTATGCCCCGATGTTTTGTTGCTTTTCGCATCCTGATTTTATGTCACTTTTCGCGTGCTGAATTTTTGTCGTTTTTCGCATGCTGAATTTTCGTCGCTTTTCGCTTCCTGAAGATTCGTCGCCTTTCGCCTGCTGAATTTTCCTCACTTTTCGCGTGCTGAATTTTCATTGATTTTTGTGTCCTGAAAGTTCGTCACTTTTCATGTGCTGAATTGTTAACGCTTTGCGCAGGCTTATTTTTCGTCGATTTTTGTGTGCTGAAATTTCGTCGCTTTTCACGTCCTGAATTTTTGTCACTTTTCGCCTTAAGCCCCTGAATTTACATTGCATTTTGTGTGCGAATTTACATCGCTTTTTGCGTGCTGAATTTTCATCGATTTTCGCATCCTGAAGATTCGTCGCATTTCGCCTGCTGAATTTTCCTCGGTTTTCGCGTGCTGAATTTTCGTCGATTTTCTTGTCCTGAAAGCTCGTCACTTTTCATGTGCTGAATTTTCATCGCTTTTCACAGGCTGATTTTTCGTCGATTTTTGTGTGCTGAAATTTGGTCGCTTTTCATCTCCTGAAATATCGTCGCTTTATGCGTGCTGAATGTTTGACCTTTTTGACGATCTGAATTATCATCACTTTTCGCAGACTGAATTTTCATCGCTTTTTGCGTGCTGAATTTTCATCGCTTTTTACGTGCTGTATTTTTTGTAGATTTTCGCATCCTGAAGAATCGTCGTTTTTCACCTGCTGAATTTTCCTCACTTTTCGCGTGCTGAATTTTCATCGATTTTCATGTCCGGAAAGCTCGTCACTTTTCATGTGCTGAATTTTTATCGCTTTTCGCATACTGAAGGTTCGTCGATTTTCGCATGCTGAATTTTCGTCGCTTTTCGTGTGCTTCATTTTCATTGCCTTTCGCGTGCTTCATTTTCATCACTTTTCTCGATCTGAATTTACGTCACTTTTCGCGTGCTGAATTTTTGTCATTTTTCGCATGCTGAATTTTCGTCGCTTTTCGCTTCCTGAAGATTTGTCGCATTTCGCCTGCTGAATTTTCCTCACTTTTCGCGTGCTGAATTTTCATCGATTTTTGTGTCCTGAAAGTTCGTAACTTGTCATGTGCTGAATTTTTATCGCTTTGCGCAGGCTTATTTTTCGTCGATTTTTGTGTGCTGAAATTTCGTCGCTTTTCACGTCCTGAATTTTTGTCACTTTTCGCCTTATGCCCCTGAATTTACATTGCTTTTTGTGTGCGAATTTTCATCGCTTTTTGCGTGCTGAATTTTCATCGATTTTCGCATCCTGAAGATTCGTCGCATTTCGCCTGCTGAATTTTCCTCACTTTTCGCGTGCTGAATTTTTGTCGATTTTCTTGTCCTGAAAGCTCGTCACTTTTCATGTGCTGAATTTTCATCGCTTTTCGCAGGCTGATTTTTCGTCGATTTTTGTGTGCTGAAATTTGGTCGCTTTTCATCTCCTGAAATATCGTCGCTTTATGCGTGCTGAATGTTTGACCTTTTTGACGATCTGAATTATCATCACTTTTCGCAGACTGAATTTTCATCGCTTTTTGCGTGCTGAATTTTCATCGCTTTTTACGTGCTGTATTTTTTGTAGATTTTCGCATCCTGAAGAATCGTCGTTTTTCACCTGCTGAATTTTCCTCACTTTTCGCGTGCTGAATTTTCATCGATTTTCGTGTCCGGAAAGCTCGTCACTTTTCATGTGCTGAATTTTTATCGCTTTTCGCATACTGAAGGTTCATCGATTTTCGCATGCTGAATTTTCGTCGCTTTTCGTGTGCTTCATTTTCATTGCCTTTCGCGTGCTTCATTTTCATCACTTTTCTCGACCTGAATTTACGTCACTTTTCGCGTGATGAATTTTTGTCATTTTTCGCATGCTGAATTTTCGTCGCTTTTCGCTTCCTGAAGATTCGTCGCATTTCGCCTGCTGAATTTTCCTCACTTTTCGCGTGCTGAATTTTCATCGATTTTTGTGTCCTGAAAGTTCGTCACTTTTCATGTGCTGAATTTTTATCGCTTTGCGCAGGCTTATTTTTCGTCGATTTTTGTGTGCTGAAATTTCGTCGCTTTTCACGTCAAGAATTTTTGTCACTTTTCGCCTTATGCCCCTGAATTTACATTGTTTTTTGTGTGCGAATTTTCATCGCTTTTTGCGTGCTGAATTTTCATCGATTTTCGCATCCTGAAGATTCGTCGCATTTCGCCTGCTGAATTTTCCTCACTTTTCGCGTGCTTAATTTTTCGTCGATTTTCTTGTCCTGAAAGCTCGTCACTTTTCATGTGCTGAATTTTCATCGCTCTTCGCAGGCTGATTTTTCGTCGATTTTTGTGTGCTGAAATATCGTCGCTTTATGCGTGCTGAATGTTTGACCTTTTTGACGATCTGAATTATCATGACTTTTCGCAGACTGAATTTTCATCGCTTTTTGCGTGCTGAATTTTCATCGCTTTTTACGTGCTTTATTTTTTGTAGATTTTCGCATCCTGAAGAATCGTCGTTTTTCACCTGCTGAATTTTCCTCACTTTTCGCGTGCTGAATTTTCATCGATTTTCGTGTCCTGAAAGCGCGTCACTTTTCATGTGCTGAATTTTTATCGCTTTTCGCATACTGAAGGTTCATCGATTTTCGCATGCTGAATTTTCGTCGCCTTTCGTGTGTTTCATTTTCATTGCCTTTCGCATGCTTCATTTTCATCACTTTTCTTGACCTGAATTTACGTCGCTTTATGTGTGCTGAATTTTCGTCGCTTTTCACGTGCTTCATTTTCATCACTTTTCGCATACTGGTTGGTCGCTTTTAGCATGCTGCATTGTCCTCGCTTTTCTCGTTCTGAAATGTCGTCACTTTTCGTGTGCTGAATTTTCGTCGCTTTTCGCGTCCTGAAGGTTCATCAATTTTCACGTGCTGAATTTTCATCGTTTTTCGCAGGCTGAATTTTCGTCGCTTTTCATGTGCTGAAATTTTGTCGCTTTTCACATGCTGAAATATTCGTCGCTTTATGGGTTGTTGCTTTTCACATCCTGAATTTACGTCGCTTTTTGTGTGCTGAATTTTCATCGATTTTTGCATGCTGTATTTTTGTAGCTTTACGCATGCAGAATTTTCGTCACTTTCCCTTGCTGAATTTTCGTCGCTTTTCGCGTCCTGGAGGTTCATGAATTTTCACGTGCTGAAGGTTCGTCGCTTTTCGCATGCTGAAGTTTCCTCGCTTTTCACATGCTGAAGTTTCGTAGCTTTTCGCGTCCTGAATTTACGTCGCTTTTCGTGTGCTGAATTTTCTTCGCTTTTCGCGTGCTTCATTTTCATTGCTTTTCGCATACTGAAGGTTCGTCGCATTTAGCATGTTAAATTTTTGTCGCTTTTCCCGTGCTTCATTTTCATCGCTTTTTGCTTAATGAAGGATCATCGCTTTTCACATGCAGAATTGTCGTCGATTTTCGCATGCTGAATTTTCATCGCTTTTTGAATGCTGAATTTTCGTCGCTTTTCTCGTTCTGAAATTTTCGTCGCTTTATGTCCCAATGTTTTGTTGCTTTTCACGTCCTGAATTTACGTCACTTTTTGTGTGCTGAATTTTCATTGCTTTTCGCATCCTGAAGTTTCGTCCCTTTTCGCCTGCTGTATTTTCCTCACTTTTTGCGTGCTGAATTTTTGTCGAATTTCGTGTCCTGAAATCTCGTCATTTTTCATTGCTGAATTTTAATCGCTTTTCGCAGTCTGATTTTTTGTCGATTTTCGTGTGCTGAAATTTCGTCGCTTTTCATGTCCTGCAATATCATTGCTTTATGCGTGCTGAATTTTTGTCACTTTTGGCATGGTCAACTCTCGTCGCCTTTCGCGTGCTTCATTTTCATCGCCTTTCGCGTGCTTCATTTTCATCACTTTTCCCGTCCTGAAGGGTCGTCGCTTTTCGCATGCTGAAGTTTCATCGCTTTTCGCTTCCTGAATTTACGTCGCTTTTCGTTTGCTGAATTATCGACGCTTTTCACGTTTCATTTTCATCACTTTTCGCATACGGAAGGTTCGTCGCTTTTCGCGTGCTGAATTTTCATCGATTTCCACATGCTGAATTTTCATCACTTTTTGCGTGCTGAATTTTCATCACTTTTTGCGTGCTGAATTTTCGTCGCTTTTCACATTCTGTAATTACGTCACTTTTTGCATGCTGAATATTTACCGTTGTAGCGCCATTAGAGCGCTGAGATATAGCCCGGGTGGCCAGTAGACTGGAAAGTCAGACCAGAGGATCTCCGATTCAGGCAGATAGTTTATTATATTCAGAACCACGTTGCGAGGCCAGCGCAGGGAATGCCTGGGAAAGGTCCAGGCTTAGCGTTGGCCTATAGGAGAGCCAGCATATGAAGCGCCTGGGGAAGGTCCGGCTTAGCTTTGTCCCTACAGGAGCCAGCGTGGGGAGTGCCTGGTGGAGGTCCAGGCTTAGCGTTGGTCTATAGGAGAGCCAGCGCATGGAGTGCTTTAGAAGGTCCGGCTCTGCGTTGGCCTAAGGGAGAGCCAGCGTAGGGAGTACTTGGGAAGGTCCGGTTCAGCGCTGGCCTACATGTGAGCCAGTGTGAGCAATGCCTGGTTAAAGGCAATTTTATGCGTTGTTCTACAGGAGAGCCAGCGCCAACTATGTCTGGAGAGGACAGTTTAAGCGTTGGCCTACAGGTAAGCCAGCGCCAGCAGCACCTGAAAGAGGGCTGCCAATTCATGGGCCTACAGGAGAGCCCGCACGGCGAGCACCTGGAAAATGGTTTACTATGCGTAGGCCTATGGGAGAGCCAGCGCTAGAAACACCTGAAGCAGGATGTCATTTCGCCCCTCCATGAGGTGGATTATTTCATACAAAAATTCAGTATAATCATGAGGACTAGAGCCCAATAACAGAGCTGAAAGGACCAGATTTGGCACAATATATCAAAGTTGTGGTTCCAAAACTATAAGGGGGACCATTGGGAGATAAATTAACTTTGTCAATAAATTACTTGCTCTCTCTGCAGCTCCAGGTTCTAACCATGTATGAACTGCCTACAAATATGAAACCCGCAGTATTGAGCATTATAAG
>JAXLNO010004890.1:0-127500 GCA_038087875.1 Malacoraja senta | reverse complement strand
GTACTCTACTATGCTGCAAATTTTGAAAAGGTAAAGTATATCGTCAACCGTTTTGAAGAAGAATCGGCTGCAGTCAGGATCGTCAGTGCAATAAAGCTGAAAAAGTCCCTCCACCGCGATCTTGTGTTTATTGCCTCAAATTTTGCAAAGTCCCCACAAGCTATCACTTCCTTTGAAAAAACGTGGCGAAACATTAGTGAATAACTTGCAGGTTTTCAACAAAGTAACTGACGATATTCGTAAAGTTCCTGGCGATGTAGTGAAAGACATACTAGGCAAATGTGAGTGATTTTAGCTGACAAAAATTTTGCAGAAATACAAAACATTTCTAAATTTCTCAAAAGTACTTGTAATGCATGACTGTAATATAGAGTCTGTAGCTTGTTTTGGTTAAGCACCAGTGACCTCAGCTGGGGTAGAAATACGTTTTTCACAACTGAAGCATATTCTGTCTGACAGACGGCATACTTTAACACCAGATAATTTGGAAAAAATGCTAGTAGTAGTTACGTGCAACCAGCAACTTTGGTCATTTAATGTCTTATACCTTTATATTATCATGTTAAACCATATTTTGGTGGTGGAAATAAATGCCTTGTTATGCTTTATTTTGTCAATAAATGCCTTTTTCATGCTTTTTTTGTCTGCCCAGTTCAGTGTTTTGAGTGACTAAACATCGTGGCTCTACTAATCAACAATTTAACAATATCTGCCAATAAAACTTTTTTGACTCAGAGAGTTGTGAATTTGTGGAATCTCTGCCAATTGTCCTCTATTTCACCCCCCTGCCCCTTCCACAGTTTTACACAGACGGATGGAAATGAGTAAACGAAATATTAGCTCAATGGAGCGGCGGGTGCAGGCGGAGATATCTGGCTGATTTATACTCTCTGAAATATCGGATAGATCCTTTACAACGGTGAGAATATACAGGTTGGGGCATGTGGGACGGGTGCATGGAGTGCGCGAAGAAGATCACACTGCGTGACAGCGTCTCTCATGGAGATGCCAGGATTAGTAATTGGTCTGTGGTGCATTTGCTTATCTCAGTTGCTTCTCTACATATTCAGCACAAGGTCTGCAGGCAGCTTAACATGAACTGGTTTTGGGACAGCGGCGTATTTCCCTGAAGGTTAGACCTTATCTTCTCTCTGTCGCTGAGATATCTTCCCAGACCGACCTGTTTACCAATGCTGGCTTCATTTCCAGTCAATGGCGTTCTGCTGAGTTTTGGTCGCTTTTGTTTTCTGCCGCGGGTTGAGTACTTGACATGAAGCCACAGGAAGTGGTGACGCATCACAGCTGCGGTCTTCAAGCTATGCTGACGATTCCCAGAACAAATTGGAGAGGAGGACGAGATCAAGCGTATGAACCCTGTCCAGGCACAATACTTTGGGAGATGCTCACCGCCTTCCTGTCATTGGCCGCCTCGCCCAGCAGAAGTGTTCTGATCAGGCATCGAGACCGTAGACCCATAGCAGGGAACCTTTTGACTACAGGAGTCTTAAGGTCAGTTCTCAGTGACCAGCCTCAGCACAATGCAGGCTGACATCAGGATGCACAGATTGAAGTCAAATATTCCGTCTACCAACAACCTCTTGAGCAAATCATCTTAAATGTTTGTTGAAAAATATCGGCTATTCGAACAGAGTGGGAGCCGCCAGAGACCCACGTCCTCTTTAGAACCCCTAACACACACCCTCTCCGTCCCCCTCGAGCCTGTTGCGCTCGCCCACACTTTCCGACATTTCTCTCCCTGTTTTCATGCCCGAAGACCACGCTCTCTCCTTTCTCTCAAGAGGGACGGTGGGTGTCAAGTCCACCATTGGCGGGCAGCTAACGGATATATTCTTACTTTAACCAGTTCAATCGTTTCCACGTTCATTCTGGTAGATAACGTGTTTGAATTTGCTTGCCTTGCTTCAGTCACACGTTGACGAACTGACGCTCGTCGTGTGCTCTTTGGTACATCTGCGGCTTCAACAGCGGGAGAGACTCCCATTTCCTCAAAGCACCAACATACGATCCAGGTCAACACACTGGGGTCGTCAAAGTACTTTAAAAAGCTGCTCGAAATGGTGCGCCTATTGGCCATTGAACACCAATTCTATATTCGCAGATCCATTTCATCTGGATTATAGACGATAGTGGCATTTCATCCCTGAAGAACAATCGCCGTCGTCCCCCTTGCAAACCACAACTCGGTTCTCCAGCCTCATTTTCCATTCGTGGCCTTGTGCGTGCAGTTCAAAATCTGTGCATGTTTTTCCCCACATCTTTCTGAACATCTTTGGCCTGGATTACATTCATGCCACAGAGAGAAGGTCCCCTGAAGTCCTTCGGTTTGTTGGCCCAGCATGAACCTAAAATAAAGAGTCCAGGATTGGAAGAAATACCGCCCACCATGTCTGCGCCGATCATGATGCCAACACCTCTGATATTAACTGCGTGCAAACGATGTGTGCACCTCCATTGCCTGCCTGTTCATGTGCGGCTAAATTCCTGCTAAATGTTGCCATCGTATCTACATCTACCACCTCCCCAAGGCGCGCATCCAGGCACATAAAGAAAAACTGTCCTGAAAAATCAAATTTAAACTCTCCTCCATTCACTTTATAACCTTTCCATTTAGCAATTAAAATGTCATCCTCTTGCTTATAATATGTGCATAAAATGCCTTGGACTTCTCCTTCATTATACTTGCCTGGAAACGTCCATGGCCTTCTTGTTTAAATTCTTTCCTGCTTTCTTTATATTCGGCTGCTTACCGTTTCCTAACTTTGCATATGCTTGTTTTTTGATTAAGGTTACAATATTCCTTATCATCCAAGGTTTACAATCTTGCCATCGTGTCCTCATTCTAACTTGGTTCTAAAGTCTAATTATCTGGCTTTCAAAGGATTCCCACCGATCAGACGAGGATACATTGAAAAGGCCAGTTCAACCGGTGGTGCAGCGGTAGAGTTGTTGCCTTACAGCGCTTGCAGCGCAGGAGTCCCGGGTTCGATCCCGAATACTGGTGCTGTCTGTACGAGGTTTGTATGTTCTCCCCGTGACCGCTTCTCGGAGAACTTCGGGTTCCTCCCACGCTCCAAAAGCGTACAGTTTTGTCGGTTGATTAGCTTGGTACGCGTGTGAATTATCCCTAATATGTGTAGGATGGTGTTAATGTGTGGGATCGCTGGTTGGTGCGGCGTCGGTGTGCTGAAGGGCCTGTTTCTGTGTTGTATCTCTAAACTAAACTAAATCTAAACCTAATTTCTCCAGTTCTTGCCTGATAATAATGTGATCAGCCTTCCGCCACGATAAATGCTCTCATTGTGTTTCCCTTCATTACTACCGATTCTGTTTGCAAATTAACTTTTTGGGAATCCTGCACGGGCATTTTCAAGTCCCATTACACCTCCACTTTTTGAATTATCTTCCCAATTAGAAAATAGTCTATGTCTTTATTTCTAATTCCAAAGTGCATGCCTCCACTGGTACGTTGTATTCCATCTTGCACGCCTCTGTCCACTCTCCCAACCTGTCCAATAAAGTACCTGCTTACTCTACACGACATGCCCCTCCACCTATCTTTGTATAATGAGCAAACTTGGCCACACAGCCCTCATTCCTTCATCCAAATCATTGATATACAACGTCGTGTAACGGCCCAAGCACCGACCCCTGCAGAACTCCGCGTGTCACGGGCAGCCAACCAGAAAAAGCCCCCTTTATTTCAACTCTATGCCTTCTGCCATCGAGCCAACCTGCTATTCATGCTAGTATCTTCCCTTTCATACATTAAGATGTAATCTTCTTTAGCAGCCTCCCGTGTGGCATCGTATCAAAGGCTTTATGAGAATCTAGGTAAACAACATCCACGGGCTTTGCTTTGTCTGTTCTGGAATTTACATCCTCAAAGAATTCCAATAGATTCGTCAGACACGATTTCCTCTACACAAAACCATGCTGACTTTGGCATATTTTATAATGCTTCTAGATTCTCAGACACATGATCCTTTAAATTGATCTAAAATCGTACCAACCATTGAAGTCAGGCTACGTTTGCCACTCTTCCTCTTTGCTCCCTTCGTGAGCAGCGGGGTAATATGTGCAATTGTCCAATCTTCTGCAACCACTACTAACTTTGACGATTCTTGAAAGATCACTGCGAATCACATCGCAATCGCTACAGCTACCTCTTTCAGATCCATTGAGTACAGTCCATCGGGTCCAGGTGACTTATCCACCTTCAGACCTTTCAGTTTCCCAACCACCATCTCCTTAGTATTCGCCATTCTACTAACTTCCATCCCCTGACTCCCTTGAATTTCAGGCACGTTGCTGGTGTTTTCTACTGTGATGCAAAAAAAGTTATTCAATCCCTCTTCCATTTCTGCATTCACCAATACCACTTCACCAGCATCCTTTCCCAGCGGTCCAGTGTCCACTCTTGCCTCTTTCTTATTATTTATGTATTTGAAGTACTCTTGGTATCCACTTTTAATCACTGGCTCATTATCTTCGTATTTAGTCTTTCCTCTCCTTATTACCTTTTTTAGTTACTTTAGTTAACAACAGTTTATTTAAAAAATGCAATCCTCTACCTTCCCGCTAATCTTTGCAATTTGTATTGCCTTCTCTTTTAGTTTAGTGCTATATTTGATATCTTGTCAGCCACGATCGCCTCATTCTGCCTAAATAATCTTTCTTCCTCTATGGACTGAAAAGATCTTGCACCTTCCGATATATTCCCAGAAATGACTACATTGCTGATCCACATGGGTACCTGTACGGATCCATTTCCAGTCAGGTTTGGCCAGTTCCTACCTCATGTCCAGCTCTAATACCGATCCCTCCGATTTCATCTTCTCCCTCTCAAATTGCAGGTTGAATATTATCATATGATGGTCGCAACCTCCTAGTGGCTCCTTATCAAATCCACTTCATTACACAAATCTACAATGGCCTATTCTCTGTCTGCTCCACTAAGAATCCATCCTCGAAAACAACATCTCGGAGGCCTAAAAAATGTGTAATGAATAGTCAGATAACGTTTCAGTTCGGGAACCTTCCACAGACACCTACCACAGGGTGATATATTTCAAGTTGAAATCTTATTACTCTCTATACGTGTCGCCCGATCTGGTGAAAAATTCTGGACATCCTGTGATGTTTATGTCAAACATAATCAAACTATCAACATATGCCGCCGGGTGTGTTTATTTTTGCTTTTGAACTATAATGAATCATCGGCACGTAAAGCAGAAGTAAACCACGTTTAAGGAGAAGATTACATTGGCGATATTGCCCAGAGGAATATACTGGTGTGTCCGAAGACGGCGATGGATTTGATAGGCTTCAACTCCACCACATGAGTTTTACACGTTGTTATACTGAATGATTCACATATGAATTCGAACTACAACGTAAGCAAATCGTTGTGTCATGATCCTTCCCTTTCCTGTAACTAGAATTGTGATCAATAGCGGTAAATATTTCAGAGTTCGTTCTGCTAATACTCTCCAACAACAAACCAACCGGTGCCTTGCCCGGTTGTACAATATATTCAGCGAAAGGGTCAGTAACATGTCCGCGGACTCGTACATACGTTTTTGCATAAAATATTCCTCCACCAAGGGATAGGAGAAATTACCTCACTGTACGGAAATAAATGTGTTTGTTCAAGAGACTGTGAATAATACCTGGGACCCGTCACTCCCCTATCTCACTGGAGAGTTGGCGCGAGTATTAATTAGCATCTGAACCGCGCTACTTGATCCATTGTGCGCCCGGACTTAACGCCGTCACAGGGACCCTTCCAGAATGGGACGTGCTCCAATTCGGTACGTCAATGAAATCACCTATCCGATCCTGGCGGCGTTTGGTATCCCTGGTAAGCTGTGTTTCTGTCGCTTAATGTGTTGTTGGTCTGATTCATCGTGAGTGTTCTCGCAGCCCTTTTGCGTGATCTCCTGCACTTAACAGTAACCCGCAGTGCTATGAAGAAAGAGAAATCATCTTCATACGCATGGCCGCAGCATCAACAAACATAAATGGATTGACAGGGAAAAGTTTAGAAGATACATCGGGCAGACCTCTAAAGCGTAGACAAGACGTGCATTTAAAGCGGTGTTGTAAAGGGGGGAATGTGTGCTGGTAAACTAGAACTTGAATTTCCAGAGCATCGGTTTAATCATTGAGATAATGAAACAGTTGAGTTTATGAAGAGCCCAGAATTGAAAGTGAACGGTGAGCTCGGGACAGCGACGCTGGAGGAGGAGATAGGAATTGCAGGATATAAGCTTCAAGAGGGGTTTGTAATGAGAGGAAGAACATTACTTTGGAAGGCAACGTGCTGGAGTAACTCAGAGGTTCATGCAGCATCTCTGGAGGACATCGTTTTGGGTCTGAACATTGTATCTGACCTTTTTGACACTGGGTTACTCTAGTACTGTGTTCGAGGGATGGAAAAGAGGCCGAAGGACGCAGTCGATATTAATGCCGGGTGATTGTGGCTGAAAGGACCATAAGCGGCGTAATAGACGGAGATGATTGATAATATTTAATGTACTGTTTTTAATTGTGTATATGTGGGGGGGGAGGGGGTACTTTAAAAATCTCTTCCCTGTACGGGAGACCCGACCTTTTCCCTGTCGGGTCTCCGTTGTCGTTGGGGCCTAGCTTCGTGAAGCGGCCTCCGACCGGGACGACCTGGGGGGCTCCAGTCGCGGAGCCTGTGGAGCTGCGGACTTACCATCGTGGGGCTGGCCGGCCTCGGACGTGGGGGGGCGGTGGTGGCTCGTTGCTGCGGCCCGACTCCGGAGCTCGGAGGCTCCAGCTCCAGCTGCAGACCCGTGGACTGTGACATCGGGAGCTCGTGGGTCCGGGTGAGAGACCGCTTTCCGGAGCTCCCGCAACGCAACTTCTCCCGCCCGTGTCGCGGGGTTGGAACGACCCGGAGCGGGGCCGTAAAGCGCCCGGCTTCGGCTTTAATGGCTGCGGGATATTCCAGCGCCCGCCGGGGGCTCCAACTTTGTGACTTTTGGGCCCGGAGCGAGACCGTACACCGCCCGGAGCGGCCTCAACGGCCGTGGGACTTAACATTGCCCGCCTGGGGCTTCAGCATCGGGAGAAAATGGTGCAGGGGAGAGAAAAGACTTTGCCTTCCATCACAGTGAGGAGGAGATTCAAAGGGCTGTCTCACTGTGCGAGTTGACCCACGAGTGACCCCGAGTTTAAAACAAATTTAACTCGTGGTAATCACGTACAATTAACGTAGCGGGAACTTTGAAACTCGTGGACGCAACTTAGCGACTGTAGGAATCGTGTAGGAATTGTTTTGTTTGTATGGCTGTGGAAACGGAGTTTCGTTTGAGCCTCTTTGAGGTTCAAATGACAAGGAATAAATAAAAATCAAATAAATCTTCATCCTTTCCTCTCCATCACATCCACGCTCGGTATTTTCGACCTCTCTTGCCGCTTGTCTCAGCAATTGTTCTCTCTGATGTCGTCCCCGACCCTACATGGTGAAACGACTTATATCGAAGCGTTGAGTCTCGTCTCCACCCGTAGATGATTCCCGAATAGCTATGTATCCGCAGCACTAATTGATCCAAAATCAAATATCCAGATCCTATAGTTTTCACTTTGCTTTACATTTTGATACGTTTACTAACCAAAAGAGGAATCCGCGCACAAATGCTCCAGATCAGAAATCAAATCAGAATATATTGGTAAACAGAAGCAGCATCTTTGCTTGGACTAACGAAGTCAATGTTTCACGTCAGACATCACCAATTAAGTCAAGTCACAAGTCACATTTATTTATATAGCACATTTAAAAAACAACTCTCGTTGGCCAAAGTGCTTTACATTTGTTATAAGAATAGTATAAACAAACAAACTACATACATATATACATATAGCCCTCGCTCAGAGGACGTCAAGAAAGGCTTGGGAGTATAGATACGTTTTTAGTCTTCATTTAAAGGAGTCGATGGAGGGTGCAGTTCTGATTGGAAGGGGGATGCTGTTCCACAGTCTAGGGGCTGCAACCGCAAAGGCGCGGTCGCCCCTAAGCTTATGCCTAGACCGTGGGACATTCAGCAAACCCAAGTCGGCCGATCTGAGGGACCTGGAAGTGGAGTGGTGGGTAAGAAGACTTTTGATGTAGGTGGGGGCAAGCCCATTGAGGGCTTTGTAGATATAGAGGAGGATCTAGAAATGTATACGGAACCCCACAGGGAGCCAGTGGAGTGAGGCCAGGATCGGGATGATGTGGTCCCTTTTTCGGGTGCCCGTCGCTGCGGCGTTTTGGACCAGTTGCAGGCGGGGCAGGGAAGATTGGCTGATGCCAGTGTAGAGGGAGTTGCAGTAATCTAGACGGGAGGAGATAAATTTGTGGGTGATCTTTTCGAGGTCATCAAAGTGGAGGAATTGTTTTATTTTAGCCATCGTCCGAAGCTGAAAGAAGCTAGCTTTTACCACGGCATTGACTAGTTTGTCAAATTTCAGTGCTGAGTCAAATATCACGCCACGGTTTTTGACGTAAGGTTTGAGTAGTGGGTAAGGCTTCCAAGACTGCCTGCTATCATTTTGATTGAGTCCGAGTGGCCGAGAAGGATGACCTCAGACTTACACTCGTTTAGTAATTAAATGTGTATGAAGGAACTGCAGATGCTGGTTTAAACCAAGGATAGACACGAAATGCTGGAGTAACTCAGCGGAGAGAATGAATGGAGATGCTGCATGTCTCGCTGCGTTACTCCAGCTTTTTGTGTCTATCCCACCCATTTTACTCTGATGCGCACCATCAATCCAGCTGATGATTCTTGGACCTAAAGCCTGAACTTTAAGCAGGTTCCAGCTTACATAGATACATAGATACATAGAAAATAGCTGCAGGAGTAGGCCATTCGACCCGTCGAGCCTGCACCGCCATTCAATATGATCATCGCTGATCATCCAACTCAGTATCCCGTACCTGCCTTCTCTCCATACCCCCTGATCCCTTTAGCCACAAGGGCCACATCTAACTCCCTCTTAAAATATAGCCAATGAACTGGCCTCAACTATCCTCTGTGGCAGAGAGTTCCAGAGATTCACCACTCTCTGTGTGAAAAGGTTTTTCCTCATCTCGGTCTTAAAGGATTTCCCCCTTATCCTTAAGCTGTGACCCCTTGTCCTGGACTTCCCCAACATCGGGAACAATCTTCCTGCATCTAGCCTGTCCAACCCCATAAGAATTTTGTACGTTTCTATAAGATCCCCTCTCAATCTCCTAAATTCTAGCGAGTATAAGCCAAGTCTATCCAGTCTTTCTTCATATGAAAGTCCTGACATCCCAGGAATCAGTCTGGCGAACCTTCTCTGCACTCCCTCTATGGCTATAATGTCCTTCCTCAGATTTGGAAACCAAAACTGTACGCAATACTCCAGGTGTGGTCTCACCAAGACCCTGTACAACTGCAGTAGAACATACCTGCTCCTATACTCAAATCGTTTTGCTATGAAAGCTAACATACCATTCGCTTTCTTCACTGCCTGCTGCACCTGCATGCCTACTTTCAATGACTGGTGTACCATGACACCCAGGTCTCGCTGCATCTCCCCATTTCCTAATCGGCCACCATTTAGATAATAGTCTGCTTTCCTGTTTTTGCCACCAAAGTGGATAACCTCACATTTATCCACATTATAATGCATCTGCCAAACATTTGCCCACTCACCCAGCCTACCCAAGTCACCTTGTAGTCTCCTAGCATCCTCCTCACAGCTAACACTGCCCCCCAGCTTAGTGTCATCCGCAAACTTGGAGATGTTGCCTTCAATTCCCTCATCCAGTTCATTAATATAAATTGTAAATAGCTGGGGTCCCAGCACTGAGCCTTGCGGTACCCCACTAGTCACTGCCTGCCATTGTGAAAAGGACCCGTTTACTCCTACTCTTTGTTTCCTGTTTGCCAGCCAGTTCTCTATCCACATAAATACTGAACCCCCAATACCGTGTGCTTTAAGTTTGTATACTAATCTCTTATGTGGTACCTTGTCGAAAGCCTTCTGAAAGTCCAGATACAACACATCCACTGGTTCTCCCCTATCCACTCTACTAGTTACATCCTCGAAAAATTCTATAAGATTTGTCAGACACGATTTACCTTTCGTAAATCCATGCTGACTTTGTCCAATGATTTCACCACTTTCCAAATGTGCTGCTATCCCATCTTTAATAACTGACTCTAGCAGTTTCCCCACTACCGATGTTAGACTAACTGGTCTGTAATTCCCCGTTTTCTCTCTCCCTCCCTTCTTAAAAAGTGGGGTTACGTTTGCTACCCTCCAATCCTCAGGAACTACTGCAGAATCTAAAGAGTTTTGAAAAATTATCACTAATGCTTCCACTATTTCTGGAGCTACTTCCTTAAGTACTCTGGGATGCAGCCTATCTGGCCCTGGTGATTTATCGGCCTTTAACCCATTCAATTGACCCAACACCACTTCCCGACTAACCTGGATTTCACTCAGTTCCTCCATCTCCTTTGACCCGCGGCCCCCTGCTATTTCCGGCAGATTATTTATGTCTTCCTTAGTGAAGACGGAACCAAAGTAGTTATTCAATTGGTCCGCCATATCCTTGTTCCCCATGATCAATTCATCTGTTTCTGACTGCAAGGGACCTACATTTCCCTACAGTAAGGGACCTTACTTTCTGCGTGTTTCCAGGATGTTCTGTATATTTAATGTTTTGTCGGGTAAAAAAAGAACAGTTGAAAGTTCAGATGACCTCGAACGCTTTGGGAGTTTGCGAAAGAAAACAACTATTTTTAAGAATGATACATTGCATTGCTCTTGAATGCCAGATATAATTGCAAAGTTATTCCTCTGAATGTTTTTTTCAGATTGGTCCCGTTGATCGCAAGACTGGTGAGATCCAACAGTAACAAGATCCAACAATAACTCCGTTACATCGGTAGTCCATTTAAATATTCATTTCGCTGTACTTTATTATTTCTCCAGCAAACATATTGACGGCAGCGACCCTCTACCGGGGAAAGTGCGGTCTCTCCAAAGGAATCACCCGGTATATGGTGGCGATGGCAATCTCCGACCTCCTCGTTCTCATCATTCACGTGTTAATCGGGAAAATCTACATGTACTACACCCTTAACTCCTTCTTCTCTCTCTCCGCAATTTGTCCTTCCAATCTGTACCTGCGGGTAGTTTCTCTGGACTATTCTGTGTGGTTAACCATGTCCTTCACCTTTGACCGTTTTGTCAGCATTTGCTGCCCGAAGCTGAGACTCAACTATTGCACGGATAGGACGGCCGCCGTGGTTACTGTGTCCCTGTGCGCGCTGAGCTGCTTAAAGTACATCCCCTTTAACTTCATGTACGATTCACGCGTCACCGTGGATAGTGTGGAATGGGAATGCCGACCCAAACCCGCCTACTTCATTTCCGCTTGGTGGTTGTTTTTTTCGTGGATGTGTACAACCTCTCTCCCATTACTACCCTTCCTAATTATTCTATTGTTCAACGGACTGACGGTCAGGAACATCATAGTGGCCAACCGAGTTCGTCGCCGCCTGAAGGCAATTGATCGCAAGGACACTGAGACGGAGAATCGGCGGAAGTCCATCGTTTTACTGTTTACCGTGTCCGGCGCCTTTATCCTGCTGTGGACAACGATATCTGTAACCTTCATCTGCACTCGGGTCACTGTGAATTTCGCGGGCGGGGATCACTCAAGCCCATCTTACATCGGCAATGAAGTTGGAAACTTGCTCATGTACATCAGCTCCTGCGCCAACACGTGTATCTACGGGATGACACAGAGCAAGTTCAGGCTGGAAGTGAAGAACGCGCTTACATATTTACCGCGTATTATTGTTAAACTCGTGACACCCGCGCGGCAGTTGCCTCGAACTGGGGTTGGGATATGATGCCGCCCCTCAATCTATTCTTTCACATGACCGCGCTATTCATAGAAACATAGAAACATAGAAAACAGGTGCAGGAGGAGGCCATTCGGCCCTTCGAGCCAGCACCGCCATTCATTGTGATCATGGCTGATCGTCCCCTATCAATAACCCGTGCCTGCCTTCTCCCCATATCCCTTGACTCCACTAGCCCCTAGAGCTCTATCTAACTCTCTCTTAAATCCATCCAGTGACTTGGCCTCCACTGCCCTCTGTGGCAGGGAATTCCATAAATTCACAACTCTCTGGGTGAAAAGTTTTTTCTCACCTCAGTCTTAAATGACCTCCCCTTTATTCTAAGACTGTGGCCTCTGGTTCTGGACTCGCCCAACATTGGGAATTTTTTTCCTGCATCTAGCTTGTCCAGTCTTTTTATAATTTTATATGTTTCTATAAGATTCCCCCTCATCCTTCTAAACTCCAGTGAATACAAGCCTAGTCTTTGCAATCTTTCCTCATATGACAGTCCCGCCATCCCAGGGATGAATCTCGTGAACCTACGCTGCACTGCCTGCACTGCCTCAACTGCCACAAGGATGTCCTTCCTCAAATTAGGAGACTAAAACTGTACACAATACTCCAGATGTGGTCTCACCAGAGCCCTATACAACTGCAGAAGAACCTCTTTACTCCTATACTGAAATCCTCTTGTTATGAAGGCCAACATTCCATTAGCTTTCTTCACTGCCTGCTGTACCTGTAAGCCAACTGACCAGTGTACAAGGACGCCCAGGTCTCGCTGCACCTCCCCCTTACCTATCCTAACCCCATTGAGATAATAATCTGCCCCCTTGTTTTTGCCGTCAAAGTGGATAACCTCACATTTATCTATATTATACTGCATCTGCCACGCATCTGCCCACTCACTCAACCTGTCCAGGTCACTCTGCAACCTCCTAACATCCTCTTCACAGTTCACACTGCCACCCAGCTTTGTGCCATCGGCAAACTTGCTAGTGTTCCGTAAGTGCCAGTATATTCCGTATATTTGGTTCCACCCAGAGCGGGCATCTTGGGCAGGACTCTTCGTGGAATTAAATGTTATACCAATGTCCAATATATTGTAAGTTGCTAGCCCCTATATATTTCATATGTCGCACGCTCGACATTGAAGACTAGTTCGTAGGTGACCTCTTTGTTCTTCACTCATTAATATCCGGCACATACTTTATGCTTCAAATCCATAGGATCTACAAGTCCTTACAATCTACATGTTTCCCCCCTCTCTTTGTTGTGTGCAACGTGAACGCGTATTAATTTCCTCCCACCTCCTTCAAACCTGTGCCCTCTCCATTCCTCCGCCTTCCCGGTTCGGCGACCAGTCTGACTGTCCCCGATTACATCATCTCTGTTTGCTTTGTTGTCACCTTCTCCTAACTAGCAATGATCTATTCTACATTTTCCTTCAATTTCACCCCCTCTGATGTCTCGTTCTCACACCTTACACTTATTTATCTCTGTGTCTCCCTCTCCCCTGACTTTTAGTTTGAAGAATGGTCTCGTCCCGAAACGTCACCCATCCCATCCAGAGATACTGCGTTTCCCGCTGAGTTATATAGCACTTTGCGTCTAACATCTGTGTAAACCAGTATCTGCAGTTGCTTCCTTCACCTTACCACCCATATTGCTTCCTCTGCCTTCATATTTTACGCGTCCTGTATTCATAGCTCCTTCTATCACGCTGTTTTCTCTTTTCATCTCTGGTATTTGTACCGATCCGAAATTCCTTGTTTCTGCATTTACTCTGGCTGAATGGAAAATACGGCCGTCGCGTCACGGTGTTAACGGTTTTCTACAACCAGTGCCTGTATCATTTACCCTCGATACTTTGTGTTATATTTCTCGGTTTAAATGTACGCTCTAGTGAATTATAACGATTAACTTTGATTAATGTTTCCATTAACATCGATACTTTGAGAGAAAATCTGCATTGTATTAAAATCACTGCATCCGCAAACCTGCCAGAGTAATTTTCGAATCACATTACAGGTAATCCGTTCTTGGGTGAGGAATGGCTAAGTTTCACGTTTAAAGCCGATGTGCGGGACAAGTGCGAACGTGTGTTTTGCACAGGAATAGGTCTGGATGTTGGGGGAAAGTACTTTTTTGGGTAATAGGTCCATAGATAACATGCCCGAATCAAAAGGCCTTCTGATCAAAGTGCAGCATCAGCATCTCGAAATGAAGAGGAGATAAGAATGGCAATCTAAAGGGTCAGTGGTTGACGAATAGGGTGGACAATAGACAATATACAATAGTCAATCGGTGCAGGTGTAGGACATTCTGCCCTTCAAGAGAGCACCTCCATTCAATGTGATCGTGGCTGACCATCCACAATCAGTATCCCGTTCCTGCCTTCTCCCGATATCCCCTTGACTCCGCAATCTTCAATAGCCCTATCTAGTGCTCTCTTGAAAGTATCCAGCGAGTCGGCCTCCACAGAGGCAGAGAATTCCACAGTCAAAACTCTCAGTGTGATAAAGTGTTTCCTCATCTCCGTTCTAAATGGCGCTCTCCTTATTCGTAAAACTGATGCCCCTGGTTCGGGACTCCCCCAACACCGGGAACATGTTTTATGCCTCCAGCGTGTCCAAACACTTAATAATCTTATATGTTCCAAGAAGATTCCATCGTCCTTCTAAATTCCAGAGTATTAGCCTAGCCGCTCCATTCTCTCAGCATATGACAGTCCCGCCACCCCGGGAATTAACGCTGCACTCCCTCAATAGCAAGAATGTCCTTCCTCAATATTGGAGACCAAATCTGCACACAATACTCCAGGTGTCGTCTCACTAGGGCCCTGTACAATTGCAGAAGTGTATCTTTGCTCCTATACTCAACTCCTCTTGTCATGAAGGCCAACATACCATTTGCTTTCTTCACTGCCTGCTGTACCAGCATGCTTACTTTGACTGATGAACAAGGAGCCCCAGATCCCGTTGTACTTCCCCTTTTCCCAATTTGACACCATTTGGATAATAATCTGCCTTCCTGCTTTGCTACCAAAGTGAATAACCTCACATTTATCCACATTAGACTGCATCTTCCATGCATCTGCCCACTCACCCAACCTGTTCAAGTCACCCCGCTTTCTCATAGCTTCCTCCCCACAGTTCACGCTGCCACCAAGATTTGTGTCATCTGTAAATTTGCAAATGTTACGTAATCCCTTCATCTAAATCATTAATATATATTGTAAATAGCTGCGGTCTCTCTGAAAGGGACACGTTAATCCCCACTCTTTGTTTCCTGTCTGCGAATCCATTTTCTGTCCATGTCAGCGTTCTACCCCCAATACCATGTGCCCTAATTTTGCCCACTAATCTCCCACGAGGGACCTTATCAAATGCTTTCTGAAAGTCCAGATACACTATATCCACTGGCTCTCCCTTGTCCATTTTTCCCAGTTACATCCTCAAAAAATTCCAGAAGTTTAGTCAAGCATGATTTCCCCTTCGTAAATCCACGCTGTCTCGGACCGATCTTGTTACTGCTATCCAAAAGTGACGCTATTTCATCTTTCATGAATGACTCCAGCATTTTCCCCACCACCGATGTCAGGCTAACTGGTCTATAATTCCCTGTTATCTCTCTCCCGCCTTTCTTAAAAAGTGGGATAACATTAGCTACCCTCCAATACCCAGGACCTGATCCTGAATCTATAGAACATTGGAAATGATCACCAATGCGTCCACGATTTCTAAACGGTCACAAAGAAAAAGGACCTCAGGTTTAAGAAGGAAGCATCTGACGCGGCTTTGGAGGAACATAAAACGAGTCTGAAACAGAAGCGGACAATTACAGAGACCAGAACCGGGCATGAAATGTCTCGCAATGCAGATTAGGGAAAATCCCATGACTTCTTCTGGAAATAAGAGGGTGGCAGGGGGAAGGTTTGTCCATTCAAAGATCAAGGTGGAATTTATTTGTGGAGGAAGATGCGTAAGTGGGGAAGTGAAGGAGCACTTTGCATCTACGAGGAGAAGGGCTTGGAGGATTACAATATCAGAGTAGAAAATACAAATATGGTAAGGCATTTTATGATCGAGAAGGCGGCGGTGCGGAAGTTCTTGAAGAACATTAAGGTGGATAAGACCTCAGTGCCTGACGGGATATATCCTAGATTATTGGGGAGCCATGAGTGGAGATTGCGGTAGAATGGACAGGTATATTTGATTATTCTCCAGCCAAAGGTGAGCTCCTAGAGTACGTGAGAGTGTACACTGTTGTTCCTTAGTTGAAGAAATAGGGAGTGAAAATCCAGGGACTATAATCCGCGGAGCGTCACGTCAATGGTAGGGAAACTATTGGAGGGAATTCTTCGAGATAGGAATTACTCCCATTTGAAAGGGAATAGGCTCATTGAGATTAGCCAGCACGGCTTTCACAGTGGCAGGTCGTGTCGTGTTGATTGTGATTTTTGAGGAGATGACAATGGAAATGTATGACGATTGGGCGGTGGATTTTGTGTACATGGACTTTCGTCAGGCTTTTAATAAAGCCCATTGTGATCCAGACGATTAAGGTGTACCGGATTCACGATGACTTGATCATATGTATTCGCAACTGTGTTATTCGGAGGAGAGAGAGGGCTGGTTGGAATGTAACTATTCCGGCTGGAGCTCTGTGACTAGTGTAGTACCGCAGCGAACGGTGCTGGGACCTCTGCTGTTTATGCTATTTGTATTGATTGCCACCATCGTATCTGCTTCCGCCACCGCCATCGGTTGCGCGTTCCAGCCTTCATGGAGCATAGAACATAGAACAGTGCAGTTCATGAGATAGGTACATCCGTGTGGAGGGCATGAAGGTACATGAAACACTAGCAGGCTGAGGACATTGGTCTATAGAGTATGAGTCATAGAGTGATACAATTCGGAAACAGGCCCTCGGTCCACCTTGCCCTCATCGGCCACTATGTCCTGCACTAGTCCCACTTGTCCACGTTTGGCCCATATCCCTCCAAACCCGTCCTATCCATGTACCCATCTACCTGTTTCTTAAATGTTGGGATAGTCCCTGCCTCAACTATCTCCTTTGGCAGTTTGTTTCATATCCACCACCCTTGGTGTGCAAACGTTGTCCCCTAGATACCTATAAAATATTTTCCCTTTCACCTTAAACATATGTCCTGTTGTCCTCGATTCACCTACTCAGGGCAAGATACTCTGTGCATCTACCTGATATATTCCTCTCATGATTTTGTAAACCTTAAAAGGATCACCCCTCAACCTCCTGCTTTCCAAGGAATGGAGCCCCAATCTACTCTACATGTCCCTATACCAACATCTCCCCATACCTTGGCATGATGTTCCTCACGGACACTGTGTTGTTCTTTACTATCCTTTACTCTTGTTACAACTTTTCTATCCTATGTTTTACGGACGGTTAACGACGACCCGTGCAGTAATTCTGATTGTTGCGTTTTTTATGATCCTGAACAATATTTCGACTATAAATGCGTCTGTGTAACATCAATTAATCTCATTGCGTTTTATGCCTTCCATTGTCGCCCAGTGCCAGAGGAATGCGCACGCACACACACACACACATACAACACACACACACACACACACACACACACACACACACACACACACACACACACACACACACACACACACAAACACACACACACACACACGCACACGCATACACGCACGCACACGCACACGCGCACACACACACACACACACACACACACACACACACACACACACACACACACACACACACACACACACACACACACACACACACACACACACACACACACACACACACACACACACACACACACACACACACACACACACACACACACACACACACACACACACAAACAACCGGCAGCCTGGCAAGGGTCTATGGGATGGAGCTTGGTACCAGTAACCATTATACTGTTTTAAAATGAACAGATGAACTCACCAACAATTTAAAAGCGAACATTGTGGATATGCTAATTCTGATTCACCTTGCAACTTACAAATGTTGACTGGCAGAGGCATTTCAAACTGAGATAGGGAGAGTTCAGGATGAGTAAATTGCTATTAGTGTTGTCCAGTTCAGCTGATGTCGGCAGGACGAGAGAACTCTGGCTGACGAGGGTTATTGAAGCTCAGATCAGGAGAAGAAGTGGATAGGCGTAAGGTATCGGCA
The DNA here is from genome assembly GCA_038087875.1 of Malacoraja senta. Classification (NCBI taxonomy): domain Eukaryota; kingdom Metazoa; phylum Chordata; class Chondrichthyes; order Rajiformes; family Rajidae; genus Malacoraja; species Malacoraja senta. The sequence goes on along the minus strand of JAXLNO010004890.1, from coordinate 109,375 downwards.
GCTGGTATCAATTGAATGCCTTGAGAGTTACACGGAACACACAGGTTGGATGCACCTCGGATGGAAACACGGAGAACAAAAGGGGAACTTGATATATTCCCGACATATGTAGTAAAGCGAAGTGCCAAAGGATTCTGCAAACAATTTACGAAGAAAGGGTTCCAATAGACGGGCTAAAAGTGTGGTCATCTGTGTGTGCAACCGAGGGTGATGGCCAAGGTCGTAAAAGTACTGATCGGGTATAGTCAGCATGGCCTTCTTAAATATGCCCCTCAGATCTCGAAACTCATACATGAATACATTTCATCCCGGCTTCCTACACCTGTCCGTTTCCTCCTCCTTCTGTTATCCAAGCTTCCTTACTCCCACCTGCTTTGCACCTCATTCTAACAGGAACATGCATGACATCAACAACGGACACCATACTTTTAACAACACTCCACTTACCCGACGTTTGTTTGCCGGGAAACAACTTGGTCCAATCAACTTTAACCAGAAATTGTCAAGTACCATCACAGTTAGCCTTGTCCCTGTTCAGGGTGTTAAGTGGTGAGCTCACCCTGACTCGATCCAAAACTATACTGAAGCTGATAGTACAGCGATCGCTAAAAGGTTTGCCCTCCAACACTTTCGTTACTTACCCATCCCAAGCTCGAAAGAGTAGATCTAGCTATAATAAAGCAGCAATGTAATTAAACCAGAGAAGGTATGGAAATATGCAGGAGAACCTTTCACATCAACCATACCTCGTTGACCAGAAACACGCTGCTGAAGAAAGATTTCACAAACACGCTTCAGAAACATCGTACGCTGGGGTCGCTTAACATTGAGTAGAACATTTAGAGTAGAACATATCCAATTATACGCGCTAAACTCCCTTTGTCGTCGAACATCGGTCATAGACGTCTTGCCTTCACCCTTAAAATTCTGCTCTCAAATTCAACACTTGAAGTCCCCCACTGTAAATGCTTCGATTGTAAACATGTATTGTCTTTCTACTGACTGATGAGCACGCAACAAAAAGCGTTTCACTGTACCTCAGTATATGTGACAATAAACTAAACTGAACTCAACTCAACTCAACTCGACATCTGTACATCTAAGCAGTTTCCCTCCAAACGTGCACAGCGATGTCTTTCTCTTAACTGGAGGCCAAGACAATAGTTTTTGTAGTGAATCGCCAATATTGTTTTATGTTTGTTTGGAGAGATAGCACGGAGACAGACCCCTTCAGCATGGAGAAAGTACAGGATTATTCTCCAGGATGGAAGATTTTCAACGAACTCTCATCTCACTTTTTATTTCAAACCTCCAACATATGCACCATGTTTCATTTGCTTTTGAGCTAAACTCTGACCTCTAGACAGTGACCTGGAACCAGAGTTGGATGTGACACCGCCGTTCAATTTAGTATTTCTCAAGATCGTGCTTACTCTCGATTACACCCAGAGTAAGCGTGTGTAATGGGAATCTTCCTGTGAGTAGACTTTACCCATTGTCCAACATATTCTTACTTGCTGGCCCGTATAATTTTCCCAAGCAGCGCGGGACAGTTTATGCGAGGAAAATGGCAATCGATGTTTCAAGTCAAGACTTTTCATCTGGGGAGAAATACAATGGTTGGCACAGCCTCAGTTAGATGAAGAGGCTTCATGTGTACATTACGATTATAACTCATGGGAGAGACACAGATATTGGAAACGAGCAAAATACTTTGGCAGCCTGTTCCATCATCTCCTGCACTTAACAGTAAGGCACAGTGCGATCAAGACAGAAAAATCACCCTCATACGCATTGCAGCATAGAAACATACAAACATAGACAAGATATGTGCAGGTGTCGTCCATTCGGTCCTTCGAGCCAGCACCGCCATTCAGTACGATCATGGCTGATCATCTAAAATCAGTACACCGTTCCTGATTTTCCCCGTATCCCTTGATTTCTTCAGCCGTACAATCTCTTGAAAACAAACAGAGAATTGGCCTCCACTGTCTTCTGTGGCAGATAATTCCACAGATTCACAACTCTCTGGGTGAAATATGTTTTCTTCATCTCAGTCCCAAATGGCCTCCCCCTTATTCTTAAACTCTGACCCCTGGTTCTGGACTCCCCCATCATCGGGAACATTTTCCCGCATCTATCCTGTCGAATCCTTTAAGAAATTTATGTTTCTATAAAAGCCCTCTCATCCTTCAAAATGTCAATGAATACAAGCCCAGTCGACTCATTCTTCATCATATACCAGTCCAGTCATCTCGGGAATTAACCTGGTGAACCTACGCTGCACTCGCTCATTAACAATAATGTCCTTCCTCAAATTAGGAGAACAAAATTGTACACTCCAAGTGCGGTCTCACCAAGGCCCTGTACAAATCAGAATCAGAACCAGGGGTGACGGGAAGATGGCCGCCCTGCCGGCAGTTTGTTCGTTTTTTCGTCTTTTTTTTATTTTTAGCGTTTGTTTAGTTTGTTTTAATGTTCTTCGGTTTGTTTTATGTGAAGGGTGGATGGAAGGGATCTGGGGAAACTTTTTTTCAAGTTCCTACCTCCCCGGAGATGTGATTGATTTTCGGATCACATTCTCCGGGCTCTGCGACCTTCCATCGTTGGAGCTGGAAGCCTCCTCGGACTGTCGTGAGCCCCACCGCGGGGCGCGGACTTAACATCGGAGCCAAGCCCTTGCCTGGAATCGCTCCCACCGCGACTTACCATCAAGGGCTCGTAGTCCCGGCTACGGGAGTCAAGATCATATCGTCAACGGGGGCTCGAGGCCCACGACCGAGAAAGAACTAAGGGAAAGGACTTTAACTTTATTTCGCCTTCCATCACAGTGAGGAATGTGTAGGAGTCACTGTGGTGGATGTTCACGTTATAATGTGTTTTTGAGTGATCTGTTACTTTTAATTGTATGACTGGCCAATGAAATTCCTCGTATGTTGCAAAACATACTTGGCGAATAATGTGTGATTCTGATCTGATTTATAATTCTGAAATGCAGTAGAACCTCCTTGCTCCCAAACTCAAATCCTCTCGCAATGAAGGCCAACACGTCATTAGCTTTCTCCACAGCCTACTGCACCAGCATGCTGCCCCTTAGTGACTGATTTACAAGCACCCCCAGGTCTCGTTACACCTCCCCTTTTCCTAATCTGACACCATTCAGAAAATAATCTGCCTTCCTGTTCTTGCCACGAAAATGGATAACCTCACATTTATCCACATTATATTGCACCTGCCATGCATCTGCCCACTCCTCCAACCTAACCAATTCACCGTGCAGTCTCATAGCATCCTCATCAGCAGCTCACACTGCCACCCGGCTCTATGTCATCCGCAAACCTGGAGATGTTACATTGAATTCTCTCGTTTAATTCGCTGATATAGATTGTAAATAACTGGGGTCTTAGCATCGAGCCTTCCGGCACCCATATAACCATATCACCATACAACAATTACATCACGGAAACAGGCCATCTCGGCCCTTCTGGTCCGTGCCGAACATTTACTCTCACCTAGTCCCATCTACCTGCACTCAGACCTTTCCCGTCCATATACCTATCCAATTTATTTTGAAATGATAAAATCGTACCTGCCTCCACCACTTCCACTGGAAGCTCATTCCACACAGCTACCACCCTCTGAGTAAAGACGTTCCCCCTCATGTTACCCCTAAACTTCTGTCCCTTAATTCTCAAATCATGTCCTCTTGTTTGAATCTTCCCTAATCTCAATGGAAAAAGCTTATCCACGTCAACTCTCTCTATCCCTCTCATCGTTTTAAAGACCTCTATCAAGTGTTCCCTTGACCTTCTGCGCTCCAAAGAATAAAGACCTAATTCTCTGTAACAGGTGCTGAAACCCAGGCAACATTCTAGTATATCTCCTTTGTAGTCTCTCTATTTACTTGACATCTTTCCTATAATTTGGCGACCAAAATTGTACACCATACTCCAGAATTGGCCTCACCAATGCCTTGTACAATTTTAACATTACATCCCAACTTCGATACTCAATGCTCTGATTTATAAAGGCCAGCACACCAAAAGCATTCTTTACCACCCTATCTACATGAGATTCCACCTTCAAGGAACTATGCACAGTTATTCTTAGATCCATCTGTTCAACTGCATTCCTCAATTCGCTACCATTTACCATGTAATTCCCTCTAATCACTGTTTGCCATTCTGGAAATGACCTATTAATTCCTACGCTTTGCTTATTGTCTGCCAAGCAGTTCTCAATCCATGTCAATTCATTACCCCAAATACTATGTGCTCCAATTTTGCACACTAATTTCTTCTGCGGGATCACCGTCACCGTGCACAAATGGACAGACAGGGAACAGAATAGAAGATAAGCGGCAGATGTCCAAAGCTTGGACAGCACCTCGATTGAATGCGGCGTTTCCAAAGGAGGATTGAATGAAGATAAACGCGAACTCAACATTCTGGAGCACAGGATGTTGGAATAATAAATTTGATTACCTTCTGAAGAATGCAACATGGAATAAAAATTGGCATCTCGGTTCTGTGGGCTCGAGGATCAGATCGAGTTTGGAGAAGACAACTTTAAAGAGGTGCTTGGTATGAGACGTAGAACATTACATTGGAAAGCAAAGTGCTGGAGTAATGCAAAGGGTCACGCAGCATCCCTGGAGGATATAAATAGGCGTCGCCACGAGCGGTACAATTTCGTCGGCCCACTGTGTCATTCTAGCACTTCGTGTTTTACAAACTCGAAACAACAGTTCCACGTTTCCCGTGGATGCTGCTTGACCCGTTGGCTTACAAGAGCACCTTGCGTTCTACGCGTGATTCCAGAACCTGCAGTTCTTTTTGTCTCCAACATTACATTGTTCCGAGTTTAACTTGTTCGCAAGGGATGGGGTAGGGGCTGACAGAGGGTGAACGAATCTTAATCGTCTTGAACGTGTAAATAAAACGAGGTGAATTATGATCTATGTACTTTGCTTCTATGTACTTTGCTCCCAGTCTGTTCATCCGCCAATAATATATTTTCACCTACACCTTCCCAACTACCCTCGGTATATTCGATGTACTCTGTTGTTTGTCCCAGCAAATACGACTTTGTTCTCTCGCAAGTTGACCCCTTCCCTGCATCGTAAAACACTGTAGTGTTAAATTTGCTTTCCCTGCGTAGATGCAGCGCGAATGACCGGGTGTCCTCAGCACTAATTGATCGAATTTCAGATCCCATCTTTTTCCCTTTGCTTTATTTTTTGATTCGTTGCCAAACCAAAAGAGGAATCGCCGCACGGAAATGGAGTCGCGGTGAAATAAGGCGGAACGGTTGTGCAGCGGTACAGTTCTTGCCTTACAGCGCCAAAAAACAGGGTTCGATCCTGACTACGGATGCTGTATGAACGGAGTTTGTACGTTCTCCCCGTGATTTGCGTGGGGTTTCTCCGAGAACTCAGGTTTCCTCCCATACTCCAAAGACGCACAAGGTTTGTTGATTAATTGGCATGGTATAACTGTAAACTGTCCCTTGTGTGTGTAGGATAGAGTAAATGTGCGGGGATCGCTGGTCGACGTGGACTTGGTGGGCCTGTTTCCGCGCTGTATGTCTAAACTAAACTGAAACAGAACGCGGCAAATGCTCTAGTTTTGAAATCGAATCAGAATATGTTGGAAAATAGGCAGCATCGTTGCATGGAGTAACGGAGCCAATGTTGCAAGACAGACCTCATGCATTCTATCTCTGATGCGCACCGTTCGTTCAGCTGATGGTTCTTGGAACTAACGTCCGAACTTTTGGCAAGTACCACCTGGTTTTCTGCGTTATTCCACAATGTTAGTTTTTTTTAAATTTGTTATCGGGTAATGAAACAGAGTTAATGGTTCAGATCGATTACCTTAAATCAGAAACCCACTGACTCCCACAACTATCTCGACTACACTTCTTTCCGCCCTGCTTCCAGTAAAGACTATATCCCTTACTCCCAATTCCCCGATCTACGCCGCATCTGCGCCCAATATGAAATGTTCCATACTAGGACATCTGAGATGTCCTCATTCTTTAGGGAACGGGGGTTCCCCTCTCCCATCATAGATAAGGCCCTCGCTAGTGTCCCCGCGGTACCCCACAGCCAGGCTTTTGCTTCCCCAACCCTAATCACAACAGAGACAGTGACCTCCATCGTCCTTAATTTCCAGCCGATCAGCCCACATAATCCTCCGAAATTTCCGTCAGGTCCAACGGGATCCACATTAGCCACATTTCCCATCTCCACCCCTTTCCTCCTTCCGCAGAGACCGTTCCCTCCGCAACTAACTGGTTAATCCATCCTTTCCCACCCAAACCACCCACTCTCCAGGTACCTTCCCTGCAGCCGCAGAAGATGCAACACCTGTCGCTGTACCTCCTTCTTCAATTCTGTCCAGGGACCCGGCGGTCCTTTCTGGTAGGCAAAAGTTCACTTGTACCTCCTCCATCATGTGGACTCTTATACATTGGCGAGACGAAACGCAGTCTGGGCGATCATTTCGTGGAAAACCTTCTCACAGCCCACCTGAACCTACCTGATCTCCTGGTTGCTACACACTTTAATAATCCTTCTCATTCCTACACAGACCTTTCTGTCCTAGGTCTCCTAGGTTGTCAGAGTGAGGCGAAACTCAAATTGGAAGAACAGCATCTCATATTTCGCTTGGGCAGCTTACAGCCCAGTGGTATGAATATTGCTTTCTCTCACTTCAGGTAGCCCCGGCATTCCCTCTCTCTCTATCCCTCATCCACCCAAGTCGCACTAGTTTCTAATTTTGACCCTAAAAACAGCCTGTTTCCTTTACCTTCGTTACTTTTTTGCATATTTTGCATTAATTGATCTTTATCTCTCCATATCACCGTATATATCTCTCTTTTCCCTTATCCCTACCCAGTCTGAAGAAGGGTCTGCATCCGAAACGTCACCCATTCCTTCTCTCCAGAGATGCTGCCTATCCCCCTGAGTTACTCCAGCTTTTTGCGTCTATATTCGGTTTAAACCTGCATCTGCAGTTCCTTCTTACACATTAAAACAGATGTCCACGAATATTTTTGGATTTGTCAGCGGCAAATTTATGTTTTAAGAACGATTTTTTATGCAACCCCTCGCCAGCGTAAAGTGCCATTGAATGCCATGTGATTGTTGCTCTGACAAGAGCCTCGTGTTATTACTTCTAAGTGTTCTTGTGATTCGACTCGTCAAGTGCTATCGCACTGCGCAATATTCAGCTGTAACATTAACTCCATTACATCGGTGGTTCAATTTAAATGTTAATTTCGCTGCACTTTGTTATCCCCCCAGCGAACTGCTAACGGCTGCGATGTTGTACCGGGGAAAGTGTGGTCTCTCCAGAGGAATCGCCCGGTCCATGGTGGCGATGGCAATAGCGGACACTCACGTTCGCATCTTCCACGTGTTAATCCGGGAAATCTATATTTACTACGTCCCTAACTCCTTCCTCTCCCTCAGCGCAATTTGTCCTTCCAATATATACACGCGGATCACCACACTGGACTATTCCGTCTGGATAACCGTGGACTTCACCTTTGACCGTTTTGTGTGTATTTGTTGCCAGAATTGAAACATCCATTCCGCGGACAGGATGGCCGACGTGGCATTCTCTTCATGTGCGCGCTGTGCTGCATAAAGTACATCCCCTTTCACTTCATGTACGCGGCACGCTATACCGTGAACATTGTGAACTGGGGGTGCCGGTACAAATCCGTCTACTTCACTTCCACCTGGTGGATGGGATTTTCCTCGATGTGTAGCATGTCTATTCCCTTCTACCCCTTCCTTCTAATAATCTTCTTCAACGGACTGACGGTCAGGAACATCGTAGCAGCGAGCAGAGTCCGTCGGCGTCTGAAGTCACTGGAACGCAAAGACAACGAGGCGGAGAATCGGCGCAAGCCCGTCGTTTTACATTTCACCGTCCCCGGCGCTTACATACAGTTATGGACAACGGTAGCTGTGACACTTGGTCTGTACTCGCGTCACTGAGAATTTCTTTGGCGGGGATCAAACAAACATCTCTTACGTCGCCAACGACGTGGGGGTCTTGCTCATGCACATCAGTTCCTGCGGCAACACGTGTATTTACGGGATGACAGAGGAAACTCAGGCTGGAGTTGAAGAACGCGGTTACACATTTAACTTGGGTTGTCATTAAACCCATTAAACCGGCGAGGTAGTAGCCTGGAAATGGGGTTAGGATGGGCCGCTGCCCTTCTCTATGTTCGATCAATTTCCCTCCTGGGATATATAAAGTTCTATCGTATCGTATCTTGTCGTATTATTTCAGAAGTTGTCTCTATCATGTGCGTTCGATTCCATCCACTGCGGGCACAGGAATCGTCATGGAAATAGATTGTATCCCATTGTCCAATTTATTCTCACTTTCAGGTCATGTATGTTTCCCCAATTAGCGCGCCCAGCACCTCTTCAAAACGATTTCAAGCGCGACGGAACAACCTGTTAGCTCGAAATCAACATGTTCTACAACTTCAGCCTCAAACTATATGTTTTCCCCCCTCTCAGCGTTGTGCACCACGTTAACTCGAACCCATTTCTCCCTTTCCCATACCCCATCCCCCACCCCCACCGCCGTCTCCTCCCACATAGTCCTTGCTCTGGATTAACATTTTACGTCTCCTCTGCCCTAATCTGCGTCGCTTAAACGTTTTCTCTTTTCATTTCAGGCCTTTCTCCATCCAACTGCCAATCCAACCCCACCACCCCACCCCATCTCTCCCCCCACCACTTCAACTGAATCCGTTCATTGTTTCAGCAGTTTTCGTGTCTATGCGGGCAACACAACCCTGGCAAACCCAAGCTTCCTGTCCCGATTAGCTGAACGGTTCGCTGCAACATGTGTCTGCAACATTTATCCACGTTCCTTTGTGTCATATTCCTGGATCTGATTGCACGCAGATGTGAAATGGAACTATTGGCATTGATTAATGTACACACAAACATCGCTATAATGAGAGAAAATGACATAGTATTAAAATTAGTGAGTCTGAAAACCTACCTTCTTCTTGTATCATATTATATTTAATCCATTCTCGGTTTCTGAAGTTAAAAGAGATGTGCGGAGAAAGTTCTATTTTACGCAGAGGCCGGTGGAAGGTTGTTTTGAATAGAGACGGATCCGGATGTTATGGGGAGGTAGTTAATTGGGTAAAGGTAGATTCCAATGTCACTAAATATACACATAAAATGCGGGAGTAACTCAGCGGGACAAGCAGCATCTCTGAATGGAAAGAAAGGATGAAGTTTCGGGTCAAGATACTTCAGACTGAGAATCAGGGGAGAGGGAAACGAGATATATGGAAGGGTAAGTTGTGAAAACGAGAGATAAGATTTAAGGAACATGTAAAATGGATCATTGTTAGCAAGGGGAATCAGACAACGAGGCATATTATGTCTAATTTAATCACGAGGGCAGTCAGATTTTTCGGACAACATGGACGGGGGGGGGGGGGGGGTTGGAGAGAATGTCAGAGCAGTCAGAGCAGAGCAGAGCAGTAAGCTGCCCAAGAGAAATATGAGGGGCCGTTCCTCCAATTTGCGTTGTGCCTCACTCCGACAGTGGAGGAAGCTCGGGGCATATATGGGAGTATGGGAAATGGAATGGGGTGTTAAAGGGTTTAGAAATCCGGGGATCCTGTAAGTCTCGGCATACGGAGCGGAGGTGTTCAGCGAACCGATCGCCGAGCCTGCGCTCGGTCTCGCCGATAAATAGAAGTCCACTCCTGGAACAGCGGATACAGTACATGTGGTTGGAGGAGGTGCAAGAGAACCTCTGCCTCATCTGCAAGGACTGTCGGGGTTCTTGGGCGGAATCATTAGGCAGGAGTTAGGGACGCGAGATTGTGATCCGTCGTTATTGGGTAAAGGCACAGATGTCACATGAGAGAATTTTAAATGTCAGCTGATGAAAGTGCTGGATCGGCATGTTCCCGTAAGGAGCAGGGATCAGGATGGCAAACAAAGGGAACCGGGCGTGAACCAGGAGCTCGTTCAATATGTGCTGAGGAAAAGGAAGCTTATGTCCAGTTTAAGACGGTGGCATCAGACGGGACTTACCAGGAGTAGGTCAGAGATCAAGCGTGCAATTAGAAGGGCCAGAACAGACTACGGAATGTCATGTACATTTAAGCGTATTGAATCAAATCCCAAAGCATCGTTAAAAATAAGAGCGTGACAATGGTAGTATCGCACAAAGATAAGGGATGGAATTTATGCGAGTTGGAGAATGTAGGTGTACTTAATGAATACCTTGCATCTGTATTCACGGAGGACTTGGAGGAAAGTGATATCAGTATAGAGCATCAAATATGCTGAGGCAGTTTGACATTGAGATGGAGGTGGTGCTGAGGCTCTTGAAGAACATTGTGGATAATGTCCCTGGGCCTGACTGGATCATTCCCAGGTTATTGAGGGAAGCAAGAGAGGACATTGTGGAGTCTTGGCGAGTATGTTTATTTATTCTTTTGCAGCAGGTAGTGTCCCGGAGGACTGAAGAGTCACCAATGTTATTCCTTCATTCAAGAAAGGAAGTAGAGAAAATCCAGGAAGCCACATGCCACTGGTAGTGAAATTATTTGAGAGGATTATTGGAGATAGTGTTTACCCCCATTTGGAAGAAATTGTGTAATTAAGGATAGACAACATGGCTTTGTACAGACGGCTGGTGACGTTGCATTAATCAGATTTTTTTAAAGGAAATGACAAAGGAGATTGATGAAGGCCGGGCGGTGTATGTTGCAAACGTGAATTTTTGACAGAATTTTGATAAAGCCCCTCACTTAGGCTGATCAGTAAATGAAGAATATATATAAATGTAGATGGGTTGGTGAGTCAGTTTGCTGACAACATCATAGTTGGAGTAGTTGCGTACAGCGGGCAAGGCTGTCAGAAGTTACAGCGGGATATCATGTCCGGCACAGACATTATGCGTCGCAGAGCCCGTTCCCGCTCTCAGTTCTATGAAGACTGAAACGTGCTGCCGAGGGTGGGGGCAGAAAAGATACGATGGTGGCATTTAAGATGTTCTTAGATATACATCTCGATAAGGAGGAATGGAGGCATATGGAACACGTGAAGGCTGAAGAGGTTAAATTAACGGCATTATGTTCGGCAAGGACAACGTGGACGAGGGCCTACTATTAATACGATTCTATTAATTTTAACATAGTAATGAAGAGATGAACTCATCCACAAGTTAACCATATAACCATATAACCATATAACAATTACAGCACGGAAACAGGCCACCTCGGCCCTTCTAGACCGTGCCGAACACTTACTCTCACCTGGTCCCATCTAACTGCACTCAGACTATAACCCTCCATTCCTTTCCCGTCCATATACCTATCCAATTTATTTTTAAATGATAAAATCGATCCCGCCTCCACCACTTCCACTGGAAGCTCTTTCCACACAGCTGCCACTCTCTGAGTAAAGAAGTTCCCACTCATGTTACCCCTAAACTTCTGTCCCTTAATTCTCAAATCATGTCCTCTTGTTTGAATCTTCCCTACTCTCAATGGAAAAAGCTTATCCACGTCAACTATGTCTATCCCTCTCATCATTTCAAAGACCTCTATCAAGTCCCCCCTTAACCTTCTGCGCTCCAAAGAATAAATATCTAACTTGTTCAACCTTTCTCTGTAGCTTTGGTGCTGAAACGCAGGCAACATTCTAGTAAATCTCCTCTGTACTCTCTCTATTTTGTTGACATCTTTCCTATAATTTGGCAACCAAAATTGTACACCATACTCCAGAATTGGCCTCCCCAATGCCTTGTACAATTTTAACATTACATTCCAACTTCTATACTCAATGCTCTGATTTATAAAGGCCAGCACACCAAAAGCTTTCTTTACCACCCCATCTACATGATATTCCACCTTCAGGAAACTATGCACAGTTATTCCTAGATCCCTCTGTTCAACTGCCTTCCTCAATTCGCTACCATTTACCATGCACGTCCTATTTTGATTTGTACTGCCAAGATGTAGCACCTCACACTTATCAGCATTAAACTCCATCTGCCATCTTTCAGCCCACTCTTCCAAATGGCCTAAATCTCTCTGTAGACTTTGAAAATCTACTTCATTATCCACAACACCACCCATCTTAGTATCATCTGCATACTTACTAATCCAATTTACCACACCTTCATCCAGATCATTGATGTATATGACAAACAACAGTGGACCCAACACAGATCCATGAGGCACCCCACTAGTCACCGGCCTCCAACCTGAAAAACAGCCATCCACCATTACTCTCTAGTATATCCCATTCAGCCACTGTTGAATCCTTCTTGCTACTCCACCATTAATACCCAACAATTGAACCTTCTTAACCAACCTTCCATGTGGAACCTTTTCAACGGCCTCACTGAAGTCTATATATACAACATCCACCGCTTTACCCTCAGGAATTTTAGAGCGAGTTAGGGAGAAATCGAGGTCAGTATGTTCCTATCCGTGTGCTACAGCGTAAGATGAGGTATTCAGGACGCGGGAACACTGGCTGACGTGGCATGGTGAAGCTCTGGTCAAGATACGAAGCAAATATATGTCACGTAACGGCAGCTGGCATCACGTCAATCCCTTGAGAGTTACGCGGGACGTAGGATTGCATTTAAGATGGAAATTCGGCGAGCCAAAAAGGGCTCTATTCCTGGCAGATGAGTGCAGTGAAATCCCAAGTGATTCAGTAAATAAATTAGGAGGAAATGGTTGCAGTGGACGTAACAAACGTGTGGTCATCTGTGTATGGAGCCGCGATTCATGGAAGAGTCTGAGGATATCTTGAAATAATTGTCATTACCGGAGAGGAATTTTTTTGCTGTCTTGAGAAGTATAAGTAGGCACAATTCCCCGGGCTTGGCCAAATACATTCTCGGGCATTTTGGGAAGCAAGTAAAGTAATTCCTTGCGCTCTGGCAGAGATTTGCTTGTCTTCCTTGGTCATGCTGAATTATCGGAATATTGCAAGATGATGCCATAATTTAAGAACAGCTGCAAGGATAATCCGGTGTCCATAGCCTAGTGATCGACAGCCGTGGTGGCAAAGTTACTGTTACATGTGATCTAAGCGCATTTGGAACGACACGGTCTGATTATGGTAGTTAACATGGCCTCATAGTATGACCCTCATTTCCCAAAAAATACCCAGTGGGATACAGTTGGTCCAAGCTTCGTTTACGTGGCTCCTTCTTTTTCTCGGCCAGATACTCACCCTCTGTTGCGTCCAAGCTTCCACATTCCCATCTGTTTGTCCTTCACTCTACCAGGATGGTGAATATCCTAAACTCTTTCCACCACAGATTTGAGAACATCCAGCTTACTGGCCGTTCTATTGACGACAAATGGGTCACTTGAACAATGTATAGTTTAATACCATCAACATAAACTTTGCCAATATTCAAAAAGTTAACCCGTGGGCCCACACTGTCTTTGTTCATCAATATCATGAATACATTAGAACAGTGATCGCTCCTCCCAGAAGGTTTGCTCACCAGCACTTCAGTCAGTTGCACTTCCCAATATCATGAGAAGGTCCAGCCATAATACAAGAATGATGACATTAAGGTGGAGAAGATGTGGAAATATTCAGGAGGGTTTATCCGGGATTGGAGGGCTTGAGTTATAAGTAGAATGTTGATTACTGGGACTGTTTTCCATTGAACGAACGAGGCTGAGGGGAGATCTTATTGAGGTGTTTACAATCACGACATGAAAATAGCTTTATGGTAGACAGTAAAAATGGTTATCAGAAATGACAGCAGGCTCTTGATCATTTGGGCAATCGGGTTGAGAAATGTTTAATGGAAATTGGTGCAATTAATGGATATTGATGCACATACAAGGAAATGCTGCAAATTCCTTGTATGAGAAAATACTTGGCCAATAAACTTATTCATTCATTCATTTGTCCATTCATTCATTCATTCATTCATTCATTCAGGTAGTGTGAGGAGTGCAGTTTGGGATGTCCAAAAGCCATTCACAGCAAATGTGGGGCCTTGGGGGGTATTGTCGAACAGGGGAATCTTGTGCGCTTGTACACAGTTCGCTGAAAGTGACGTCATAAGTAGACTGCATGGAAAAGCCTATGGTGCGTTTGGCCTTAATCAGCATAAAGAGTAAAGCATTTGGGACGTTATCTTACAGATGAAGAAAACGGTGGTGAAGTAGCATTTGGGAGACAGGAATACCGATAGGGGAGATTTTGCCGTCCCTGACATTATTCCTTGGAGAGCTGAAGACTGAGGGTTGATCTCATAGAGGCTTGAGTGATCTCTTGAAGGCTTTCGATTGTTCGATTCCTATTTCGCACGTCAAGCTTACATTCCAATTTACCCTAGGCGCACCTATTTTCATTGCATTGAAATCGGCATGTTTCCAAATTGCCCAAGAAAGATGCAACGTGCATGCGATGACTGAATTACACCATTCTGCGATGCAGCCATTGCCTGATTTCATTATCTTCATTTTTGTAGTTTGCTATCACATGCTCTTTTCCGTCACCATATGATACGCCTTTGCAATTTGACCTCTCTATCCACATGTTCCAGCGACCCGACCTCGTTGACCAGAAACACGTCACCGAAGAATGATTTGCTAAACATAGAAACATAGAAAATAGGTGCAGGAGGAGGCCATTCGGCCCTTCGAGTCGGCACCGCCATCATTGTGATCATGGCTAATCAATAACCCGTGCCTGCCTTGCCCCCATGTCCCTTGATTCCACTATCCCCTAGAGCTCTATCTGACCCTCTCTTAAATCCATCCAGTGATTTGGCCTCCGCTGCCCTCAGTGGCAGGGAATTCCACAATTTCACAACTCTGGGTGAAATATGTTTTTCTCATCTCAGTCTTAAATGGCCTCCCCTTTGTTCTAAGACTGTGGCCCCTGGTCTGGGAATTTTGGGATTTTTTTTCCTGCATCGAGCTTGTCCAGTCCTTTTATAATTTTATATGCTTCTATATCCTTCTGAACTCCCATGAATACAAGCCTAGCCTTTTCAATCTTTCCTCGTATGACAGTCCCGCTGTTCCAGGGATCAATCTTGTGAACCTACGCTGCACTGCCTCAATCACAAGGATGTCCTTCCTCAAATTAGGAGACCAAAACTGTGCACAATACTCCAGATGTGGTCTTACCAGAGCCCTATACAACTGGAGAAGAACCTCTTTACTCCTGTACTGAAATCATCTTGTTATGAAGGCCAACATTCCATTAGCTTTCTTCACTGCCTGCTGTACCTGCACGCCAACTTTCAGTGACTGGTGTACAAGTACACCCAGGTCTCGCTGTACCTCTCCCTTACGTAACCTAATCCTATTGAGAAAATAATCTGCCCCCATGTTTTTGCCGACAAAGTGGGTAACCTCACATTTATCTATATTATGCTGCATCTGCCACGCATCTTCCCACTCACTCAACCTGTCCACGTCACCCTGCAACCTCCTAACATCCTCTTTGCAGTTCACACTGCCACCCAGCTTTGTGTAATCCGCAAACTTGATAGTGTTGCTCCTAATTCCCTCTTCCAAATCATTAATATATATGGTAAACAGTTTTGGCCCCAACACCGAGCCTTGCGGCACTCCACTCGCCACTGCTTGCCATTCTGTAATGGACCCGTTCACTCCTACTCTTTGCTTCCGGTCTGCCAACCAATTTTCTACCCATGTCAACACCCTACCCCCAATACCATGTGCTCTAATTTTAGTCACCAGTCACCCGTGCGGGACCTTATCAAAGACTTTCTGAAAGTCTAGATACATTAAATCCACTGGCTCCCCTTCATCCATTTTACTTGTCACATCCTCAAAACATCTTTCACAAACTGCATAAACTAGGGTCGCTTAACCATGAGCAGCAGACGCAGAGCAAAACACTTCCAAATGTGCGCGCTTAACTCCCTTCGTCGTCGAAGGCGTCACATAGTCGACTTACCTTCGGCCCATACTTTCCTGCTCTTCCAGTCAATACTTTGCCACCCTCCTGATAACCTCAGTACAGCTCAGCAGCTTCCCTCCAAACATGCACAGCGGAAAGTTTCCCGCTAACTGGAGGCCAAGAGATTAGTTCCTCCATTGAAACACGACCGTATTATGTTTTGTTTGTTTGGTGATACAGCATGGAAATGGGACAGTCAAGCATGGAGAAAGTTCGGTACCCTTCTAGAAAATGAAAATATTCAGCTTGAAATCTCATCTCTCTCTGTAGATGGTGCCAGATCAGCTGAATATTTTTAGTCATTCTGTTTTTATTTCAAACCTACCATGGTGTGTTTGTTTTGCTTTTGAACCAAAATGTGTCTCCTTTCCTTGAAATGGACAACACATAGATTTAACGATGCGATGTTACCAGGAACAATAAATATATTAGCGACTGTAGCACGTCTCGAAGTCGGAATTGGATTTGGCCGGCATTACTCCCACCGCGTGACTTTCACACTCTGATTCGTTGAATTCCAATACTGCATATTCACTTTTGAATTAGAAATACAATTTAATCAAATCATTGTCTTTTATCCCTTTCCCTTTTCTGTGGATACGCATGTGATAAATGGCCGGTTTTATTTCGGATTTGATTGTGCAAACGCCCTCCAACTTCAGCTATGCCGTTCGCCGCGTGAACCAAATGACTTCTGGCCCAGCAAAAGCCCTTCACGTTGTAACTTAAATCGAGAGCTATACATTGATCTACACTTCCTACATCAGGCATTCCTCCACCGAGGGATGTGAAATTATTTAATATTGTGTGGAAATCAACGTGTTTGTTTAAGAGAGTTTGACTAATATTGAGGTTCAGTCATTCCCCGGACCCCACTGGAGAGTTGGCGGGAGTATTAATGAACATCTGAACCGCGCTGTAGCTCAATTATGCTCCCCGGACTTAACGCGGATACTGGGACTATTCCAGATGGGACGAGTAGCAATTCTGTACGTCAATGAAATCATCTATCCGATCCTGGCGGCGTTTGGTATCCCTGGTAAGCTGTGCTTGAGTCGCTTAATGCGTTGCTGGCCTGATTCAACTCTACACGGCGTGAGTACTTTTTCGTAATCCCCTGCACTAAACAACAAACTGTACTCCGATCAGTACTGCCAAGTCATCCGAATACGCATCGCCGTAGCATCGCAATGCACAATCAAATGGACAGGGAACAGAATAGAAGATATTCGGATAGAAACGGTTGGACAGCGGGTTGAATGAAAGCAGCTTCGTAAATGGGGGTAAACGGGAACTTGACTCTCCAACGAACGGATATTGGAATAACTAAACTGATGAGTTGTTCAAGAGGTTAGAATTCAAGGATGGTGGGGCTCACAGGTCTGTAGCGCCGGAGAAGGAGACATTGATAAGGAAGTATTTGTAAAAAAGACCGAGAACATTACATTGGATCCTAAAGTACTGGAGTAAGTCAGCGGGTCATGCGTCATCTCTGGCGGACATGGATAGCCGACGTTTCGGGTCGCGATATTTCCTCAGTTCCCATGACCGGGTGAGCTACTCCAGCGTCTGCAGTTATTCGTGTGTCCAACATATTGGAGTTGAGAGTTAACTAGTAGGCGAGTGGTGAGTGTGGGGTACAAGTTGGTGACCAAGTGAGACAAAAGGACAAAGTGGTGATGTAGGTGAAGGAATCTTAATCTGCCTTCTGTGTACTATTCTCCTCCACTATCACCAGCCAATAATAAACATTCACCGGTACACAAAAATGCTGGAGAAACTCAGCGGGTGCAGCAGCATCTATGGAGCGAAGGAAATAGGCAACGTTTCGGGCCGAAACCCTTCTTCAGACTGAAGGACTCTGAAGAAGGGCTGCACCCGCTGAGTTTCTCCAGCAGTTTTGTGTACCTTCGATTTTCCAGCCTCTGCAGTTCCTTCTTTAACAATAAACATTCACCCTCGCTCAGACAGCACAACTGCTTCCGTCTATTCGGGCTCCCTTGTCGGTTGTCAACGCAGGCACCACTTAAATCTCTCCAACGCCACTCTCTCTGCTTGCCATTTTCATTGATAACGAAACCAAAATGATTTTAAAGAGCAGAAGGAGAAATGTAAGTGGTTTAATTAGAACGCGAGAGATTGAGTTCTTGGACCTAAAGCCTGTTTCCAGATTGTTTAGTTGTTTTTTTCTTGTCGTGCAAAGATAGTTTTATTTTCAGATTGATGACCTTATATTGGAGTTTCGAGAGTACTTTGGGACTGGCGACTTGATTACACTGTTTTTTAAATGAAGCTGATATAATCACTCTGCCTGTGCAAATTGCTATTGAATGATGTGCGTCAACGAACGCTTTGAACTCCAATTGAGCACCTTTTGTGGTCCGTCTCGTTGAATGTCATCATTCATAAAGTAATGCAGCGCGGAAGTAGAGCCTTCGGTCCAATTTGTTCATTCCGTCCAAGATGCCCCATCTACACTTGTCCCATTTGCACGCTTTTAGCTCATATTTGTCGGAAACGTCTTCGAATTTGTCCAAATGCGTTTCAAATGTTGTTTTATTATCTACCTCAAATACCTCATCTACCAGCCCATTCCCTACACCCACCACCCTCTCTGTGGTAAATCTTCATGTTAAGTACATCCCTTCCTTATGCCCGTGTGCAAACGCGTGTATCTATAGGATGATCTAGAGTACGTTCAGACAGGAAGTGAAGAACGCGCTTATATATTTAACCAGGAATAGACTGGTCGACAACCAAGAATTGGGTGGTGACGACTGGAGAGACAATGGACAGCTCGGAAAGACGGCAACCGGAGCGGTGCGGGTTGGCAGCCAACCCGCATCCTCTGAGAGGAGACCCAAATCACGCTACAGAAAATGACATGGAAAAATACTTCCAGGGGTGCCCGAGAGGGGGGCAGGATGAGCACCTCAATTTGACGGATCAAAGGTTAACGACTAATGGCAATGGACAACTGACTACGAGTACCAAATGCAGATGTGGAAAGGTTTGCAAGAACAGCCTAGGCCTGAAGATTCACCAGACCCGGATGAAGTGTTTGGACGAACAGGGAGTGTCACATCGCACAGGCATTTTACCTGGTGAGACGCAGGAGGAGCCGGGCCCGGAATCACCCCATAGAGCCCGAAGCCTCCAAGTGGCGCAACTAGTCCATCGGAACAGATCTCCGGAGAAGGTTCGAGTCAAATGGCCACAGGCCTGCAAGATGGCAGTCTGGCATCAGTTCGACGAGGACGTCCACAAGGTGCTAGAAGATGAAGAGCTGCCATAGACTGCCGTAAGCAGGGCTGGAAGGCAAGGTGTATGCCCATCGAGGTTGGCTGCAGATGTTTTGCAGGGCATTCGCTCTACAAAGCCTTGAGTGCACTGGGCATCACCGGAGTGGCGAGGAGAAGAGCCATCAAGTACACCACAGAGGCAGCGGAGAAGGCCCCGTGATGGCTCTGGATCAGGAGAGAAGGTCCATGGGGAGGAGCGAATGCCACCTGAACACGTCGTGGTCTGATCAACCACGGCTGGGTCGCCTGGGTGAGGGTGTCTGATGTTGAAAGACCCGAAACACCCAATGACCCCAGGTTACATCACTGATGATGTGTTCAGGAGCATCTATAGATGTATTTGTATCAACCGGGGTTATTAGTAAACCCAAGAAACTGGCGCGGCAGTGGCCTGGAACCAAACTTGGAATGTGACGCCGACCTTCGCTTTATACTCCCACAAGATCGTGCTGTTCTGTGCTCTCGATTCCTCCCAGAACGGACTCGTGGAAAAAGACGGGCCGTAAAATAGATTTTACCCATTGCCCCATTTATTCTCGACTTTAACTTGATATCATGTGGCTCTTGTTCATTCACCGTATCTGATCGCCTCATGCTTTCTTGCAGCCCCCAAACCTAATCTTAATTGCATTAAATTATGGTTCCATTGAAATATTAATCCCATTGCATTTTTGTACTTCCTTCAGCGAACGTGCTGACGGCTGCGATCCTATACCGGGGAAACTGTGGGCTCTCCAGAGGAATTACCCGTTACATGGTGGGGATGACACCTTCTGGTTATAATCTCCGACCTTCTGGTTATAATCTTACACGTGTTACTCCGGGGAATCTACATTTACTACGTCCATAACCCCTTCCTCTCCCTCAGCGCAGTTTGTCCTTCTAATTTGTACCTGCGGATCGTCACCGTGGACTATTCCGTCTGGTTAACAGTGTCCTTCACCTTTGACCGTTTTGTCAGCATTTGCTGCCCGAACCTGAGACTCATCTATTGCCATCTCGACCCTTCTAGTCCGTGCCGAACACGTATTCTCCCCTAGTCCCATATACCTGCGCTCAGACCATAATCCTCCATTCCTTTCCCGTCCATATAACTACCCAATTTATTTTTAAATGATAAAAACGAACCTGCCTCCACCACCTTCACTGGAAGCTCATTCCACACAGCCACCACTCTCTGAGTAAAGAAGTTCCCCCTCATGTTACCCCTAAACTTCTGTCCCTTAATTCTCAAGTCATGTCCCCTTGTTTTAATCTTCCCTACTCTTAGTGGGAAAAGGTTATCCACGTCAACTCTGTCTATCCTTCTCATCATTTTAAAGACCTCTATCGTCCCCCCTTAACCTTCTGCGCTCCAAAGAATAAAGCCCTAACTTGTTCAACCTTTCTCTGTAACTTAGTTGCTGAAACCCAGGCAACATTCTAGTAAATCTCCTCTGTACTCTCTCTATTTTGTTGACATCCTTCCTATAATTAGGCGACCAAAATTGTACACCATACTCCAGAATTGGCCTCACCAATGCCTTGTACAATTTTAACATTACATCCCAACTTCTATACTCAATGCTCTGATTTATAAAAGCCAGCACACCAAAAGCTTTCTTTACCACCCTATCTACATGAGATTCCACTTTCAGGGAACTGTGCACAGTTATTCCAAGATCCCTCTGTTCACCTGCATTCTTCAATTCCCTACCATTTACCATGTACGTCCTATTTTGATTTGTCCTGCCAAGATATAGCACCTCACACTTATCAGCATTAAACTCCATCTGCCATCTTTCAGCCCACTCTTCCAACCGGCATAAATCTCTCTGTAGACTTTGAAATTTACTTCATTATCCACAGCCCCACCTATCTTAGTATCATCTGCATACTTACTAATCCAAGTTACAACACCATCATCCAGATCATTGATGTACATGACAAACAACAGTGGACCCAAACACAGATCCCTGTGGCACCCCACTAGTCACTGGCCTCCAACCTGACAAACAACCATCCACCATTACTCTCTGGCATTTCCCATTCAGCCACTGTTGAATCCATCTTGCTACTACACCATTAATACCCAACCATTGAACCTTCTTAACCAACCTTCCGTGAGGAACCTTGTCAAAGGCCTTACTGAAGTCCATATATACAACATCCACGGCTTTACCCTCATCAATTTCCCGAGTAACCTCTTCAAAAAATTCAAGATTAGTCAAACATGACCTTCCAGGCACAAATCCATGTTGACTGTTCCTAATCAGCCCCTGCTTATCCAGATGCTTATATATATTATCTCTAAGTATCCTTTCCATTAATTTGCCCACCACTGACGTCAAAGTAACAGGTCTATAATTGCTAGGTTTACTCTTAGACCCCTTTTTAAACAATGGAACAACATGCGCAGTACGCCAATCCTCCGGCACTATTGCCGTTTCCAATGACATTTGAAATATTTCTGTCATAGCCCCTGCTATTTCTACACTAACTTCCCTCAGTGTCCTAGGGAATATCATGTCCGGACCTGGAGACTTATCCACTTTTATATTTCTCAAAAGTGTCAGTACTTCCTCTTCTTTGAATCTCATAGTTTCCATAGCTACTCTACCTGTTTCCCTTACCTCACATAATTCAATATCCTTCTCCTTGGTGAATACCGAAGAAAAGAAATTGTTCAATATCTCCCCCATCTCTTTTGGCTCTGCAGATAGCTGTCCACTCTGACTCTCTAATGGACCAATTTTATCCCTCGTTATCCTTTTGCTATTAATATAGCTGTAGAAACCCTTTGGATTTACTTTCACCTTACTTGCCAAAGCAACCTCATATCTTCTTTTAGCTTTTCTAATTTCTTTCTTAAGACACTTTTTACATTTTTTATACACCTCAAGCACCTCATTTACTCCATGCTGCCTATAATTATTGTAGATCTCTCTCTTTTTTCCGAACTAAGTGTCCAATTTCCCTTGAAACCCATGGCTCTTTCCAATTTTTACTATTTCCTTTCAACCGAACAGGGACATAAAGATTCTGTACTCTTAAAATTTCACCTTTAAATGTCCTCCATTTCTCTTCCACATCTTTCCCATAAAACAAACTGTCCCAATTTACTCCATTTAAATCCTTTCGCATCTCCTCAAAGTTAGCCTTTCTCCAATCAAAAATTTCAACCCTAGGTCCAGTTCTGACCCTCTCCATAATTATATTGAAACTAATGGTATTGTGATCACTGGTCCCGAACTGTTCCCCAAAGCATACCTCTGCCACCTGACCCGTCTCATTTCCTAACAGGAGGTCCAGCACCGCCCCTTCTCTAGTAGGTACTTCTATGTATTGCTGCAAAAAACTATCCTGCACACATTTTACAAACTCCAACCCATCCAGCCCATTTACAGAATGTGTTTCCCAGTCTATGTGTGGAAAATTGAAATCTCCCACAATCACTACCTTGTGCTTACTACTAATATATGCAATCTCCTTACATATTTGCTCCTCCAATTCTCGCTCCCCATTTGGCGGTCTATAATACACCCCTATGAGTGTTGCTACCCCTTTCCCATTTCTCAGTTCCACCCAAATAGCCTCCCTAGAAGAGCCCTCTAATCTCTCCTGCCAAAGCACTGCTGTAATATCTTCCCTGATAAGCAATGCAATACCTCCACCTCTTGCCCCTCCAATTCTATCACACCTGAAGCAACGAAATCCTGGAATATTTAGTTTCCAATCACAGCCCTCCTGCAACCATGTTTCACTGATCGCCACAACATCATACTTCCAGGTGTCAATCCAGGCTTGAAGTTCATCCACCTTTCTTACAATGCTCCTAGCATTAAAATATACACATTTAAGAAACCCACCCTCTCTTATTCTCTGTTTATTGTCTTTTTCTTCTCTCTCCCCTACATTTTGGGTCAGAGTGCTTCCATTCTCTGCCTCCTGCCTCGCACACTGACTGCGAGCTTTCCCAATTTGAGTCCCTCCCCCCAACCATACTAGTTTAAAGTCTCCCCAGTAGCCTTTGCAAATCTACCCGCCAGGATATTGGTCCCCCTCGAGTTCAAGTGCAACCCATCCTTTCTGTACAGGTCGCACCTTCCCCAAAAGAGGTCCCAATGATCCAGAAACTTGAATCCATACCCACTGCACCAGTCCCTCATCCACTCATTTATCCACCACCTCGCTGCATTCCTACTCTCACTGTCGCGTGGCACAGACAGTAATCCTGAGATTGTTACCTTTGCAGTCCATCTCCTTAACTCTCTACCTAACTCCCTAAATTCTTCTTTCAGGACCTCTTCTCTTTTTTTACCTATGTCGTTGGTACCTATATGTACCACAACCTCAGGCTCCTCTCCCTCCCATTTCAGGATTTCTTCGACACGTTCAGACACACCCCCTTCATGTACGAGTCACGCTTCACTCTGGGCAGTGTCAAGTGGGGTTGCCGACCTAAACGAAATGAGTTGGACAATATTTCTCACCATAGCGCTACATGTGTTCCCTGCACATGTGCACGAGGAACACGCACACATTTACGAGAAATATTTACGAGATATATACACATTTACCAGAAATATACACACACCTGAGTCGATTACCTCGATGGCGCTTCTATCGTCGACTGTGGGGGGCTTTGATCGACCCGGCTGCGGATGCTTTGACTGCCCCGGGAGCGCGTAAACAAGAGGAAGCAGATTGAACTTTATTACCTTCCATCATAGTGAGGGATATGGAATCCAATGTGAGGGGTGTTTCTGTTAACTTTTATGTGGCTGTGTGTTTTGTTGCTTTTCCCTCAGTATGGCTGTATAGTAACTCAAATTTCACTGGACCTTAATTGGTACATGTGACAATAAACTGACCTTGAAACCTTGAACCTTGAAACAGGGATACACACTCTCACACAACCCCCCCCCCAGACACACACACACACACGCACCCACACACACGCACAAACACGGACCCACACACACACACACACACACGCACCCACACACACGCACAAACACGGACCCACACACATACAGACACACGCACAAACACGGACCCACACACACCCACACACGCACAAACACAGACCCACACACATACACACACCCACATGCACACACACACACACGCACTCACACATACACACATAAACACGCACCCACACACACACAACCATACACACGCTTCCGCCATCAAACGCGACAGACCCCAGTCTGACGAAGGGTCTCGATCCGAAGCGTCACCCATTCCTTCTCTCCAGAGATGCTGCCTGTCAAGCTGAGTTCCTCAAGCATTTTGTGTATATCTTCGGTTTAAATCAGCATCCGCAGTTCCACCCAGCACAAAAGAGAATAGGCAGGTGCTTGGGATTCGTAAACCAGCCGCAGAATATGAATGGAAGTAGGATATGGAGCAAATATATATCACTTGTGTAGGTCGCGGGTGGAATTCCGTGCGTAGTTCTGGTCGCCACGCTGAATGAAGATGTAGTTTTGGTGATTTACCAAGATGTTTGCCTAGGGTGGATTATCTCGTCGATGAGGGAAGGTGGATTAGCAGCGGCGTTTCCTTTAGAGCGGATTATGCTGGTGGAGGCTCTTAGACCTATGTAAAATTGGAACGGGG
The DNA here is from genome assembly GCA_038087875.1 of Malacoraja senta. Taxonomy (NCBI): domain Eukaryota; kingdom Metazoa; phylum Chordata; class Chondrichthyes; order Rajiformes; family Rajidae; genus Malacoraja; species Malacoraja senta. Next base: position 84,469 of record JAXLNO010004890.1, on the reverse strand, counting down.
CGGTGGGGGGCATGAACAGAAGTGGCAGAGGACAGATTAGTCTATTACTAGGGAGTAATGGTTTATAGTGAGGTGTGGGACATTTAAAGAGGATTTGAGGATAATATTGTCAGTTATATAATGCGCAAAATCTGGATGCATTGTCTGAGGTGCTCGTGGATACGGATAGCATGACAACATTTCAGTGTTTCCATTAGCACTGTAAATGCCACGGATAGAACGATGGTAGTAGTTGTCAGCTAGCCGAGCTACATGACTCCTAGTGATGTCACCACACAGGGAAAGCGACCCAGTTTCCATCCTGACCTCCGAATGTCACCATGAAGTTTGCACCTTCTCCATGTGAATGCGTGGGTTTCCCCGGGAGTTTCGCTTCCATCCGTCCCTAACACCCTAGAGACATGCGGATTAGTAAATTAACAGGCAAGATGTCCTTGGTGCGTGGTTGAATCTAGAGAGCGAATTGGTTGTATTGAGGCAAGAATAAAGTGCGATTAATTTCTAATTACACAGATAGGTGCTTAGCGCCGGGAAGATGTTGGGTGAAAATAAAAGAACAAGTTGGAGATGCGGTAAATGTGAAATCTGAAATATAAAATCTAAAGGCTACACCCGTGGGAAAGGAGACAGAGCTAACATTTCCCGGCCTCCTTGCATCTTAATCAGATTCGTTTGTCTTTTCCAAATTCTGGTGAACTGGTCTGATGGTGCGTCCATCACTTCCTCGATGCCACTAGGTGGCGCGAATTAATTTAACTCTTCAATTACCGCGAAGAATGTGTGAAGAGATCTGAAACGTCAGCCGGCTAACATTGTACTTAACCCGATAACCAATGGTCACTTCATCTGTTTGTCACAATCCTCCTACGATGCACAGACGTAATATCAATAATAAACTTTCACCGGTACACAAAAATGCTGGAGAAACTCAGCGGGTGCAGCAGCATCTATGGAGCGAAGGAAATAGGACCTATTCCCTTCGCTCCATAGATGCTGCTGCACCCGCTGAGTTTCTCCAGCATTTTTGTGTACCTTCGATTTTCCAGCATCTGCAGTTCCTTCTTTAACACTTTAACTTCTGCAACTTTGAATGTATATTTACGGAACTTACCGTGTGTTGATGCTATGATGGGTCTCGATCAGTTCCTGTGGACTGGTGGGTAGCCAATGTAACTCCACTTTAAAAAAAAGAAAACGGGGAATTATAGACCAGTTAGCCTTACATCGGTAGTGCGAAACTACTGGAGTCGATTATTAAAGATGTTATAGCAGCGCATTTGGAAAACAGTGACGTGATCTGAAAAGTCAGCATGGATTTAAAAAGAGGAAATCACGCTTGACTAATCTTTTGGAAAATTTTGATGGCGTAACAAGTAGAATGGATAAGGGAGAGCCAGTGGACATGGTGTATCTGGACTTTCAAAATGCCTTTGACAAGGTTCCACACAGGAGATTACTGTGCAAAATGAGAGAACATGGTTTTGGGGCTACGGTATTGACATGGATAGAAAACTGGTTGGCAGACAGGAAGCAAAGAGTCATTTTCAGAATGGCAGATAGTTTACAATATATGTTAACGATTTAGACGAGCGAATTAAATGTAACATTTCTAACTTTGCGGATGACACAAAGCTATGTGGTAGTGTTAGGTGCGAGGAGGATGCTATGAGGCTGCAGGGTGACTTGGATCGGTTGGGTGAGTGGGTAGAAGCATGGCAGATGCAGCATAATGTGGATAAATGTGAGGTTATCCACTTTGGTGGCAAGAACAGGAGGGCAGATTATTATCTGAATGGTGTCAGATTAGGAGAAGGGGAGGTACAACGAGACCATGTGTGCTTATACATCAGTCACTGAATGTAAGCATCCAGGTACAGCAGGCAGTGAAGAAAGTCAATTGCATGTTGGCCTTCACTGCGAAAGGATTTGAGTACAAGGAGTTGTACAAGACCCCGGTGAGACCACATCTGGAGTATTGTGTGCAGTTTTGATCTAATTTGAGGAAGGACATCCTTGATATTGAAGCAGTGCAGCATAGATTCACAAGGTTAATGCCTGGGATGGTGGGACTGTCATATGAAGAAAGATTTGAAAGAGTGGGTTTGTAATCACTGGAATTTAGAAGGATTAGAGGGGATCTTATGTAAATGTATAAAATTATAACAGGACTGGACAAGCTGGATGCAGGACATTTTTCCCCAATGATGAGCCACAGTCCAAGAATAAAGGGGAGGCCATTTAAAACTGAGATGAGAAAAAAACGTATTCACCCAGAGAGTTGTGAATTTGTGGAATTCTCTGCCACAGAAGGTTGTGGAGGTCAATTCACGGAATGAATTTAAAAGATAGTTAGAAAGAGCTCCAGGGGCTAGCGGAATCAAGGGATATGGGGAGAAGGCAGGCACGGATTACTGATTGTGGATGATCAGCCATGATCACAATAAAAGACGGTGCAGGCTCGAAGGGCCAAATGGCCTCCACCTGCACCTATTTTCTACGTTTCTATGTCTGAAACAATTGTTCCCAAACTTGAAAGCAACGAATGCAACTAATATTATGCATTTATTGATAAATTTGTCCATAGTTTGCGTTCAATTGATGTATTGTTCCTTCACATGCAGACTTCGTTTTTTTGAATGACAAATGAAATAGTTATGAGGCAAGATTGTCAGTTAATTTTGCACCAAAGTCACCAAATTGGACATGAGCAAACGCATAGCAGAAATTAATTTGTAGATTTATTTGCTCGTGCAAAATTCAAAGCCTTCCTTTGAAATTAATATGCTAAACTATGAGGATTTTGTAACCAGTATAAAGAGGACATCGGTAGTTTATCAGAATTAACGCTGAATTTACATATGAAATATGGAGACATGTGATTAGTTTAGTTTAGAGATACAGCGTGTAAACAGTCCATACCGATCGCCATCACTAGTTCTATCCTACATACTAGGGACAATTTACAGGCCAATAAACCTACAAACCTGCATGTCATTGAGGCGTAGAAGGAGACTGGAGCACCCATGCGGTCATGGGGAGAATGTACAAACTCCACACAGAAAGCACCCATAGTCAGGATTGAACTTGGCTTTCTGGTGCTGTAAAGCAGCAACTCTACCGCTGCGCCACTGTGCCGCCAATGATTCATTTGGACAAAACCTAGACTAAGTTGCAGATTATTTATTGAATTGAATTGAATGATACAGCATGGAAACAAGCCCTTCGGCCAATAGAGTTCATGCCGATTTGTGATCACCTGTACACACGCTTAGGAACATAGTAACTCAATATCAGACGTTCTAAAAGAGTTCTTCGCATTAACTTTCTATAATTGGCTTCAAAGCCTTCTTTTAACTAGCCTGTGAAGTCTCCTTCACGTTAACTACTTATAATTAGCTTTGAAGCCGATAGATTTGCTGATCTTTTATCAGCATTCCAGAATTTTGTGCATATTTAAGTTGAGAAAAATAGGCCTCCAATTTGTGGCCCACCTTATTCACCATTGTCCTGCGATGTAAATGGAACACGTTTCATTCAGATTTATGTTATATTTTACAAGTTATTGACATTTTAAAATGTACAAAAAACACTTTTCCACTTGCCCTGCCCATCAGCCGTGTTCGACGTCACAACGACATCACAATGGGATCCAAACCACTTTTCCACTTGCCCTGCCCGTCAGCCGTGTTCGTCGTCATGACGTCACAATGGGAACCCAACAAGTCCGCGCCTACGCAGTTGGCCCGCCGCCATCTTGACATCCCAACGGATGCCCAATCTTTGGGGTTTGACTGGAACAGGGAGGGCAGTACGTGGTGAAGACATAGTGGTATATTCCTCTCCCAGCCGCCACAATACTTAGGCACCGGATTTTGGCTCCGGTGTGAACTCCGCTTTCCTCAGTACCGACACTTTTACCACTCCCACACTCCACATGGTGGTCCTTCCGACCTCGACCTCGACCTCCCAGTAGTGGCTCCCAGTATTGATGCCCTGAGATGCCAGGATACCGTGCCACTGCACAAATCGCTCTGGTTTGTCAGGTACCTTCTGTTTAGCACCAAGTCTGATGGCCGTCAGGTCACTGGACAGGATGTGTCTCGGATGCGCAGTGTCCGGATTCAGCTTCAGTTTGATTGGGACTGAAGAGGAGAAAAAAGTCTGCATGGTGAATTCACGCGATTTGCCAATCAAACATCTTGACACATTCAGTGGTTGGATAATATACATTCATGCACAGTAAACGAAAATATAACAGGAAACTGCAGATGCTGGATATCTAAAATAAAAGTGGGAAATGTTACAAGATGCTGTTTCCTTTTTGCTCAGTTCTGAACACAGGCCGCAGATCTGAAACGTTATCTGTTTTCACTTTAGTTTAGCTTAGTTTGGAGATATGGCGCGGAAACAGGCCATTCAGCCCACCAAGTCCACTTTGACCAGCGATCCCCGCACATTAACACTCTCCTACATACACTGGGAATAATTTTACACATACACAAAGCCATTTAACCTAGAAACCTGTACATCTTTGGAGTGTGGGAGGAAACCGAAGATCTTGGAGAAAACCCACGCGATTACGGGAAGAAAGTACAAACTCCGTACAGACAGCACCCGTAGTCGGGATCGAACCCGGGTCTGTGGCGCTGCAAGCACTGTAAGGCAGCAACTCTACTACTGCGCCACCGTGCCGCCCCAAACATATCACATTTAGAACATATAGCAGTACAGCACAAGAACTGTCTACCGTATTCATGCTGAACATGATGCCAAGTTAAACTAAGCTTCTCCGCCTACACGTTATCCATATCCCTACATATCCATGTGCACATCCAAAACGCCACTGTCACATCTGTCTCCACCACCGCTGGCAGCAGATTCCAGGTACCCTCCACCCTCCGTGTAAACCATTTGGCCCGCGCATCACCTTAAAATATTGCCCCCCTCACCGTTCAGTTGAGGCTCTGTCTTGCCTGTTTGCGGTCATCGGTGGTGAAGCGCGGCGTCGCCGGTAGCGAGGACCGCGCGGCAACGGCGAGAGCGCCGAGCCTATCCACCGGAGCGCCGCACGGATGCTGCGCGGGGGCCGAGTTAATTCAAACACGGCGGGTCCCACGTGCTTGCGGTAAGTAAAAAAAGGGCGGGCCGACTGCGATGACGTCGGCCCGCCGCACGTGACTCACCAGCGGCGGCTGTGGCGGCGGCCATCCTGATCGCGGCGCTGTAGCGGTGGCTGTGCCTGCGGCCGTGCAGCACACGTGCGTCACTGGCGGCGGCACGTGCCTCACTGGCGGAGGCTGTGGCAGTGGAGGTTTGACGCACGGCGCTCGAGCCACACTGGCGGCGGCCCGTGCGAGCGGCCGTGCCGCACTTGTGCATCACTGGTGGAGGTTGTGCGGTGAGTATTTGGTTTTCGACATTGTTGATTTTATTTTAGCACCGCGCGGTGTTGGGAACACCGCCGCACGGCCCGGGAATTGTACTTTCTCACGAGTGCGCGGTCTATGGCGGCAGATTCTTCCCGTTTCGCCGCCAATGACCGCAGACTCGTGAGACAGGCCTTTTACTCCCGCTGGCTGGAAGAGAGAGGTGGAATGGCACTAAGCCCAGCAAGTGATTTAGTTTAGTCTATTTTAGAGATACATCATGGAAACAGGCCCTTCGGCTCAAGGAGTCCACGCCAACCACTAGTTACCCATACTAGTTCCATCCTACACAGTAGGGACAATTTACACAATACAATTAAGCTACAAACCTGCATGTCTTTGTAATGTGTTTGGAAATCGGAACACCCGCAGAAAACCCCACGTTGTCACAGGGAGAATGTACAAACTATATACAGACAGCACCCATTATCAGGATCGAACCCGGGACTCTGGAGCTGTAAGGCAGCAACTGACTGCTGTGCCACCATGCAGCCCAGGTGATAGGTAGATATAGGTGAAGAGGGTGTGGGAGTGGGGCGGGGATGGGGGTCACTACAGATACTTTCAAACTTTTTGATATTTCCACTCTGGTAAAAGTTTCTAATCCTAAACTATATAGATGTATATATCTTCTATACTATCAGGAATAGCCATTATTTATCAGACATTCCCGCCTGCCTTCTCTCCCCACTTCCCTCCCTTGAGGCACAACACTTGGGAGGTTGGGAAGAGCGCTGATGTGATTATCGCTCACTCACTGACTCACTGGCAACAGAGTAGAGGTTAAAGAGATACAGCATGGAAATTGACCTTTGACCTGCCGCATCCATGCAGACCATCGATCACACTAATTCTAGTTATCCCACTTTCTCATCCACTCACTACAAACTAACGGCAATTTGCAGAGTTCAACGAGCCGACAAACCTGCACGTCTTTGGCATGTGGGAGGAATCCAACGCAGATGGAGGAAACTCATGTGGTCACAGGGAGAATGTGCAAACTCCACACAGACAGCAGCCAAGGACATGATCGAACTTGGGTCTCTGGCGCTGTGAGGCATCTGCCTTACCAGCTGTGACAGTGTCAATGTCCACGTCGCAGATTTCACCTATTCCGGCATTGCTGTTAAGGCCAGTATTTACTGCCCTTACTGGAGCATCTCACATAACATTTAGGAACCATCCAGACAAGGAACAGCAGATGCTGGAATGTTGACCTGAGACAGAGTACTGGAAGAACTGAGCAGATGAGACAACATTTGTGAAGGGAATGGACAGGCGTTGTTTCAGGTTGAGAAACTTCTACAGACTGGTTGAATCAGTCTGAATTAGTCTGAAGAAGGGTCCTGACCAGAAACATCACCTGTTCATTTCCTCCACAGCTGCCGCTGACCCACTGAGTTGCTGCTGCACTTTCTCATTTGAACCACAGTAGTCAGTCAGGCATCACAAAAACTGGAAAAGGATGGTAGATCTTCTGTGTTGAGGGGCATGAACAAACCAGAAGGGATTTTAGCACAATCTGCATTTTTGTGGTCATCTTAATGGAGGCCAGTTGTTGCTAAATTCCAAATTATGAACTGAATTTAAATTACAGTTTCCATAGTGTGATTTGAAACTGATAGCAATGCTTAAAATGATGAATGGCACAGAAGGTAGACATTCATAACCTTCTTTCCCCAGGGGGAAAATGTGGAGGACCACAGGACATGACCTTAAGGTGAGAGGGATGAAGTTTAAAAATATGTACGGTGCAAGTTGTGTTTAACACAGAGGATGCCTGGAACATGTTTCCGGGGGCGATGGTGGAGGCAGACACTATAGTTTGCTGGGGGAGATGGTGGAGGTAGACACTAGTTTGCTGGGGGAGATGGTGGAGGTAGACACTATAGTTTGCTGGGGGCGATGGTGGAGGCAGACACTATAGTTTGCTGGGGGAGATGGTGGAGGTAGACACTATAGTGGGATTTAAGAGGCTTTGAGAGAGGCACATGGATATGCAGAGAATGGAGGTATAGGTTTCAGGCAGAGGAGATTAGTTTTTCTTGGCTTCATTGTCAGCATGGACATTGTGGGCCGAAGGGTCTGCGCCTGTACTGTACTGAACTCAGATCTTTAAACTGTTAGTTCAGGCCCCAGGATTACCAGCTGTGTTACATATCTGGCGAATCGCTATTGAACCTGTGGACTGGCCCGGCCCAAATGTGTAGGAAGGACCTGCAGGTACTATTTTACAATGAAGATAGACACAAGAAGCTGGAGTAACTCATCGGGTCAGGCAACATCTCTGGATAAAAGGAATAGGTGACGTTTCAGGACAAAACTTTTCTTCAGACTCGACCAAATGTGTCAATTTTTCTCATACCTCTATCAAACTCTCTTCCATATTTCATTCACCATAATTCCTCGACTCTACCGGAAGATAAGTTTACCTGGATTAATTAGCTTCAGCATCCGTTTCTACAGGTTGAACTGAAAGAGGCCGCTGATATCATCTTGCCTGAGGTCAATGGAAACTCTGGCTGGTCTCTGGAACTGCATGTTTTCACACCTGTGTTGGAAATAAAAAGTATCGCTGAGATGCAAAAGTAGAATGATACATCCTATCTATGATGTCACTTTATATACGTATCAGCACTGCCCACAACTCCTGACTGTTCACAGACTACTATCCAAGACTGAACAACATATATGAGGAATATATAAATCCAGTTATTCAATGTGTTGATTGGGGATAGTTATTGACCACGGTATATCAAGGAGAATTTTCTGTTGTGTTTTAATAGTATTCTGCAAGGACTACCTCAGCAAGCAAATGGAGACCTCAACCAAAAAGCAGCACTTCTGATAGTGTTGTACTCCCTGTACTGCATCCCAAATCCTGGACACTCCACTCGTCACTTTAATTACATGTTTCATGTATCTTGTGTTTTATGACTGTTGGTGGACCAATTTCCCTCCTGGGATGAGTAAAGTTCTATCATATTGTATCATATCTCATCCCTTGCACATGAGACATTGGTTTTTATTATCCATTGCTTAACAGCCACTAGCTATTAACCTTCTCCATGGGTAATGGATATTCCTTCTGAACTGTGTGTCATAGAGGAATTAAGTGTGGAGATTTTGTTGAAGGTGTGGAAAAGATGTACAATAACAGTGCTTTGGTTACATCAATTAGGACTGGTGCCTCAGGGGCTTCCCAAGTAACGGGCAGGATAGGAGAGAGAAGCAGCGTTTTCCCAGTCTTTCCCAGTATTGATGAAGGGTTATTGACCTGAAATGTTGTCCCTGTTTCCCCATCTTTGGATACTGATTGATCTGTTGAGATCTCTGAGCAGTTCTTGTTTCTCCAATTGAATTTTTCCAATAGTAGGTAATTACCCTCCCTACTGTCTCTCTTCTCCACACCCAACCTAGTACATCCCATTTCTCCCTATTCTTGGCAACACAAGTGGATAGAGTGGCAAACAAAGCATATTATACACTTGTTTTCATTGATCAACTCATTGTGCATGAGTCGTTGTGTTTACTTCATTGTCACGTGCACTGGTTCAATGAAAAGCTTTTCTTGAATGCAATCGACCATTCATAGTGTAGATAAATGATAATGGGAATAATGTTTAGTGCAAGATCAATTCCAGTCCTGAAGTCATGATGCAGCTTTATCAGACATTCGTTAGGCCGCATATGGAGTATTGCATGCAGTTCTGTTAATCCCTTTACCCAGAGGATGTGGAGGCTTTGAAAAGGTTTATCGGAATGATAACTGCATTAGGTTGTATTGGATATAGCCAAGATGTTTGACAGACTTGGATTATTTTCTCTGGAACATCAGAGGTTCAGGAGAGACCTAATAGAATTATATAAAATTATGAGGATTACCCAGGATGTAAGTATCAAATACTGGAGGGCAGTTTTAAGGTGAGAGGGGAAAAGTTTAAAAGAGATCCGCGGGACAAGTCATTTTTTACACAGAGGGCGGTGAGTGCCTGGAAAATGCTGCCAGGGCTGGTGGTGGTCGTAGATATGGTGGTGGTGTTGAAGAGACTTTTGGATATATAGGGAATGGAGGGATATGGATTATGTGCAAGCAGATAAGGGTTTGTCTTGGCATTATGTATGGCATAGACATTGAGGGCTAAAATGCCTGTTCTTCCATTTCACCCATCTTCTCTTCTCACATGACACATGTTTGTTGCCTTTTTATCTCGAGCCTGCGTCACGTATTCCACTGCCAATCAACCCCCCACCCCAATTGTATCTACCTATCTATCGCCAGGCTTTGTCCCGCCCACTACTCCTTCTCAGCTTTCTCCCTGCTACTACAATCAGTATGAAGAAGGGTCCAGACCCGAAATGTCACCTGTCCATTCCCTCTACAGATGCCGCTGAGTTCATCCACCACCCTATGCTTTGCTCAAGATTTCAGCATCTGCATTTCCGAGTGTCTCCTGTTTATGTTCTGGATTTCCAGCCCCTACAGTTTTTTGCTCCAATTAACCAAGTATTCATTCACTTTGCATGGCATCCGTATCCAACAATGGAAAGGACTACAGGTGGAATGAGTTGCATTACAGAATATATAATTGTCAGCCAAATATGGACAATAAAGCACTTACCAGCCAAGAATATTTTTAATATCCTGAAAGAGAGAAGATTGTTTTAGTTTTCGTTTTTAGTTGTAGAGATACAGCACAGAAACAGGCCATTCGATCCACCGAGCCCGCACCGACCAGCGATCCCCGAACATTAACACTATCCTGCACACACTAGGGACAATTTATATTTAAACCAAGCCAATTATCAACAAAATTGTCCGTCTTTGGAGTATGTGAGGAAACCGAAGATCTCTGAGAAAACCCACGGAGGTCACGGGGATAATGTACAAACTCCATACAGACAGTACCCATAGTCAGGATCTAACCCGGGTCCCTGGTGCTGTAAGACAGCAACTATATCGCGGCACTGCGCTGCCTTTTATTACAACATTGCATTACAAAGATCTGTCAGAAAAGTAAACAATGGTAAAAATGCATTTCTAATTTTATTGTGTCAAAACTGCGATTTGATTTTACACTGAGTCACAAGATTTGGTTAGAATACATTCAATACCGACCTCAATGCGACAAAAACAGTAGCTCTCTCGTCAGAAGCTTGTTGATACATTGCATAGATGGGTTTAGTTTAGTTTTGGTAAACAACACAGAAACGGGCCCATTGCCCCACAAAGCCCATGCTAATCATCGATCACCCATTTGCATCAGTTCTAAGTTATTCCACTTTCCCATCCACTCCCTACACACTAATGGCAATTTTACAGAAACCATAAACCTACTAACCCGCACATCTTTGGGATGTGGGAGGAAACAGGAGTACCCGGAGAAAACCCATGTGGTTACAGGGAGAACATGCAAACTCTGCACAGACAGTGCCGAAGCTCAAACAGGGGAAGGAAAATGGACAAGCACATCTGGTCAGGCAGCATCTGTGGCAAGAGTAACGCAGAGTTAATGTTTAGCTTAGTTTAGTTTAGAGATACAGTGCGGAAACAGGCCCTTCAGCCCACTGAGTCCGCAGCGACCAGCGATCCCCACACATTAACACTATCCTACTGGGAACAATTTACACTGATACTAAGCCAATCTTCAGGTTAATAATGTTAACTCGGTTTCTTTCTTCACTGTTGTGGACCTGCTAAATATCAGCAATAATTTAAGTTTCTATTTTTGATTTTCTGCATTTGCTTGTCAACCACAGCTTGCCTCGTGTGAAGGGGGCACATTTTTTATTTTTACACGGTGGGTGGTGGGTACCTTGAACATGCAGCCAGAGGCGGTTTATTAGTTTAGTTTAGCGATACAATGCGGAAACAGGCCCATCAGTCCACAGAGTCTACACCGACAAGCGATCGCCGCACATTAACACTCCCCTACACACACTAGGAACAATTTGTAATTTTAACAAGCCAATTAACCTACAAACTGTGCGGGAGGAAACTGAAGATCTCGGAGAAACCCACGCAGGTCACAGGAGAATGTACAAAGTCTCCACAGACAGCACCCGTCTTCAGGATGGAACCCGGGTCTCTGGAGGCAGTCGTGCTGCTGCGGCGCCACCGTGTGCCCTAGGTGGTGGTGCACGTCGATAATATAGCAGCATTTACGTGGTGTTTAGATTGGCACATGGATATGCAGGGCATGGAGGGATATGGATTATGTGCAGACTGAAGAGATTAGTTTAGCTTGGAATCATATTCAGCTGTGAGATTGTGGGTTGAAAGGTTTGTTCCTGTGCTATGTCCCAAGTTCCATGGTCTATCAACAGAAAAAACAACTGTTAAAATTGAAGCTCACAGATCTATGAGGAAATGCTTCTTTAATGCAGTAAACCTCTATTATTTCACGTTCTGATTATTTGGAAATCCTGATGCATCCAATTTGCCACATCACGTGCTGATTTCTCTGTTCCTTTTAACGCACCAGGATGTTAGTCACCATTGATAGACACAAAACGCTGGAGTATCTCAGTGGGACAGGCAGCATCTCTGGAGAGAAGGAATGGGTGATGTTTCGGATCGTGACCCTTCTTCAGATTGAGAGTCGGGAGGGGGGGATACAGAGGTAAGGAAGTGTAAGGTGTGAGAACGAGACATCAAAGGGGGTGAAGTGACAAGGAAAATGTAGAATAGATCATTGTTAGCTGGGAGAAGGTAACAACAAAGCAAACAGAGATAAAATGCAATCAGGGACGGTCAGACTGGTCGGAGTTCTGGGAAGGGGGAGGGGTGGAGAGAGAGGGAAAGCAAGGGTTACTTGAAGTTAGAGAAGTCAAACTATCTTTGGTTTAAACTAGCATCTGCAGTTCCTTCCTACTCTTAGTTGCCATTCTTCCTACAGCATTTTGGTGCTAAATTTCAGCACTCACGGAACAGCACAGCACAATACTGGAGCAGGCCCTTTGGCCCACAATGTCTGCGCTAAACATGATGCCAAGATAGACTAATCTCATCTGTCTGCATGTGACCATGACGTGCCTGTCTAAAAGCCCATCCACACCAGTATTGGACCTGAATCCACCACCACCACCCCTGGTCGTGAATTCCAGGCACCAACCACCCTCACTTGTCCTACACATCTCCTTTACATTTTGTCTCCTCACCATAAAGCTATGCCCTCGAATCTTTCATATTTCCACCATAGGAAAGGGTTCTGACTCACTACCATAGAGCTCTCTTGACTTTATCTACTTCCATCAGGTTTCTCCTCAACCGGCTGTCCAGAGAAAACGATCCAAGTTTGTCCATCCTCTTCGGATACTAATTCCCTGTAATCCAGGCATCATTCTGGTAAACATCTAGTGCATTCCCTCCAAGGCCTCTACATACTTCTTATATTGGGGTGTCCAGAACTGCACTCAATACTCCAAATGAGGTCTAACCAAAGTGCTAAAAATCTGCATCATGTATTCCCGACACTTCTACTCAATGCCCAACTAGTCTTTTCCTTTTCACTGGCTTGCAGAACTTGGGTCTGACGTGATTCTGTGTGCTGATTGTGTCTATAAGCTTGTGATGGTACAGGAATCAAGATTTTCATTGTATCTGTCCCTCACTCTACATATTCATATGACAATAAACTCGACTTGAGTTAACTAGTCTCCCTTAAAACTCACCTGCGCCCCACTCCCCATCCATGCTTCCTTGAAACTTGCCTCATTCTGCTTCTAGTGCTGTTTAAATGTACCTGGTTAACTGGAATAGGCACAAAAATCTGGAGTAACTCAGTGGGCGAGGCAGCATCTCTGGAGAGAAGGAATAGGTTTTGGGTCGAGACCCTTCTTTAGACAGAGTGTCGGGGAAAGGGAAACGAGAGATATTGAAGGTACATAGAAGAAATGAATGAATGATATGCAAAAAGCAACGATGATCAAGGAAAGGTGTAGCCCACAATGGTTCATTGTTGTCTGTGGGGTCGGTGATAATGAGTTAACGGGAATGTTATTCTAGATATCATCTATAAACAATGATTTAAAAGAGTGCAAAACACAAAGTGCCTGAGGAATTCAGCAGATCATGCAGCATCTGTAGAGGGGGAAAGGATACATGACGAATTGGGTTGGGAACTCCTCTAGACTGACTCAGGCTTAATTTTACTTCGGAGTCACGTGAGTGATTCCGTGAAGAAGAGCCCGCCAGTGCGCATGCGTCATTACGCCGTGCGCATGGCGCAGCGACTGACTGACAGGCGCGCTGCTCCTTCCAGCGGTAAGTACACTGGCATCTGGGAAAGGGAGGAGGGGGCGTCTGCCTCATGGTCAACTCTGCGTGGTGCTCGGACGTGGCAGTCCTGTCCAACTCCTGCTCTCCACACCTCGAACATCTGGCGGTGAAGTGCTGTCCCTTCTACCTCCCAAGGGAATTCACCTCCATCATCCTGACCGCGGTCTACATCCAACCCCAGGCAGACGTCCGTCTGGCAGTGGAGGAGCTGCACGCCGTGGTCAACAAACACCAGACGTCTTACCCCAAGGCGTTCACCACCATAGCCGGGGACTTCAATAAGGCAAACCTAAAGAAACCACTCCCTAACTTCCACCAACATGTCTCCTGCTGCACCAGAGGACCAAACTGCCTCGACCACTGCTACACCACCATCAAGAATGCCTATCGTTCTATCCCTCGCCCTCACTTCGGTAAATCCGACCATACCGCTGTGCTGCTTCTTCCTGCTTACAGGCAGCAATTAAAGAGCGCACCCCCAGAGGTGAGGATTGTACAGAGCTGGTCGGGGGTGGGGGGGGGGGGGCAGAGGAACAACTCCAGGACTGAGTCTGTAGACTGGGCAATGTTCAAGGACGCGGCAACGGACCTGAACGAATATGCCACAGTCGTTACAGGCTTCATTAAGAAGTATGTGGAGGACTGCATCCCTACAAAAACCTTCCGTGTGTTTCCCATTCAGAAACCTTGGATGAACTTTGAGATCCGCACTCTTCTGAAGTCGACACCGGGCATTCATGTCCGATGATACAGTGGCCTACAAGAAGTCCAGATACGACCTTGGTAAGGCCATCAAAAAGGCCAAAAGGGACTTCTGCTCCAAACTGGAGGAAGAGACAGATGTTCGGCAGCTGTGGCAGGGCCTGAATGCAATCACCTCTTACAAGTCAAAATCAGGAGGCAGCTCGAATGTCGGCGAAACATCACTCCCTAATGAGCTCAATGCGTTTTACGCACGCTTTGATAGGGAGAACACCGATGTGCCTTCCTGAGCCCCCATTCGCTGTGATGGTATTTCAGTGTCAGTCACAGAGGCCGACGTCAGGAAATCCTTCAGAGGGGTGAACCCTCGAAAAGCGCCTGGACCTGATGGTATACCTGGTCGTGTTCTAAAAACCTGTGCGGACCAACTGGCTGGAGTTTTTACGGACATTTTCAACCTCTCACTTCTGAGGTCTGAGGTTCCCACCTGCTTCAAAAGGGCAGCAATTATACCAGTGCCCAAGAAGAGTAAGGTTACGTGCCTCAATGACTATCGACCTGTGGCACTAACGCCTGTGGTGATGAAGTGCTTTGAGAGGTTAATCATGGCGCAGATCAACTCCTACCTCGATAAAAACCTGGGCTCATTGCAGTTCGCTTACCGCCACAACAGATCAATGGTGGATGCAATCTCGCTGGCCCTCCACTCCGCTCTGGACCACTTGGACAACAAAAACTCATATGTCAGGCTGTTATTCATCGATTACAGCTCGGCATTTAATACAATCATCCCCGCCAAGCTGGTTACCAAACTCGCAGAACTGGGTCTCTGCGCATCCCTCTGCAATTGATTCCTCGACTTCCTCACTCTCAGACCAGTCTGTTCGTATTGGTGGAAATGTGTCAGACTCGATAACAATCAGCATGGGAGCACCTCAAGGCTGCGTGCTCAGCCCCCTGATGTACTCAGTCTATACTCATGACTGCGTAGCCGGACATAGTGCAAGCTCCATCATCAAGTTCGCTGACGACACCACTGTTGTGGGACGTATCACTGATGGGGATGAGTCAGAGTATAGAAGAGAGATCGAGCAACTGTCCATATGGTGCCAGCACAATAACCTGGCCCTCAACACCAGCAAAACCAAGGAACTGATTGTGGACTTTGGAAGGAGTAGGATGGGGACCCACAGTCCAGTTTATATCAACGGGTCGATGGTTGAAAGGGTCAAGAGCTTCAAATTCCTGGGCGTGCACATCTCTGAAGGTCTTTCCTTGTCTGAGAACACTGATGCCATTATTAAGAAAGCACATCAGCGCCTCTACTTCCTGAGAAGATTATGGAGAGTCGGTTTGTCGAGGACTCTCTCTAACTTCTACAGGTGCACAGTATAGAGCATGCTGACCGGTTGCATCGTGGCTTGGTTCGGCAACTTGAGCGCCCTGGAGAGGAAAAGACTACAAAAAGTAATAAACACTGCCCAGTCCATCATCGGCTCTGACCTCCCTTCCATCGAGGGGATCTATCACAGTCGCTGCCTCAAAAAGGCTGGCAATATCATCAAGGACCCACACCATCCTGGCCACACACTCATCTCCCCGCTGCCTTCAGGTAGAAGGTACAGGAGCCTGAAGACTGCAACGACCAGGTTCAGGAATAGCTACTTCCCCACAGCCATCAGGCTATTAAACCTGGCTCGGACAAAACACTGAACTTTATTAGCCAATTAACTGTTATTTGCACTTCATCAGTATATTGATTCATGTGTGTATATATTTATATAATGGTATATGGACACACTGATCTGTTTTTGTAGTCAATGCCTACTATGTTCTGTTGTGCTGAAGCAAAGCAAGAATTTCATTGTCCTATCAGGTACACATGACAATAAACTCACTTGAACTTGAACTTGAAGTTTAAACCTGCAGAAAAGTTAAACTTATTTCCATGTTCTGTTTTTTCTTGCAGGAAACTCTTCTTGCAGAGTTTGCCTGCTGGATGATTTCGGGGCAAAGGGTCTATAACCGGGCCGCGGTCCATAACCGGGCCGCGGGGGAACCGGTTATGGACCGTGGGGAGATCCTGGTCCAGACCGGTACGGTTCCCCAGAACGGGGGTAAAACCAAGGGTAAGTCGGTCTCGCCACCTGAGTCGCTGACAGTGCGGTGCCCCAGAAATGGGGGAAAGCCAGGAGTAAATCGGTCAGGCCTTTGGACTCGGACGAGTTGGGCCAGGACTCTTCCGTCCTTCAATGGGTAGCGTCTGCGGACGTCTAAACCCAATGGAGCACCTGATGGAGAGGTTGCACCACAATGATATACTCCAAAGGAGGGAGTTATCAGCGCGCGTCTCCTCGGGGGCCCGCGGCAGCGGCACCTGTTTCAGGGCTGCACAATGTCTCCCTCTCTGAGGAGGGGAGCATTCGGGGTCAGTTCCTGCCTGACTCAGAGCAAAAATCTTGATATAGGTCCGTGGGAGGGGCCGTATCAGCGCAGGTATCCTCAGGGGCCTGCGGCGGAACCTGTTTTCAGGGCTGCCTACGAATCTCCCTCTCTGTGGAGGGGAGTGCGAGTGGTCAGTGTGTAACTGACTTCAAATTCGAAAGTATGTCCGTGGAACATACTGGAGCACATGCATATGGCTCCAAGGAAATACTCGCAAACGAAGGGGTTACTGCCGGAAGAGTTGGTTCCAGCCTTTGGCAGAAAACCCAGAAGGGACCAGAGTTCCCCTCACGGCCGGCAGTGAACAGCGCTATCAGAGGTGACATTGGAGAAATGAAACCAGCCGCCGAAGCTTCTCTTCAGGTAAAACTTATCCAACAGGTATACCTGGATGAGGAAGCAAAAGCTGTCGGACTAATCAAGGTACCAACGACGAACAAAGCTTCATCGTTTTGGTGACGACACCCCCCCCCCCCCCGCCTCATCGGCAGTAAGCAGTTCACTGAAGCTGGAGGTAGCTTAAAAGCTGGGCAGTGGTCTTTCAGGCCAAGGTCCAAGCCGGTCTCAGGAAATATGGAATCCACACACCCTACCAGTCCTACTCTCCAATCAAGGACGGGAATATAACCCACATCAGGGGCCTTTGGGTTTACCATAAGACCACCGGTAATCATGGAGGTAGGTGGGTCTGGTTCTTCCAAAACATGGGGTATGTGGACCATTTACACTTGTGTTTTGTGCAAATGACAATGATAACATGAGATTCAGATCCGTTTATAAAATAAAATGATAACATGCGATTGGTTTATTTTGCACAGTATACAAGGGTTCCAAGCATGGCTTGGAATTGGGGCCAGAGTTGTCTTTCGAGGCAGGCTCAGTATTGCGGCCAGGATTGCCTTCCGAGACAAGCTCGGAAATATGGCCAGAGTTGTCTTTCGAGGCAGGCTCAGAATTATGGCCGGAGTTGTCTTTCAAGGCAGGCCCAGTATTATGGCCAGAGTTGTCTTTCAAGGCAGGCTCAGTATTATGGCCAGAATTACCTTTCGAGACAGACTCAGGAATCTGGTCAGAGTTGTCGTTCGAGGTAGGCACGGAATTATGGCAGGTGTGGCCTGTTCATTGTGAACGGTGGAGTATGTCAGTTCATCTTTGATCTAACTCGCATGTGCAACAGAGACTTTTCAGAATATGGAATTTCGTTCAGTTAAACAACTGATTTCCATTCTCAGGGATCACCGGAGATATTTGAAATTTATCTGGATGGGACAATGATAACAGTTAAAGCGTTGCAAAATGGGCTAACTCCACCTCCCAGGTTATTTACCAAATTACTGAACCGGTGCTTGGACTGCCAAAATCTCAAAAACAATAGTTCTGGCTGAGCTGGATGATATTCTAAATGCTGTATTTTGCTAAAATCAACTGTTTCAGCTGCAAACTATAATGGAGAAATTGAGGTTCCTCATCCATCCAGTTAAATTTAAGTTGATACCAACTAGCGTTATTGATTATTGGGATTTACCTTTAATTATTAATTTGTCTGTGACTCCGCCCTGGGGTAAGAGATTGGAAACAATAGAAGCCTGTAACAACCTTGTTGTTATGAAGCAGCCTTCTATTCATCAAGTTTAATTGGCAATATAGCAGCTGTGTTTCAGCTGTGCAAATTGGACCTTTGCATTATCAGAACTTACAACGTGCAAAGTAGTAACCTCTCAGGTGCCATGTTGGTCATTATTAACAGACCTATGCTATTACCAGCTGCAGCTACCAAAGTCACAATGGTGGACGAACAGTATTCAGCATTGCTTCAGTAGGTTTTGGTCAATAAATATTCAGTTATATTACAAACTGATGCTAGTGCTCAAAGATGAAAAATTACGAATGCCATCTCTAGTCACGGAGGCAGAAGGGATTTGCATGAGTTACCAATTCTCCAGTTATTGGTATCAACTACCTATTGACACTATGTGCATTGTGTGGGTTAAAGGATAATGTGCGAATATGCATAATTTGCATGCTCAATTCCAAGTTGATACACAGTGGTAGTGGCATATGTTAGTCACATGGGTGCAATCCAGTCAAAGTATCCTGTCATATTTACCTAACCTCATTTGGCGCTGGTGCAACATCACGTAAAATCAATGACAACACAGAATGGATGTTGGATCACAAAGTATTTTATGACATTATGGCTCGATGGAACGCCAAATATCGATATGTTTGTATCCAGGCTCATTCAACGGTTGCAAAAATATGTGGTTCACAGTGGCGAGAGATACATTCTCGCTACACGAGGGAGAAATGTTCTTTTATGTATTTTTTCTATTTTGCCTCATCAGTCGGGTCTTGATCTTTATTTTATGAGGAGTTACGATGAGCGATTACGTCCCCACCGCTCCCAACCCTCATATCATGAAGGTCATCTGGTAGTTCTAGTTTTCTAATCTTACTATGTCCAATTACTGTTATCTGTGATTTCGCACCGCGGCTTTGAAGATTGACACGCATGCGCACTGGCGGGCTCTTCTTCACGTAATCGCTCATCGTAACTCCTCATAAAATAAAGATCAAACTTCAAACTGGTAAGTTCTCGTTTATTCTTACTATTTTACTTCGGAGTCAGGTGAGTGATTCCGTGACGATTACAAAGCTCTGTGATTTCATGCCGTGGAAAAGTGCTGAGCTATTCTAGAACTTTGTATCCTCTTGTGGAAACCAGTATCAGCAATTTCTTGTTTCGTAGTGTGTTGGCGTATTAATTAATATGATCCAAGATTATGGAAAGCTGCTAGATTGGTTTAGAGTTTAGAGATAGAGTGCGGAAAAAGGCCCTTCCGACCACTGAGTCCGCGCCAACCAGCGATCCTCGCACATTGACACTACCCTACACACACTAGGGACAATTTGCATTTCTATGAAGTCAATTAACCTACAAACCTGCACGTCTTTGGAATGTGGGAGGAAACCGAATATCTGGGAGATAACCCACGCGGTCACGGGGAGCACGTACAAACTCCGTACAGACAGCACCCATAGTCGGGATCGAACCTAGGTCCCTGGTGCTGTAAGGCGGCAACTATATCGCTGCTCCACCGTGCCACCCATTCTGGGACCGGTGCTGCCAAAGTTCTGAATGTGGACTGATGGAGTTCTCTAGTAGATTTTCAAAGTCTACACAGAGATTTAGGCCATTTGGAAGAGTGGGCTGAAAGATGGCAGATGGAGTTTAATGCTGACAAATGTTAGGTGCTACATCTCGGCAGAACAAATCAAAATAGGACGTACATGGTAAATGGTAGAGAATTGAGGAATGCAGTTGAACAGAGGGATCTAGGAATAACTGTGCATAGTTCCCTGAAGGTGGAATCTCATGTAGATAGGGTGGTAAAGAAAGCTTTTGGTGTGCTGGCCTTTATAAATCAGAGCATTGAATATAGAAGTTGGGATGTAATGTTAAAATTGTACAGGGCATTGGTGAGGCCAATTCTGGAGTATGGAGCACAATTTTGGTCGCCTAATTATAGGAAGGATGTCAGCAAAATAGAGAGCGTACAGAGGAGATTTACTAGAATGGTGCCTGGGTTTCAGCAACTAAGTTACAGAGAAAGGTTGAACAAGTTAGGTCTTTATTTTTTGGAGCGCAGAAGGTTAAGAGGGGACTTGATAGAGGTCTTTAAAATTATGTGCGGATTAGACAGAGTGGACGTGGATAAGCTATTCCCATTGAGAGTAGGGAAGATTCAAACAAGGGGACATGACTTGAGAATTAAGGGACAGAAGTTTAGGGGTAACATTAGGGGGAAATTCTTTACTCAGAGAGTGGTAGCTGTGTGGAATGAGCTTCCAGTGGAAGTGGTGGAGGCAGGTTCGATGTTATCCTTTTAAAAATAGATTGGATGGGTATATGGATGGGAAAGGAATGGAGGGTTATGGTCTGAGTGCGGGTAGATGGGACAAGGGGGAAGTAAAAACAAATTTAAAAAAGAAGAAAAAAAGTGTTCGGCAGGGACTTGAAGGGCCGAGATGACCTGTTTCCGTGCTGTTATGGTTATATGGTTATATGGTTACTGTACATTGGGTTTTAGAATCTGAATGGTAATGGCATCATGTTTCCCATGTAAACAATAGACAATACCTGCATATATTCTGCATCTTCTAGACTCAGTTTTCCTTGCATGTCTGCGATAGCTTGCTTAAGTGACGCATGCTGTTCAGAGATTTTCTTTAGATTTTAATATTTTTGTTGCAATATGGCATTTTCCTTTTGCTCCAGTTTTGTTTTCAGCTCTTTCTCTTCCTGGTTCAAAAACTGGTGCAGTTCTTTGAACTTAGATTCAATGTCCTTCTGCAGAGCCGCAGATTCTTTCTGATGGAATAAACAACAGGTGCATTTACCCAGTGCAAGGTGACAAGTGCATGAGTCGTGGAGCATAGAACAGAAAACAGTACAACACAGGAACAGGCCCTTTGTTCCACAATGCCACAGCTGAACATTATGTTAGGTTAAAACCAAAAACACACACCTCCAGATTCAGGGACAGTTTCTTCCAGCTGTTATCACACAACTGAACCATCCTCTCACTAACTAGAGAACGGTTCTGAACAACCATCTACCTCATTGGAGACCTTTGAACTATCTTTAATCGGACTTTACCTTTCTTTTTATTTTAGAGATACAGCGTTGAAACTGGGTCTTTACCCCATCAAGTCTGTGACGACCAGTGATCACCCATACACTAGCTCTACCTGACACACTGGGGACAATTTACAGAAGCCATTTAACCTACAAACCTGCACCTTTGGAATGTGGGAGGAAACATCTTTAAGGTGAGAGGAACAAGTTTAAAGGAGATGTGCGGTGCAAGTATTTTTATTTACGCAAAGGGCGGTGAGTGCTTGGAATGTGCTGTTGTGAGGGGGGGAGGTGGTTGAGGCAGATACGTTAGTGGCATTTAAGAGGCTGTTGGGTGGGCAAGTGAATGGTGGTATATGGATAATGTGCAGGCCGTTAAGAGTTGGTCCTGTCATTATATTTGGCTGACATTGTGGGCCAAAGGGCTTGTTCCTATGTCCCATATTCTATGATGGTGATGATTTGACACCGTGGTGCAGATTCAGTCTCCTTGTTTACAGAAGGCAGTGTTGAAAAGGTTCATTAACTTGACTCATCATTAAAAGGAGTTGTATTATTTGGGAAGTGAATAAGATTCTGAGTGGAGTAGTTGACAGGATATGTTGTAGGAAGGAACTGCTGATGCTGGATTAAACTGAAGATAGACACAAAACACATTTCCTTATCTCTGTATCTCCCTCTCCCTGATTCAGTCTGAAGAAGGGTCTCAACGCGAAACGTCACCCATTCCTTCTATCCAGAGATGCTGCCTGTCCCACTGTGTTACTCCAGCATTTTGTGTCTATCTTGTTGACAGGATACTTCCTCTGGTTGGGACAATCTAGAACAGGAGGTATAGATTTGGCCAATGGCTTTACCAACTGAAGGGAATGAAGAAATAAATCTGAGTAATGAGCCCGAAGAAATGTCCAGATCCGAAAAGTCGCCTATCCGTTTCCTTCACTGACGCTGCCTGATTCACTGAGCTCCTCCAGCACTATGTATTTTGTTCAAAATTCCAGCATCTGCTGTTCCTATTATCTCCAAGCGAAAGAGAATGGTTTTTGTTTACTCAAAGGTTTGTGAGTCTCTGGAACTCTTCAGACTGGAGAGCTGTCATAGATGGATTGATGTAATAGGGGGAAGTCAAAAGTGATGACTAGAAATGCAGGCAGGCTTGCTGGAGCACATGGAGACACAAGGAAATGCAGATGCTGGAATCTTGATCCAAGTACAAAGTGCTGTTGGAAATGCATCGCATGGGATCCAAGGAAAGAAAGCTGAATGGATAGAAAATTGGTTTCATGGAAGGAAGGAGAGGGTGATGGTGGAAGATTGCTTTTCAGACTGGACGTCTGTGACTAGTGGTGTGCCTTGGGGTTCAGTGCTGGACCCATTGCTGTTTGTCATTTATAGCAAAGATATGGACGAGAACATACATGCAGAGGTGAAAGATTTAATAGGAAACTGAGGGGTAACTTTGTTACGCAACGGGTGGTAGGTGTATGGAATGAGTTGCCTGAGGAGGCACCATCGCAACGTTTAAGAAACATTTAGACAGGTACATGGGTCAGATAGGTTTAGAAGGATATGCGCCAAACACAGGCTGGTGGGACTAGTGTAGATGAGAATGTTGGTCCATGTGGGCAATTTGGGCTGAAGGGCCTATTTCCACGCTATATGACTCGATGAACTGATCGGTTCAGGAGCATCTGTGAAAGGAATGTACAAAGGGCCCGAAACATTGCTTATCTATTCCATCCAGTGATGCTGCCTGACCCACTGCATTACTCCAGCACTTATTTGTTTTGATGGAGCACTTGTCTGACTCCTGCTCCCTTCCCTACGCTTCTCATGTTGTGTGGTTGGAGAAAACATCGGGCCTTTCAATGAAGGCACAAGAAACTAAGGATGCTGGAACCTTGAGCAAATGATCATTGTGATTTTTGCCATGGAATCAGAGGAAACAAAATATTACAACAGATCAAATATATAATGGAGTGAAAGGCACAAAAATAAATATTGACCTGGTGCTAGATTGAGTCAATATCCCACATACATGACATTGGACTGCAACACTAGTTTGTACATTAACTGTTTGGTTTCCCATCTCAACTTTGCTTTGGTGTGGGACCGTTAAACGGCTCTTCTTACCATCAGTTTATTACATCTTCTTCTTCTTCATCCTGACTTTTATAGATATCAAGCATTTGTTCATTGAGGGACTCTATTTATTTCTGTACCATTCCCTGGAACAGAGATATTCGCAAAAAAAGTCACTTTGACCTCCTGAAAAATACTACATTTTTAAAGTCTGTTGTCAATAATCTGGAAGATCAACCCCAATTATAGTTTGGCTCAGCTGGTAGAGCAGCCTCCCTGCTCCAGTGATCTAGTTTCAACCTGGTCCACCAGGTTTGTCCACATGGCGTTCTCCTTGTGTGGATTACACCCATTTGCTCGTAATTTTTCCTTGTCCCATAAAACAGGCAATCCGCGTGTTTCCAATGGCTCTAACCAATTTCTGCAGATGCTCCCAAGAAAGCATTGTATTAGAATGCATCACAGCTTGGTTTGGCAACTGCTCTGCCCAAAACTGCAAGAAATTACAGAGAGTTGCAGTGTAGCCCAGTCCATCATAAAAACCAGCCTCCCCCTCATCAACTCCATCGATACCACACTTTCTCAGGAAAGCAGCCAACATAATCAAGACTACTTCCTCCCCAGTCATTCTCTCTTCTCACCTGTTCCATCAGTCAGAAGATCCAAAATCCTGAAAGTGCTTTCAGGGATAGCTTCTCCCCTGCTGTTAACAGGCTATTTAACAGACTCTTATAAGCTATTGGTGTGGTCCCGATCACCCAATCTATCTTCTTGCAACATTTACATTTTTAGAAAATCTGCACTCTCTCTCTAGCTGTAGCACTATACTCAACACTGTTTATTTTTCTCTTTGCACACCTGGTATACTTGTCTATGGGTTATTATAGTTATAAATGGTATGACTTGCTTGGATAGGGGGCTGAGCAAATGTTTTCACTGTATCTCAGTACACTTGAGAATACAAAACCAATACCAAAGGTAATTGTGTTCTGTTTGGTAGTTTAAGAGGACACAGTAAATTGCCCCGAGCATACAGGTGAGCGACTGAATCTGGGTAAAGTTGATGGGAAAGTGGAAGGAATAGATTACAGGGAAAATTATTGGGAAATAAGTTCGCTCTCTGTGCTGGCATAGACAGTGGGCTGAAACAGCCTTCACCTATATCACAAGGATAAACATAATTGGAATTTGGTAGTGGTTCATTATAGGTTCATTATTGTTATGTGTACTGAAATGCAGTGACAAACTTTTGTTTGTGTTCCATGCAAACACATCAGGTAAAACTATACATGAATACAATCAAACAAGTACAACAGTAAGAGCGAAGAGAAAATACCAGAGTATAGTTCCCAGCAATGGAGCATAACAGTTCCATAGAAAAAATCCAATGTCAGCTATGAATTAAGTTTGAGAATTGGGACTGTACTCTGTCTTAAGACAGGATCTTCCAGAAGTACGGTAAATATGACAGGGGAAGTAGCTGTTCCTGAGTCTCGCTTTACGGACTTTCAAGCTTCTGTATCTTCCGCCTGATGGGAGCGGGGAGAAGAGGGAATGTCCAGGGTGGAAAAGGTCCTAGATTTTGTTGGCTGTTATCCCGTGGCAACGTAGATGGAGTCTCATAGTCATAGAATCTTGCAGAGTGGAAACGGGCCGTTCGGCCCAGTTTGCCCTCACCAGCACTAGTCGAACCTGCTTGCCTTTGGCCCATATCCCTCTAAACCTGTCCTATTCATGTACCTGTCTAAATGTTTCTTAAATGTTGCAATAGTACCTGGATCAACTATCTCCATTTCATACACCTACCACCCATTTCATACCACCCAGTTAATTTCAAACACCTACCACCCATTGTGTGAAAACGTTACCCTATTAAATCTTTCCCCCTCACTTTAAACCTATGGTTCTCGACCCATACTCTGGTCAAGAGACTGTGCATCTACTCGATCTATTCCTCTCATGATTTTATATACCGCTATAAGATCACGCTTCATCCTCCTGCGCTCTGAGGAAAAGAGTCCTAGCCTGCTCAGCCTCTCCCTAAAGCTGAGGCCCTCGAGTCCTGCCAACATCTTCATAAATCTTCTCTGCACCCTTTCCAACTGTGTATGGTGGGGAATCTGGTCTGTATGATGGCCTGGGTGGCATCCACAGCTCTCTGCAATTCCTCGCTGCTTCAGACAGAGCTATTACCAAACCAAGAAGCGATGCATGCCGAAACGCTGATTTCTTCAGTGCATCTGTACAAGTTAGTAAAAGCCGTTGGAGACATCTATACATCAAGATGCCTCAGAAGAGCAGCCAAATTAATTGAGGCCCTTTCCAACCCATGTCATTCGTTCTGCTCCCTGGTCCTGTCAAGCAGAAGAATCAGAAGCTTGCAAGAACGCACCTTCAGTGTCAGAAACAGTTTGAGAGAAGAATATGGGAGGTAACAGTAGTAGATCGGAGAAATCTGATCCTACTGATAGAGGGAGGCTTGAAGAAAAGAAACAGGTGGTCCAGAAGGGAACGATGCAGATAAGAAAGACTGCGAAGGTGATAATTAAATGGAAAGTCCCCTCTTATTAGACTTCTGAATGGTCCCTTCAAAATCTAGGCAACAGACCTGATTTTCTATCCTACCTATTGCAGGCATTGAACTTTTTCTGAGGAACTGTTACATTGTTTAATTTAATTTAGTTTAGTGATAGAGTGCAGAAGCAGGCCCTTTGGCCAACCAAGTCGGCGCTGATCAGCGATGCTTGTACATCAGCACCATCCTACACAAGAGGGACAATTTACAATGTTTACTGAAGCCAAATTAACGTACAAATTAAACTACAAATTAACCTACTAACCTGTACATCTTTGACTATGAATGCTAACATACCATTCGCTTTCTTCACTGCCTGCTGCACCTCCATGCCTACTTTCAATGACTGGTGTACCATGACACCCAGGTCTCGTTGCATCTCCCCTTTACCTAATCGGCCACCATTCAGATAATAGTTTACTTTCCTGTTTTTGCCACCAAAGTGGATAACCTCACATTTATCCACATTATACTGCATCTGCCATGCATTTGCCCACTCAGCCTCCTAGCATTCTCCTCACAGCTAAAACTGCCCCCCAGCTTCATGTCATCCGCAAACTTGGAGATGTTGCATTCAATTCCCTCGTCCAAATCATTAATATATATTGTAAATAGCTGGGGTCCCAGCACTGAGCCTTGCGGTACCCCACTAGTCACTGCCTGCCATTCTGAAAAGGACCCGTTTACTCCTACTCTTTGCTTCCTGTCTGAAAGCCAGTTTTCTATCCACATCAATACTGAACCCCCAATACCGTGGGCTTTAAGTTTGTATACTATTCTCTTATGTGGGACCTTGTCGAAAGCCTTCTGAAAGTCCAGATATAGCACATCCACTGGTTCTCCCTTATCCACTCTACTAGTTACATCCTCGAAAAATTCTATAAGATTCGTCAGACATGATTTACCTTTCATAAATCCATGCTGACTTTGTCCAATGATTTCACCACTTTCCAAATGTGCTGCTATCCCATCTTTAATAACTGACTCCAGCAGTTCCCCACTACCGATGTTAGACTAACTGGTCTGCAATTCCCCGTTTTCTCTCTCCCTCCCTTGTTAAAAAAGTGGGGTTACATTAGCTACCCTCCAACCATCAGGAACTACTCCAGAATCTAAAGAGTTTTGAAAAATTATCACTAATGCATCCACTATTTCTGGGGCTACTTCCTTAAGTACTCTGGGATGCAGCCTATCTGGCCCTGGGGATTTCTCGGCCTTTAATCCATTCAATTTACCTAAAACCATTTCCCGGCTAACCTGGATTTCACTCAGTTCCTCCATCTCATTTCACCCCCGGTCCCCTGCTATTTCCGGCAGATTATTTATGTCTTCCCTAGTGAAGACAGAACCAAAGTAGTTATTCAATTGGTCTGCCCAATGTTCCCAATGATCAATTCACCTGTTTCTGACTAAAAGGGACCTACATTTGTTTTAACTAATCTTTTTCTCTTCACACATCTATAAACATTTTGCAGTCAGTTTTTATGTTTCCTGCCAGTTTTCTTTCATAATCTATTTTCCCTTTCCTAATTAAGCCCTTTGTCCTCCTCTGCTGGACTCTGAATTTCTCGCAGTCCTCTGGTAGGCTGCTTTTTCCGGCTAATTTGTATGCTTCTTTTGTTTTGATACTATCCCTGATTTTCCTTGTTATCCCCTGATGCACTACCTTCCCTGATATATTCTTTTGCCAAACTGGGATGAACAATTGTTGTAGTTCATCCGTGCAGTCTTGAAATGCCTTCCATTGCATATCCACCGTCAACCCTTTAAGAATAAATTGCCAGTCTATCTTGGCCCATTCACGTCTCATACCCTCAAAGATACCTTTCTTTAAGTTCAGAACCCTTGTTTCTGAATTAATTATGTCACTCTCCATCCTAATGAAGAACTCAACCATAGAAACATAGAAACATAGAAAATAGGTGCAGGAGTAGGCCATTCGGCCCTTCGAGCCTGCACCGCCATTCAATATGATCATGGCTGATCATCCAACTCAGTATCCCGTACCTGCCTTCTCTCCATACCCCCTGATCCCCTTAGCCACAAGGG
The DNA here is from genome assembly GCA_038087875.1 of Malacoraja senta. Classification (NCBI taxonomy): domain Eukaryota; kingdom Metazoa; phylum Chordata; class Chondrichthyes; order Rajiformes; family Rajidae; genus Malacoraja; species Malacoraja senta. The sequence continues at coordinate 56,270 of JAXLNO010004890.1, read as the reverse complement.
CCACATCTAACTCCCTCTTAAATATAGCCAATGAACTGGCCTCAACTACCCTCTGTGGCAGAGAGTTCCAGAGATTCACCACTCTCTGTGTGAAAAAGTTTTTCCTCATCTCGGTCTTAAAGGATTTCCCCCTTATGCTTAAGCTGTGACCCCTTGTCCTGGACTTCCCCAACATCGGGAACAATCTTCCTGCATCTAGCCTGTCCAACCCCATAAGAATTTTGTACGTTTCTATAAGATCCCCTCTAAATCTCCTAAATTCTAGCGAGTATAAGCCAAGTCTATCCAGTCTTTCTTCATATGAAAGTCCTGACATCCCAGGAATCAGTCTGGTGAACCTTCTCTGCACTCCCTCTATGGCTATAATGTCCTTCCTCAGATTTGGAGACCAAAACTGTACGCAATACTCCAGGTGTGGTCTCACCAAGACCCTGTACAACTGCAGTAGAACCTCCCTGCTCCTATACTCAAATCCTCTTGCTATGAAGGCCAACATACCATTCGCTTTCTTCACTGCCTGCTGCACCTGCATGCCTACTTTCAATGACTGGTGTACCATGACACCCAGGTCTCGCTGCATCTCCCCATTTCCTAATCGGCCACCATTTAGATAATAGTCTGCCTTCCCGTTTTTGCCACCAAAGTGGATAACCTCACATTTATCCACATTATACTGCATCTGCCAAACATTTGCCCACGCACCGAGCCTATCCAAGTCACCTTGCAGTCTCCTAGCATCCTCCTCACAGCTAACACTGCCCCCCAGCTCAGTGTCATCCGCAAACTTGGAGATGTTGCTTTCAATTCCCTCGTCCAGATCATTAATATATTATGGTCACTCTTGCCCAAGTGGCCACGCACAACAAGACTGCTAGCTAACCATTCCTCATTACTCAATACCCAGTCTAGAATAGCCTGCTCTCTCGTTGGTTCCTCTACATGTTGGTTTAGAAAACTATCCCGCATACATTCCAATAAATCCTCTTCCTGAGCACCCCTGCCAATTTGATTCACCCAATCTATATGTATATTGAAGTCATCCATTATAACTGTTTTACCTTTGTTGCACGCATTTTTTATTTCCTGTTTGATGCCATCCCCAACTCCACTACTACTATTAGGTGGCCTGTACACAACACCCACTAGCGTTAGTGTTTCACAGCTCTACCCATATCGATTCCACATCATCCAAGCTAATGTCCTTCCTTTCTATTGCGTTAATCTCCTCTCTAACCAGCAACGCTGCCCCACCTCCTTTTCCTTTCTTACTATCCCTCCTGAATATTGAATATCCCTGGATGTTCAGCTCCCAGCCTTAGTCACCCTGGAGCCATGTCTCCGTGATCCCAACTATAACATAGTCATTAATAACTGTCTGCACATTCAACTCATCCACCTTATTACGAATGCTCCTTGCATTGAGACACAAAGCCTTCAGGCTTGTTTTTACAACACTCTTACCCCTTAAACAATTCTGTTGAAAATTGGCCCTTTTTGATTTTGGCCCTGGATTTGTCTGCCTGCCAGTTTTACTTTTCACCTTGCTACCTATTGCTTCTACCCTCATTTTACACCCCTCTGTCTCTCTGCTCACACATTTAAGAAACCCACCACCTCTTATTCTCTGTTTATTATCTTTTTCTTCTTTCACCCCTACATGTTCGGTCTGAGTGCTTCCCTTCTCTGCCTCCTGCCTCACACACTGTCTACTAGCTTTCTCTATTTGTGTCCCTCCCCCCAACCGTTCAAGTTTAAAGTCTACCCAGTCATGGTCAGCACAGATATTGTGGGTCAAAATGCTTGTTCCTGTGCTCTATTTTTCTATGTTCTATGAAACTGTGAGCCGCAGGGTCAGTTCTTGCCCTGTACTTTTCTATATTCTAGATTGTGGGCTGAAGGGTCTGCTCTAGTGCTTCGACTTTCTATGTCCAATGACACTGGAGGCTGAAAGGTCTGCTCCTGTGCTGTACTTTCCTATAAAAAGACACATAAGTGCTGGAGTAACTCAGCGTATGGGGCAGCATCTCTGGAGAACATGGATAGGAAACCGAGTCAGCAACATCGTAGTAGATTAGGCTTGGGGAGGTGCATGTGAACCTATCTCTTGCTTGGAAAGTCTGTTTGGGTCCCTGGAAGGAGGCGAACTTTCTATATTCTATGATATAGTGGGCTGCAGGGCCTACCTCTGTGCTATATCTTTCTACATTCTATGACACTGTGGGCCGAAGGGCCTGTTCCTGTGCTGCACTTTTCTATAGAAGATTTTGTGTCAATCTTCAGTTTAAACCAGCACCTGCAGTTCCTTCCTACACTGTACTTTTCTATGTTCTATGACACTGTGGGCCATAGAAACATAGAAAATAGGTGCAGGTGTAGGCCATTCGGCCCTTCGAGCCTGCACCGCCATTCAATATGATCATGGCTGATCATCCAACTCAGTATCCTGTACCTGCCTTCTCTCCATACCCCCTGATCCCTTTAGCCACAAGGGCCACATCTAACTCCCTCTTAAATATAGCCAATGAACTGGCCTCAACTACATTCTGTGGCAGAGAATTCCAGAGATTCACCACTCTGTGTGAAAAATGTTTTTCTCATCTCAGTCCTAAAAGATTTCCCCTTTATCCTTAAACTGTGACCCCTTGTTCTGGACTCCCCCAACATCGGGAACAATCTTCCTGCATCTAGCCTGTCCAACCCCTTAAGAATTTTGTAAGTTTCTATAAGATCCCCCCTCAGTCTTCTAAATTCTAGCGAGTACAAGCCGAGTCTATCCAGTCTTTCCTCATATGAAAGTCCTGACATCCCGGGAATCAGTCTGGTGAACCTTCTCTGTACTCCCTCTATGGCAAGAATGTCCTTCCTCAGTTTAGGAGACCAAATCTGTACGCAATACTCCAGGTGTGGTCTCACCAAGACCCTGTACAACTGCAGTAGAACCTCCCTGCTCCTATACTCAAATCCTTTTGCTATGAATGCTAACATACCATTCGCTTTATTCACTGCCTGCTGCACCTGCATGCCCACTTTCAATGACTGGTGTACAGAGGGATGACTCGTTGCATCTCCCCTTTTCCTAATCGGCCACCATTCAGGTAATAGTCTACTTTCCTGTTTTTGCCACCAAAGTGGATAACCTCACATTTATCCACATTATACTGCATCTGCCAGTATAGGGACTGATTCTCTCTCTCGCTTGGAAAGTCTGTTTGGGTCCCAGGAATGAGGTGCCCTTTCTATATTCTATGACATAGTGGGCTGTAGCACCTATTTCTGTGCTATATATTTCTACATTCTATGACTGTGGGTTGAAGTCCCAGTTCCTGTTCTGTACTGCTTTATGATCTATGACAATTTGGGTCATAGTGCCTGTTTCTGTGTTGTATATTTCTGTTATATAACAGTGTGGGCTGAAGGACCTGTTCCTGTGCTGTACTATAATCTGTGACACTGTGGCTGTCGGGCCTGTTCCTGTGCTGCTCTTTTTTTTATAGAATATAGACACAAAATGCAGGAGTAACTCAGCAGGACAGGGAGCATCTCTGGAGAGAAGGAATGGTTGATGAGACAACCCGAAACATCACCCATTCCTCTCTCTAGCGATACTGCCTGACCCGCTGAGTTACTCCAGCATTTTGTGTCTATCTTCAGTTTAAACTAGCACCTGCAGTTCCTTCCTGCACTGTACTTTTCTATGTGCTATGACAGTGGGCCGAAGGGCCTGTTCCTGTCCTGTACTTTTCTACATTGTGACACAGTGGGCCAAAAGGCCTGTTCCTGTCCTGTACTTTTCTACATTGTGACTGTGGGCCGAAGGGCCTGTTCCTGTCCTGTACATTTCTACATTCTGTGACAATGTGGGCCGAAGGGCCTGTTCCTGTCCTGTACTTTTCTACATTGTGACACTGTGGGCCGAAGGGCCTGTTCCTGTACTGTACTTGTCTACATTCTGTGACTGTGGGCCGAAAGGCCTGTTCCTGTCCTGTACTTTTCTACATTGTGACAGTGGGCCGAAGGGCCTGTTCCTGTCCTGTACATTTCTACATTCTGTGACACTGTGGGCCGAAGGGCCTGTTGCTGTCCTGTACTTGTCTACATTGTGTGACACTGTGGGCCGAAGGGCCTGTTCCTGTACTGTACTTTTCTACATTGTGTGACACTCAGGGCTGAAGGGCCTGTTGCTGTACTGTACTACTCTCTGTTCTGCATGCTGGGTGAGGACTGGGTGGACAGAGAGGTCTGTTTCCACCCTGTGGAAGTTTACTGTGAGCGCGGGTTCCTACCTTATAGAGTTTAGTGGCCTCGCCAATCGGGCCGGTGCAGTGACCCTGGTGATCGCGGGACGTGACGCACACAAAACACACAGATCGGCCTCCGGTCATCACTGGCTGCAGTAAACCTTCAGCCTCTCGTCGTGCTCTGTCCTGGCAGCGAAGCTCTGTCTGAACCACCGCCTCGTCCAGTCTGAGCTTCATTACATTCTCCACTATGTTGGACACAAACCGGTTGGGTCTGAGCGTCTTTTCGGGCAGCAGCGCCCGGCACTGCGGACAAGTGATCGTCCCTCGCTCCGACTGCCAGTGCCGGACGATGCAGGTCCGGCAGTAATTGTGGGCGCAGTCTATCGTTACAGGATCGACAAAGAAATCCAAGCAGATGGGGCAAAGCGCCTCATCTTTCATCGACTGTAGCACGTCTATGCTCGCCATTGCAGCCTGTCGCCCTCTCCGAGTCCCGGACGGTGAAGTTTCACTTTCGCTCTGATGGAAAAGCGGCGATTTCCAGTACATTTCTTTGCACAAATCTGCAGATTGTAAAGATAGACACAACAATGCTGGAGTAACTCAGCGGGTAAGGCAGCCTATTCCTCTTCTCCAGAGATGTTACCCGACCCGCTGATTTACTCCAGCATGTGGTGGGGAGAGGGACAGGGCAGTGTTTACCACTTTTTGCCATCTCCTTCATTCCTGGGCGTTCGAGTTGCTGAACCAGGCCGTGATGTAACTGGTCAAAATGCTCTTTGCTGTACACTGTACACTGCTGTCGAGTATTTGTCGATATAGCGATTCTCCTCAATTTGAAAACCCCCCCAAGGGAAAAAAATAAACCACCTAAAATGTAGTGTGGGTGGTTGCTGGAGTGAGTCTAGGCAAATTGGGGAGACTGAAATGAGACTGATTAGTGTAAATAAGTTTGAGTGAAATACAAAGTGCAGGAGGAACTCAGAGGGAATAGATTGGTGATGTTTTGGATCTGGATCTTTCTTCGGACTACAAGTAGGGGGGAGGGGGATGGAGAAAGCTGAAAATAGAGAGAGGTGGGGGCAGGACAAATCCTTGCATGTGATGGGTGGATACAGGTGAGGGGGGAGGGGTAGATTGTCAGATGGGTGGACAAAGGCAAGAGATGAAAAGTAGACAAAAGGGTGTCAGGGAAAATTAGTGAAATGTGAAACCAGAGAGAGGGATAGGGGCCAAGGAAAGAGCGTTCATGTCACGACCCTGTTTCCACCAATCTTTCACACTACCAAGCACAAGAAGCGCAAGACAGCCACCATTGTATGCACATGCCAAGAAGCTCTGGCTGAACAACTTCTAATCTTGTGTGTGGACTCGATAAGAAGAAGAGAGAGGGATATAGATGGAAGGGGAAAGGGGAAAAAGTGGGTTAGGATGGTGAAAGTTTACATTTGAACCCTTATCAGAAGGGCTTAATAACGACTATTTATGAGTAGACTGAAATTTTAAAAAGATACATTTGATAAAATTAAGAATGACTGGGAAAGGGAACCTCAAATTTCTTTATCTATGGAGAAATGGGAGAGGATTCTTCAATTAGTTAATACTTCCTCAATGTGTGCAAGACACGTTTTGATACAATTCAAGGTGGTCCACAGAGCTCATATGTCAAAAGATAAGTTAGCTTGTTTTTATGGTCATATAAATCCTACCTGTGACAGGTGTAATTCTGGAGTAGCCTCATTGACTCATGTTTTGGTCCTGCCCACTTTTGGAAAAATATTGGAAATACATTTTTGATACAATTTCTGTAGTTTTAGGTATTGATTTACAACCTCATCCTATTACTGCAATTTTTGGGCTACCAATGTTAGATTCTATTCATCTGTCCCGTTCCGCCCATCGGCTGATTGCTTTTACCACATTAATTGCCAGAAGATCTATTTTATTTAAATGGAAAGACTAATCCTCCGACCACTCTCCATTGGTAGTCTGAAACAATATCATGTTTAAATTTGGAAAAAATTAGGAGTGACATTGTTCAACCCTTGGTTAAATTTGATAGGACTTGGGGAAGATTTATTCAACATTTTCATACAACATAAATTGTCCCCTCTCCAACTGTTATAATAATTCTTTTACCTTTATACGGTGGAACGGACTTGACGACAAACAGGGACTTAAATTGTTGAAATTCTTTGCAGCCCAGATTCTGTTTTGCTTTTTTTAAAAGTTTTTTTTTGTTGTTTTTTTTTGTTATTTCTCTTTGTTTCTTTTTTTTTTCTTTTTAACTTTTTGTCTTTATACATATAAGTTCTCTTTTAAACACTTAACTATATCTACATCGAGACCGGGAGGTCTATATTCAATGTGTATTTTGACACTGGACTCATATTTTGGTTATACCTGCCATTAATTTAACCCTGATCCCTATGTGTCAATATCATTGTTATGTTTATCATTATTTTGTTGTTGTCTTGTTTTTGCTTTTTAAAAAGATTTTAAAAGAATTAATGGATGGAATGGACCCCACTCCCAGTAATGGATGGAAACTGAAAGTGGGGTCACTGGAAATTGAGGGGGCATGGGCGGTGGGGTTGGGTTACTTAAAACTGGTCCTGGAGATTTTTAATGTTCATACTGTTATGTTTTAAGCTGTCAAAATGGAATATGAGGGGCTGCTTCTCCAGTTTGCAAATTGCCCCACTCTGGTAATGGAGGAGGGCCGAGACGGAAAAGTCAGTTATGGATTGAAGATAGACACAAAATGCTGGAGTAACTCATCGGGTCAGGCGGCCTCTCTGGAGAAAAGGAATAGGTGACGTTTCGGGTCGAGGTCAGGTTTGGAATGGGAAGGGGAGTTAAAATGTTTAGCAACCGGGAGATCCAGAAGGCTTTGATGGACCGAGTGCAAGTGTTCAATGAAGGAGTTGTATCATTGTGTATGTGTATGTGAATCTGTGTTTGCATTGTTCCATCCCTACCCAGTGCACATTAAGGCAAGACTCCCCTTGGGCCTCGAGAGATTAGGGGCAGATAGGCTGCTCGGCCCACTAAACTTTTCAAAAGCCCAGCACAGATGAAAGCAGAGACATTTCCTTGAGATTTAAAGAGATTCGGCAAGTCACCAAACACTCTGACAAACCTATACAAAACTCAAAATGCGGAGTAACTCAGGCAGCACCTGTGGAGGAAATAGAGAGGTGATGTTTCGGATCGGGGCCCATCTTCATTCGCAACCAGAAGCATCACCTATCTATCCACTCGGTCTACAGATACGGCCTCACCCACTAAGCTACTCCAGCACTTTGTGTTTTTCTCCAGGGTCCAGTAACTTTAGTTCCTTATATCAAAATGTGTATATATGCACTGTAGAAATGCTCCACAGTTCAGTTCAGTTTCACTGAGGTACAGGGAATCAGGATACAATAGATTGCATCGTGGCCTGGCACAGCAATTTCAATACACAGGAACGCAAGGCGCTGCAGAGAGCGGTGGAATCAGCCGTCCATCATGGGCACAGCCCTGCCGTCCATGCAACACATATAACCATATAACAATTACAGCACGGAAACAGGCCATCTCGGCCCTTCTAGTCCGTGCCGAACACTTACTCTCACCTAGTCCCATCTACCTGCACTCAGACCATAACCCTCCATTCCTTTCCCGTCCATATACCTATCCAATTTATTTTTAAATTATAAAATCGAACCTGCCTCCCCCACTTCCACTGGAAGCTCATTCCACACAGCTACCACTCTCTGAGTAAAGAAGTTCCCCCTCATGTTACCCCTAAACTTCTGTCCCTTAATTCTCAAGTCAAAAAGGTGCTACCATCGGGCAGGAGGTACAGGTGCCTGAAGTCCCACACCAGTACGTTCAGGAACAGCTATTACAAAATACCATTGGGCAGGAGGTACAGGTGCCTGAAGTCCCACAGCAGTAGGTTCAGGAACACCTACTTTCCTACAACCATCAGGTTCTTGAACTGACCTAATCAGACCTCCACAATGGAAGACTACAGACCATAAATGTGCTACCATGGAGTTATTTTTCAAATTGTGTTTTGCATTAATGCCTTGTTTTTTATGCAGTTGTTTGCTTTATTTAACTGTCGTGTAGAATTTATGTGTAGATTATCTTTGATTTATGATTTTGTGTGTTGTCTGTCTAAGTGATTCAAGCTATACCTCACCATTCTTGTGCATATGACAATAAACTTGACTTGATCATGGCTGATGTGATTGAAAGCCTAATTCCACATTCCTGCCTATGCCAATAACTTTGTACCCCTTTATTGAAGTGCCGTTGAGACTTTGCTTCCACTGTGTGGTGCAGTTGATCAATCTGCTGCCTCACAGTATTAGAGATCTGGGTTAGATCCTGACCTTGGGCGCTGTCTGAGTGAAGTGTTGTTGCATAGGTTTTCTCTCACATCCAAAGGTGTACAGGTGTGTAGAATAATTGGCCTCTGTGAATTCCAGTGGTGCAGCGGTAGACTTTAGAGATACAGTGCAGAAACTGGCCTGTTGGCCCACCAAGTCCAGCACCAGAGACCCACTTTGATCGTGGCTACAGGTGCAGTTTGTAGGGAGATTGTACGTTCACCGTGTGACCGCCGTGAGTTTTCTCCAGGTGCTCCAGTTTCCTCCCACATTCTAAAGACAGGCAGGTTTGCAGGTTAATTGGCTTCCATAAATGTATCTAGTGTGTCGGATATGAACCTGGGATAAACGGTGATCGATGATCGGCGTGGAGTATTGCAAGCAGTTCTGGTTGTCCCATTACAAAAGGCATGTGGAGGCTTTGGAAAGGGTGCAGGAAGTTTACCAGAATGATATGATAATAAGGAACTGCAGGTGCTTTTTTATGCCAAAGATAGACACAAGATGCTGGAGTAACTCGGCATCATGATGCTGCCTGACCCGCAGAGTTACTGCTGCATTTTGTGTTTACCAAAACGATGCCTGGCTTCTTAGTCTGAAGAAGAGTCTCGACCCGAAAAGTTGCCTATTTCCTTCCCTCCATAGATGCTGCCTCACCCACTGAGTTTCTCCAGCATTTTGGTCTGCTCTGGCTTAGTGGGTTTTAGCAACAGGAAAGGTTGGACAGTCTTGGATTTTTTTCTCTGGAATGCCAGAGGTTGCAAGGTGACCTGATAGAAGTATGTAAAATGATGGGAAGCATAGATAAGGTTGACAGAACCTGTTTCCCAGGATGAAATATACCAAATACTAGAGGGTATAGCTTTAAGGTGAAAGGGGCAAAGTTTAAAGATGTGTGGAGCAAGTTTGTACACAGAGGTCATGGAATGCCTGCAACACGCTGCCAGTGGTGGTGGTGGAAGTAGATACGATAGTGGCATTTAAGAGCGTTTTGGATAGGCACATGGAAACTCAGGACATGGAGAGATGTGGATTATGTGCAGCCAGATCTGGGCATAATTTTCAGCAAAGCATAGACCTGTTCATGTGCTGTACTGTTCTATGTAATCACACTGAAGGAAAAAATACCTTGTTCATATTTTACATGGGCAAACCCTTATTTTTATAGAGGGACTCCTAGTTCTAGATTTATTCACAAGGAGTAATATCCTTTCAAGATCAACCCTTTTAAGAACACTGAACATCTTTAATGTTTCAATCATGTCACCACCAAAATGAAGGCTAGCAGTATCAAACTTAGTCTGTGCCTCCTTTCCTATTGGGACAATGTCATACATTCCAGCTGCTAATCTAGTAATCCCTCAACTACTTTTCATCCTTCATTAAATGGTTGACCAATACATACTCCAGATGTGTTCTTCTCTGGTCTTCTTTCTTTCATCAAAGCCCTGAAGCATAACCACCCCAGTTATGAATACAATTTCCATTGCAAAAACACATCTAGCTGGCCCAATTAATTGCTGTGCCTGCATTTCAGCCTTTTGTAAACCATGTACAAGGAGAACCAACAATAGACACAAGGTGCTGGGGTCGTCAGCGGCTCAGCCAGCATCTCTGCAGAAAAAGGATAAGTGACGTTTCAGATCGGAAACATTCTAAGCCAATATGTAGAGGAACAAACTAGTGGGCAGGCCATCCTAGACTGGACTTTGTGCCATGAGGAAGGATTAGTTAGCAATCTTGTGCGAAGCTTCTTGGGCAACAGTGACCATAATATGGTAGAATTCTGCATTTAGATGGAGAGTAACACAGTTAATTCAGTGACAATGGACCTGAAATTAAAGAAAGTTAACTTTGATGGCATGAGACTGGAATTGGCTGGGTTAGACTGGCAAATGATACTTAAAGGGTTGACGGTGGATATGCAATGGCAAAGATGTAAAGATCACATGGATGAATAACAACAATTGGTCATCCCTGTCTGGCGTAAAAATAAAACAGGGAAGGCGGCTCAACCGTGACTAACGAGGGAAATTAGGGATAAATCCGAGGAAGAGGCATATTAATTGGCCAGAGGAAGCAGGAAACTGGAGGGCTGGGAGAAATTTAGAATTCAACAGAGGAGGGCAAAGGGGTTAATTAAGAGGGTGGAAATAGAGCATGAAAGAAAGCTTGCGGGGAATACAAAAACTGATTGTAAACGCTTCTTTAGATATGTGAAGAGGAAGAGGTTTGTGAAGACAAATGTAGGTCTCTTCCCGTCAGAAACAGGTGAATTTATAATGGGAAACGGAAATGGCAGACCAGTATCTCCCAGAAATAAATGGGGACCGAGGATCTAGCGCAGGGGTCGGCAACCTTGTTCTGCATAGGGGCCGGGACGCATGTCTGTGAGCGGATGGCAGGCCACATCTATCACGTGTACACATGGATCCTGCCACGGATGGCAGGCATCAAATCACGTGTTCACAGAAGGTAGACGAAAATGCTGGAGAAACTTACCGGGTGAGACATGCAAGTATTTTTGTCTACCTTCGATTTTTCCAGCATAGGCAGTTCTTCCTTAAACGGGTTCATAGAAGGTGCGCGGCCGCAGGATACGGTACAACATCCACAGCTCGGCCGCGCTCGAGGCGCAGATGCTCGCGGTGTTGGCCGTTGCTCGGGGCGCTCGGTCACTGCTCGGGGCGCTGCTGCTCGGGGCGCTCGGCCACTGCTCGGGGCGCTCGGTCACTGCTCGGGGCGCTGCTGCTCGGGGCGCTCGGTCACTGCTCGGGGCGCTCGGTCACTGCTCGGGGCGCTCGGTCACTGCTCGGGGCGCTCGGTCACTGCTCGGGGCGCTGCTGCTCGGGGCGCTCGGCCTCTGCTCGGGGCGCTCGGTTACTGCTCGGGGCACTCGGGCGCTCGGTCACTGCTCGGGGCGCTCGGTCACTGCTCGGGGCGCTCGGTCACTGCTCGGGGCGCTCGGTCACTGCTCGGGGCGCTCGGTCACTGCTCGGGGCGCTCGGTCACTGCTCGGGGCGCTCGGTCACTGCTCGGGGCGCTCGGTCACTGCTCGGGGCGCTCGGCCTCTGCTCGGGGCGCTCGGCCTCTGCTCGGGGCGCTCGGCCTCTGCTCGGGGCGCTGCTGCTCGGGGCGCTCGGTCACTGCTCGGGGCGCTGCTGCTCGGGGCGCTCGGTCACTGCTCGGGGCGCTGCTGCTCGGGGCGCTCGGTCACTGCTCGGGGCGCTGCTGCTCGGGGCGCTCGGTCACTGCTCGGGGCGCTCGGCCTCTGCTCGGGGCACTGCTGCTCGGGGCGCTCGGTCACTGCTCGGGGCGCTCGGTCACTGCTCGGGGCGCTCGGTCACTGCTCGGGGCACTCGGCCTCTGCTCGGGGCGCTCGGCCTCTGCTCGGGGCGCTCGGACACTGCTCGGGGCGCTCGGTCACTGCTCGGGGCGCTCGGTCACTGCTCGGGGCGCTCGGCCTCTGCTCGGGGCGCTCGGTCACTGCTCGGGGCGCTCGGTGACTGCTCGGGGCGCTGCTGCTCGGGGCGCTCGGTCACTGCTCGGGGCGCTCGGTCACTGCTCGGGGCGCTGCTGCTCGGGGCGCTCGATCACTGCTCGGGGCGCTCGGTCACTGCTCGGGGCGCTGCTGCTCGGGGCGCTCGGTCACTGCTCGGGCTCTCGGCCACTGCTCGGGGCGCTCGGTCACTGCTCGGGGCCCTCGGTCACTGCTCGGGGCGCTCGGTCACTGCTCGGGGCGCTCGGTCACTGCTCGGGGCGCTCGGTCACTGGTCGGGGCGCTCGGTCACTGCTCGGGGCGCTCGGTCACTGCTCGGGGCGCTCGGTCACTGCTCGGGCGCTCGGCCTCTGCTCGGGGCGCTCGGCCTCTGCTCGGGGCGCTGCTGCTCGGGGCGCTCGGTCACTGCTCGGGGCGCTGCTGCTCGGGGCGCTCGGTCACTGCTCGGGGCGCTGCTGCTCGGGGCGCTCGGTCACTGCTCGGGGCGCTCGGTGACTGCTCGGGGCGCTCGGTGACTGCTCGGGGCGCTCGGTCACTGCTCGGGGCGCTCGGTCACTGCTCGGGGCGCTCGGTCACTGCTCGGGGCTCTCGGTCACTGCTCGGGGCGCTCGGTGACTGCTCGGGGCGCTGCTGCTCGGGGCGCTCGGTCACTGCTCGGGGCGCTCGGTCACTGCTCGGGGGCGCTCGGTCACTGCTCGGGGCGCTCGGTCACTGCTCGGGGCGCTCGGTCACTGCTCGGGGCGCTCGGTCACTGCTCGGGGCGCTCGGTCACTGCTCGGGGCGCTCGGTCACTGCTCGGGGCGCTCGGTCACTGCTCGGGGCGCTCGGTCACTGCTCGGGGCGCTCGGTCACTGCTCGGGGCGCTCGGTCACTGCTCGGGGCGCTCGGTCACTGCTCGGGGCGCTCGGTCACTGCTCGGGGCGCTCGGTCACTGCTCGGGGCGCTCGGTCACTGCTCGGGGCGCTCGGTCACTGCTCGGGGCGCTCGGTCACTGCTCGGGGCGCTCGGTCACTGCTCGGGGCGCTCGGTCACTGCTCGGGGCGCTCGGCCTCTGCTCGGGGCGCTGCTGCTCGGGGCGCTCGGTCACTGCTCGGGGCGCTGCTGCTCGGGGCGCTCGGTCACTGCTCGGGGCGCTCGGTCACTGCTCGGGGCGCTCGGTCACTGCTCGGGGCGCTCGGTCACTGCTCGGGGCGCTCGGTCACTGCTCGGGGCGCTCGGCCTCTGCTCGGGGCGCTCGGCCTCTGCTCGGGGCGCTGCTGCTCGGGGCGCTCGGCCTCCGCTCGGGGCGCTGCTGCTCGGGGCGCTCGGTCACTGCTCGGGGCGCTCGGTCACTGCTCGGGGCGCTGCTGCTCGGGGCGCTCGGTCACTGCTCGGGGCTCTCGGTCACTGCTCGGGGCGCTGCTGCTCGGGGCGCTCGGTCACTGCTCGGGGCGCTGCTGCTCGGGGCGCACGGTCACTGGTCGGGGCGCTGCTGCTCGGGGCGCTCGGCCTCCGCTCAGGGCGCTGCTGCTCGGGGCGCTCGGCCACTGCTCGGGGCGCTCGGTCACTGCTCGGGGCGCTGCTGCTCGGGGCGCTCGGTCACTGCTCGGGGCGCTCGGTCACTGCTCGGGGCGCTCGGTCACTGCTCGGGGCGTTCGGTCACTGCTCGGGGCGCTGCTGCTCGGGGCGCTCGGCCTCTGCTCGGGGCGCTCGGTTACAGCTCGGGGCACTCGGGGCGCTCGGTCACTGCTCGGGGCGCTCGGTCACTGCTCGGGGCGCTCGGTCACTGCTCGGGGCGCTCGGTCACTGCTCGGGGCGCTCGGTCACTGCTCGGGGCGCTCGGTCACTGCTCGGGGCGCTCGGTCACTGCTCGGGGCGCTCGGTCACTGCTCGGGGCGCTCGGTCACTGCTCGGGGCGCTCGGCCTCTGCTCGGGGCGCTCGGCCTCTGCTCGGGGCGCTCGGCCTCTGCTCGGGGCGCTGCTGCTCGGGCGCTCGGTCACTGCTCGGGGCGCTGCTGCTCGGGGCGCTCGGTCACTGCTCGGGGCCGCTGCTGCTCGGGGCGCTCGGTCACTGCTCGGGGCGCTGCTGCTCGGGGCGCTCGGTCACTGCTCGGGGCGCTGCTGCTCGGGGCGCTCGGTCACTGCTCGGGGCGCTCGGTCACTGCTCGGGGCGCTCGGCCTCTGCTCGGGCGCTCGGCCTCTGCTCGGGGCGCTCGGACACTGCTCGGGGCGCTCGGTCACTGCTCGGGGCGCTCGGTCACTGCTCGGGGCGCTCGGCCTCTGCTCGGGGCGCTCGCTCACTGCTCGGGGCGCTCGGTGACTGCTCGGGGCGCTGCTGCTCGGGGCGCTCGGTCACTGCTCGGGGCGCTCGGTGACTGCTCGGGGCGCTGCTGCTCGGGGCGCTCGGTCACTGCTCGGGGCGCTCGGTCACTGCTCGGGGCGCTGCTGCTCGGGGCGCTCGGTCACTGCTCGGGGCGCTCGGTCACTGCTCGGGGCGCTGCTGCTCGGGGCGCTCGGTCACTGCTCGGGGCTCTCGGCCACTGCTCGGGGCGCTCGGTCACTGCTCGGGGCGCTCGGCCACTGCTCGGGGCGCTCGGTCACTGCTCGGGGCGCTCGGTCACTGGTCGGGGCGCTCGGTCACTGGTCGGGGCGCTCGGTCACTGCTCGGGGCGCTCGGTCACTGCTCGGGGCGCTCGGGTCACTGCTCGGGGCGCTCGGTCACTGCTCGGGGCGCTCGGTCACTGCTCGGGGCGCTCGGTCACTGCTCGGGGCGCTCGGTCACTGCTCGGGGCGCTCGGTCACTGCTCGGGGCGCTCGGTCACTGCTCGGGGCGCTCGGTCACTGCTCGGGGCGCTCGGCCTCTGCTCGGGGCGCTGCTGCTCGGGGCGCTCGGTCACTGCTCGGGGCGCTGCTGCTCGGGGCGCTCGGTCACTGCTCGGGGCGCTCGGTCACTGCTCGGGGCGCTCGGTCACTGCTCGGGGCGCTCGGTCACTGCTCGGGGCGCTCGGTCACTGCTCGGGGCGCTCGGTCACTGCTCGGGGCGCTCGGTCACTGCTCGGGCGCTCGGTCACTGCTCGGGGCGCTCGGTCACTGCTCGGGGCGCTCGGTCACTGCTCGGGGCGCTCGGTCACTGCTCGGGGCGCTCGGCCTCTGCTCGGGGCGCTCGGCCTCTGCTCGGGGCGCTGCTGCTCTCGGGGCGCTCGGCCTCCGCTCGGGGCGCTGCTGCTCGGGGCGCTCGGTCACTGCTCGGGGCGCTCGGTCACTGCTCGGGGCGCTGCTGCTCGGGGCGCTCGGTCACTGCTCGGGGCTCTCGGTCACTGCTCGGGGCGCTGCTGCTCGGGGCGCTCGGTCACTGCTCGGGGCGCTGCTGCTCGGGGCGCACGGTCACTGGTCGGGGCGCTGCTGCTCGGGGCGCTCGGCCTCGCTCGGGGCGCTGCTGCTCGGGGCGCTCGGCCACTGCTCGGGGCGCTCGGTCACTGCTCGGGGCGCTGCTTGCTCGGGGCGCTCGGTCACTGCTCGGGGCGCTCGGTCACTGCTCGGGGCGCTCGGTCACTGCTCGGGGCGCTCGGTCACTGCTCGGGGCGCTTGGTCACTGCTCGGGGCGCTGCTGCTCGGGGCGCTCGGCCTCTGCTCGGGGCGCTCGGTTACTGCTCGGGGCACTCGGGGCGCTCGGTCACTGCTCGGGGCGCTCGGTCACTGCTCGGGGCGCTCGGTCACTGCTCGGGGCGCTCGGTCACTGCTCGGGGCGCTCGGTCACTGCTCGGGGCGCTCGGCCTCTGCTCGGGGCGCTCGGCCTCTGCTCGGGGCGCTCGGCCTCTGCTCGGGGCGCTGCTGCTCGGGGCGCTCGGTCACTGCTCGGGGCGCTGCTGCTCGGGGCGCTCGGTCACTGCTCGGGGCGCTGCTGCTCGGGGCGCTCGGTCACTGCTCGGGGCGCTGCTGCTCGGGGCGCTCGGTCACTGCTCGGGGCGCTCGGCCTCTGCTCGGGGCGCTGCTGCTCGGGGCGCTCGGTCACTGCTTGGGGCGCTCGGTCACTGCTCGGGGCGCTCGGTCACTGCTCGGGGCGCTCGGCCTCTGCTCGGGGCGCTCGGCCTCTGCTCGGGGCGCTCGGACACTGCTCGGGGCGCTCGGTCACTGCTCGGGGCGCTCGGTCACTGCTCGGGGCGCTCGGCCTCTGCTCGGGGCGCTCGGTGACTGCTCGGGGCGCTGCTGCTCGGGGCGCTCGGTCACTGCTCGGGGCGCTGCTGCTCGGGGCGCTCGGTCACTGCTCGGGGCGCTCGGTCACTGCTCGGGGCGCTGCTGCTCGGGGCGCTCGGTCACTGCTCGGGGCTCTCGGCCACTGCTCGGGGCGCTCGGTCACTGCTCGGGGCGCTCGGCCACTGCTCGGGGCGCTCGGTCACTGGTCGGGGCGCTCGGTCACTGCTCGGGGCGCTCGGTCACTGCTCGGGGCGCTCGGCCTCTGCTCGGGGCGCTCGGCCTCTGCTCGGGGCGCTCGGACACTGCTCGGGGCGCTCGGTCACTGCTCGGGGCGCTCGGTCACTGCTCGGGGCGCTCGGCCTCTGCTCGGGGCGCTCGCTCACTGCTCGGGGCGCTCGGTGACTGCTCGGGGCGCTGCTGCTCGGGGCGCTCGGTCACTGCTCGGGGCGCTCGGTGACTGCTCGGGGCGCTGCTGCTCGGGGCGCTCGGTCACTGCTCGGGGCGCTCGGTCACTGCTCGGGGCGCTGCTGCTCGGGGCGCTCGGTCACTGCTCGGGGCGCTCGGTCACTGCTCGGGGCGCTGCTGCTCGGGGCGCTCGGTCACTGCTCGGGGCGCTCGGCCACTGCTCGGGGCGCTCGGCCACTGCTCGGGGCGCTCGGCCACTGCTCGGGGCGCTCGGCCACTGCTCGGGGCGCTCGGTCACTGGTCGGGGCGCTCGGTCACTGGTCGGGGCGCTCGGTCACTGCTCGGGGCGCTCGGTCACTGCTCGGGGCGCTCGGTCACTGCTCGGGGCGCTCGGTCACTGCTCGGGGCGCTCGGTCACTGCTCGGGGCGCTCGGTCACTGCTCGGGGCGCTCGGTCACTGCTCGGGGCGCTCGGTCACTGCTCGGGGCGCTCGGTCACTGCTCGGGGCGCTCGGTCACTGCTCGGGGCGCTCGGTCACTGCTCGGGGCGCTCGGCCTCTGCTCGGGGCGCTGCTGCTCGGGGCGCTCGGTCACTGCTCGGGGCGCTGCTGCTCGGGGCGCTCGGTCACTGCTCGGGGCGCTCGGTCACTGCTCGGGGCGCTCGGTCACTGCTCGGGGCGCTCGGTCACTGCTCGGGGCGCTCGGTCACTGCTCGGGGCGCTCGGCCTCTGCTCGGGGCGCTCGGCCTCTGCTCGGGGCGCTGCTGCTCGGGGCGCTCGGCCTCCGCTCGGGGCGCTGCTGCTCGGGGCGCTCGGTCACTGCTCGGGGCGCTCGGTCACTGCTCGGGGCGCTGCTGCTCGGGGCGCTCGGTCACTGCTCGGGGCTCTCGGTCACTGCTCGGGGCGCTGCTGCTCGGGGCGCTCGGTCACTGCTCGGGGCGCTGCTGCTCGGGGCGCACGGTCACTGGTCGGGGCGCTGCTGCTCGGGGCGCTCGGCCTCCGCTCGGGGCGCTGCTGCTCGGGGCGCTCGGCCACTGCTCGGGGCGCTCGGTCACTGCTCGGGGCGCTGCTGCTCGGGGCGCTCGGTCACTGCTCGGGGCGCTCGGTCACTGCTCGGGGCGCTCGGTCACTGCTCGGGGCGCTCGGTCACTGCTCGGGGCGCTTGGTCACTGCTCGGGGCGCTGCTGCTCGGGGCGCTCGGCCTCTGCTCGGGGCGCTCGGTTACTGCTCGGGGCACTCGGGGCGCTCGGTCACTGCTCGGGGCGCTCGGTCACTGCTCGGGGCGCTCGGTCACTGCTCGGGGCGCTCGGTCACTGCTCGGGGCGCTCGGTCACTGCTCGGGCGCTCGGCCTCTGCTCGGGCGCTCGGCCTCTGCTCGGGCGCTCGGCCTCTGCTCGGGGCGCTGCTGCTCGGGGCGCTCGGTCACTGCTCGGGCGCTGCTGCTCGGGGCGCTCGGTCACTGCTCGGGCGCTGCTGCTCGGGGCGCTCGGTCACTGCTCGGGGCGCTGCTGCTCGGGGCGCTCGGTCACTGCTCGGGGCGCTCGGCCTCTGCTCGGGGCGCTGCTGCTCGGGGCGCTCGGTCACTGCTTGGGGCGCTCGGTCACTGCTCGGGGCGCTCGGTCACTGCTCGGGGCGCTCGGCCTCTCTCGGGCGCTCGGCCTCTGCTCGGGGCGCTCGGACACTGCTCGGGGCGCTCGGTCACTGCTCGGGGCGCTCGGTCACTGCTCGGGGCGCTCGGCCTCTGCTCGGGGCGCTCGGTGACTGCTCGGGGCGCTGCTGCTCGGGGCGCTCGGTCACTGCTCGGGGCGCTGCTGCTCGGGGCGCTCGGTCACTGCTCAGGGCGCTCGGTCACTGCTCGGGGCGCTGCTGCTCGGGGCGCTCGGTCACTGCTCGGGGCTCTCGGCCACTGCTCGGGGCGCTCGGTCACTGCTCGGGGCGCTCGGCCACTGCTCGGGGCGCTCGGTCACTGGTCGGGGCGCTCGGTCACTGGTCGGGGCGCTCGGTCACTGCTCGGGGCGCTCGGTCACTGCTCGGGCGCTCGGTCACTGCTCGGGGCGCTCGGCCTCTGCTCGGGGCGCTCGGCCTCTGCTCGGGGCGCTCGGCCTCTGCTTGGGGCGCTGCTGCTCGGGGCGCTCGGTCACTGCTCGGGGCGCTGCTGCTCGGGGCGCTCGGTCACTGCTCGGGGCGCTCGGTCACTGCTCGGGGCGCTCGGTCACTGCTCGGGGCGCTCGGTCACTGCTCGGGGCGCTCGGTCACTGCTCGGGGCGCTCGGTCACTGCTCGGGGCGCTCGGTCACTGCTCGGGGCGCTCGGTCACTGCTCGGGGCTCTCGGTCACTGCTCGGGGCGCTCGGTGACTGCTCGGGGCGCTGCTGCTCGGGGCGCTCGGTCACTGCTCGGGGCGCTCGGTCACTGCTCGGGGGCGCTCGGTCACTGCTCGGGGCGCTCGGTCACTGCTCGGGGCGCTCGGTCACTGCTCGGGGCGCTCGGTCACTGCTCGGGGCGCTCGGTCACTGCTCGGGGCGCTCGGTCACTGCTCGGGGCGCTCAGTCACTGCTCGGGGCGCTGCTGCTCGGGGCGCTCGGCCTCTGCTCGGGGCGCTCGGTTACTGCTCGGGGCCACTCGGGGCGCTCGGTCACTGCTCGGGGCGCTCGGTCACTGCTCGGGGCGCTCGGTCACTGCTCGGGGCGCTCGGTCACTGCTCGGGGCGCCTCGGTCACTGCTCGGGGCGCTCGGTCACTGCTCGGGGCGCTCGGTCACTGCTCGGGGTGCTCGGTCACTGCTCGGGGCGCTCGGTCACTGCTCGGGGCGCTCGGCCTCTGCTCGGGGCGCTCGGCCTCTGCTCGGGGCGCTCGGCCTCTGCTCGGGGCGCTGCTGCTCGGGGCGCTCGGTCACTGCTCGGGGCGCTGCTGCTCGGGGCGCTCGGTCACTGCTCGGGGCGCTGCTGCTCGGGGCGCTCGGTCACTGCTCGGGGCGCTGCTGCTCGGGGCGCTCGGTCACTGCTCGGGGCGCTCGGCCTCTGCTCGGGGCGCTGCTGCTCGGGGCGCTCGGTCACTGCTTGGGGCGCTCGGTCACTGCTCGGGGCGCTCGGTCACTGCTCGGGGCGCTCGGCCTCTGCTCGGGGCGCTCGGCCTCTGCTCGGGGCGCTCGGACACTGCTCGGGGCGCTCGGTCACTGCTCGGGGCGCTCGGTCACTGCTCGGGGCGCTCGGCCTCTGCTCGGGGCGCTCGGTCACTGCTCGGGGCGCTCGGTGACTGCTCGGGGCGCTGCTGCTCGGGGCGCTCGGTCACTGCTCGGGGCGCTGCTGCTCGGGGCGCTCGGTCACTGCTCGGGGCGCTCGGTCACTGCTCGGGGCGCTGCTGCTCGGGGCGCTCGGTCACTGCTCGGGGCTCTCGGCCACTGCTCGGGGCGCTCGGTCACTGCTCGGGGCGCTCGGCCACTGCTCGGGGCGCTCGGTCACTGCTCGGGGCGCTCGGTCACTGGTCGGGGCGCTCGGTCACTGGTCGGGGCGCTCGGTCACTGCTCGGGGCGCTCGGTCACTGCTCGGGGCGCTCGGTCACTGCTCGGGGCGCTCGGCCTCTGCTCGGGGCGCTCGGCCTCTGCTCGGGGCACTGCTGCTCGGGGCGCTCGGTCACTGCTCGGGGCGCTGCTGCTCGGGGCGCTCGGTCACTGCTCGGGCGCTGCTGCTCGGGGCGCTCGGTCACTGCTCGGGGCGCTCGGTCACTGCTCGGGGCGCTCGGTCACTGCTCGGGGCGCTCGGTCACTGCTCGGGGCGCTCGGTCACTGCTCGGGGCGCTCGGTCACTGCTCGGGGCGCTCGGTCACTGCTCGGGGCTCTCGGTCACTGCTCGGGGCGCTCGGTGACTGCTCGGGGCGCTCGGTCACTGCTCGGGGCGCTCGGTCACTGCTCGGGGGCGCTCGGTCACTGCTCGGGGGCGCTCGGTCACTGCTCGGGGCGCTCGGTCACTGCTCGGGGCGCTCGGTCACTGCTCGGGGCGCTCGGTCACTGCTCGGGGCGCTCGGTCACTGCTCGGGGCGCTCGGTCACTGCTCGGGGCGCTCGGTCACTGCTCGGGGCGCTCGGTCACTGCTCGGGGCGCTCGGTCACTGCTCGGGGCGCTCGGTCACTGCTCGGGGCGCTCGGTCACTGCTCGGGGCGCTCGGCCTCTGCTCGGGGCGCTGCTGCTCGGGGCGCTCGGTCACTGCTCGGGGCGCTGCTGCTCGGGGCGCTCGGTCACTGCTCGGGGCGCTCGGTCACTGCTCGGGGCGCTCGGTCACTGCTCGGGGCGCTCGGTCACTGCTCGGGGCGCTCGGTCACTGCTCGGGGCGCTCGGTCACTGCTCGGGGCGCTCGGTCACTGCTCGGGGCGCTGCTGCTCGGGGCGCTCGGTCACTGCTTGGGGCGCTCGGTCACTGCTCGGGGCGCTCGGTCACTGCTCGGGGCGCTCGGCCTCTGCTCGGGGCGCTCGGCCTCTGCTCGGGGCGCTCGGACACTGCTCGGGGCGCTCGGTCACTGCTCGGGGCGCTCGGTCACTGCTCGGGGCGCTCGGCCTCTGCTCGGGGCGCTCGGTCACTGCTCGGGGCGCTCGGTGACTGCTCGGGGCGCTGCTGCTCGGGGCGCTCGGTCACTGCTCGGGGCGCTGCTGCTCGGGGCGCTCGGTCACTGCTCGGGGCGCTCGGTCACTGCTCGGGGCGCTGCTGCTCGGGGCGCTCGGTCACTGCTCGGGGCTCTCGGCCACTGCTCGGGGCGCTCGGTCACTGCTCGGGGCGCTCGGCCACTGCTCGGGGCGCTCGGTCACTGGTCGGGGCGCTCGGTCACTGCTCGGGGCGCTCGGTCACTGCTCGGGGCGCTCGGTCACTGCTCGGGGCGCTCGGTCACTGCTCGGGGCGCTCGGTCACTGCTCGGGGCGCTCGGCCTCTGCTCGGGGCGCTCGGCCTCTGCTCGGGGCGCTCGGCCTCTGCTCGGGGCGCTGCTGCTCGGGGCGCTCGGTCACTGCTCGGGGCGCTGCTGCTCGGGGCGCTCGGTCACTGCTCGGGGCGCTCGGTCACTGC
Organism: Malacoraja senta; assembly: GCA_038087875.1. Taxonomy (NCBI): domain Eukaryota; kingdom Metazoa; phylum Chordata; class Chondrichthyes; order Rajiformes; family Rajidae; genus Malacoraja; species Malacoraja senta. The sequence goes on along the minus strand of JAXLNO010004890.1, from coordinate 34,525 downwards.
TCGGGGCGCTCGGTCACTGCTCGGGGCGCTCGGTCACTGCTCGGGGCGCTCGGTCACTGCCCGGGGCGCTCGGTCACTGCTCGGGGCGCTCGGTCACTGCTCGGGGCTCTCGGTCACTGCTCGGGGCGCTCGGTGACTGCTCGGGGCGCTGCTGCTCGGGGCGCTCGGTCACTGCTCGGGGCGCTCGGTCACTGCTCGGGGGCGCTCGGTCACTGCTCGGGGCGCTCGGTCACTGCTCGGGGCGCTCGGTCACTGCTCGGGGCGCTCGGTCACTGCTCGGGGCACTCGGTCACTGCTCGGGGCGCTCAGTCACTGCTCGGGGCGCTGCTGCTCGGGGCGCTCGGCCTCTGCTCGGGGCGCTCGGTTACTGCTCGGGGCACTCGGGGCGCTCGGTCACTGCTCGGGGCGCTCGGTCACTGCTCGGGGCGCTCGGTCACTGCTCGGGGCGCTCGGTCACTGCTCGGGGCGCTCGGTCACTGCTCGGGGCGCTCGGTCACTGCTCGGGGCGCTCGGTCACTGCTCGGGGCGCTCGGCCTCTGCTCGGGGCGCTCGGCCTCTGCTCGGGGCGCTCGGCCTCTGCTCGGGGCGCTGCTGCTCGGGGCGCTCGGTCACTGCTCGGGGCGCTGCTGCTCGGGGCGCTCGGTCACTGCTCGGGGCGCTGCTGCTCGGGGCGCTCGGTCACTGCTCGGGGCGCTGCTGCTCGGGGCGCTCGGTCACTGCTCGGGGCGCTCGGCCTCTGCTCGGGGCGCTGCTGCTCGGGGCGCTCGGTCACTGCTTGGGGCGCTCGGTCACTGCTCGGGGCGCTCGGTCACTGCTCGGGGCGCTCGGCCTCTGCTCGGGGCGCTCGGCCTCTGCTCGGGGCGCTCGGACACTGCTCGGGGCGCTCGGTCACTGCTCGGGGCGCTCGGTCACTGCTCGGGGCGCTCGGCCTCTGCTCGGGGCGCTCGGTCACTGCTCGGGGCGCTCGGTGACTGCTCGGGGCGCTGCTGCTCGGGGCGCTCGGTCACTGCTCGGGGCGCTGCTGCTCGGGGCGCTCGGTCACTGCTCGGGGCGCTCGGTCACTGCTCGGGGCGCTGCTGCTCGGGGCGCTCGGTCACTGCTCGGGGCTCTCGGCCACTGCTCGGGGCGCTCGGTCACTGCTCGGGGCGCTCGGCCACTGCTCGGGGCGCTCGGTCACTGCTCGGGGCGCTCGGCCACTGGTCGGGGCGCTCGGTCACTGGTCGGGGCGCTCGGTCACTGCTCGGGGCGCTCGGTCACTGCTCGGGGCGCTCGGTCACTGCTCGGGGCGCTCGGCCTCTGCTCGGGGCGCTCGGCCTCTGCTCGGGGCGCTGCTGCTCGGGGCGCTCGGTCACTGCTCGGGGCGCTGCTGCTCGGGGCGCTCGGTCACTGCTCGGGGCGCTGCTGCTCGGGGCGCTCGGTCACTGCTCGGGGCGCTCGGTCACTGCTCGGGGTGCTCGGTCACTGCTCGGGGCGCTCGGTCACTGCTCGGGGCGCTCGGTCACTGCTCGGGGCGCTCGGTCACTGCTCGGGGCTCTCGGTCACTGCTCGGGGCGCTCGGTGACTGCTCGGGGCGCTCGGTCACTGCTCGGGGCGCTCGGTCACTGCTCGGGGGCGCTCGGTCACTGCTCGGGGGCGCTCGGTCACTGCTCGGGGCGCTCGGTCACTGCTCGGGGCGCTCGGTCACTGCTCGGGGCGCTCGGTCACTGCTCGGGGCGCTCGGTCACTGCTCGGGGCGCTCGGTCACTGCTCGGGGCGCTCGGTCACTGCTCGGGGCGCTCGGTCACTGCTCGGGGCGCTCGGTCACTGCTCGGGGCGCTCGGTCACTGCTCGGGGCGCTCGGTCACTGCTCGGGGCGCTCGGTCACTGCTCGGGGCGCTCGGTCACTGCTCGGGGCGCTCGGTCACTGCTCGGGGCGCTCGGCCTCTGCTCGGGGCGCTGCTGCTCGGGGCGCTCGGTCACTGCTCGGGGTGCTGCTGCTCGGGGCGCTCGGTCACTGCTCGGGGCGCTCGGTCACTGCTCGGGGCGCTCGGTCACTGCTCGGGGCGCTCGGTCACTGCTCGGGGCGCTCGGTCACTGCTCGGGGCGCTCGGTCACTGCTCGGGGCGCTCGGTCACTGCTCGGGGCGCTCGGTCACTGCTCGGGGCGCTCGGTCACTGCTCGGGGCGCTCGGTCACTGCTCGGGGCGCTCGGTCACTGCTCGGGGCGCTCGGCCTCTGCTCGGGGCGCTCGGCCTCTGCTCGGGGCGCTGCTGCTCGGGGCGCTCGGCCTCCGCTCGGGGCGCTGCTGCTCGGGGCGCTCGGTCACTGCTCGGGGCGCTCGGTCACTGCTCGGGGCGCTGCTGCCCGGGGCGCTCGGTCACTGCTCGGGGCTCTCGGTCACTGCTCGGGGCGCTGCTGCTCGGGGCGCTCGGTCACTGCTCGGGGCGCTGCTGCTCGGGGCGCACGGTCACTGGTCGGGGCGCTGCTGCTCGGGGCGCTCGGCATCTGCTCGGGGCGCTCGGTCACTGCTCGGTCACTGCTCGGGGCGCTCGGTCACTACTCGGGGCGCTCGGTCACTGCTCGGGGCGCTGCTGCTCGGGGCGCTGCTGCTCGGGGCGATCGACGGGCCGGATGATTTCTGGTTACGGGCCGCAATCGGCCTGGGTTGCCGACCCCTGATCTAGCGTGATGGAGGAACTGAAGGAAATTCACATTAGTCATGAAATTGTGTTGGGTAAACTGTTGGAACTGAAGGCAGATAAATCACGAAGGCCTGATGGTCTGTATCCCAGAGTACACAAGGAGGTGGCACTAGAAATCATGGATGCATTGGTGATCATTTTCCAATGTTCTACAGACTCTGGATCAGTTCCTGTGGACTGGAGGGTAGCTAATGTAAACCAACTTTTTAAGAAAGGAGGGAGAGAGAAAACAGGGAATTATAGACTAGTTAGCCTGACATCGTTAGTGGGGAAGATGCTTGAGTCGATTATTAAAGATGTAATAGCAGCGCATATGGAAAGCATTGACAGGTGACAGTAGAATGGATAAGGGAGAGCCAGTGGAAGTGGTGTATTTGGGCTTTCAAAAAGCTTTTGACAAGTCCCTCACAAGAGAGTAGTGCGCAAAATTAGAGCACATGGTATTTGGGGGAAGGGTATTGACATGAATAGAGATCTGGTTGGCAGACAGGAAGCAAAGAGTAGGAATTAATGGGCCCTTTTCAGAATGGCAGGCAGTGACTAGTGGGTTGCCGCAAGGCTCAGTGCTGGGACATATTATATATTTACAATATATATTAACAATTTTGTCGAAGGAATTAAATGTAACATCTCCAAGTTTGTGGATGACACAAAGCTGGATGGCAGTGTGAGCTGCGAGGAGGATGTCATGAGGCTGCAGGGTGACATGGATAGGTTTGGTGAGTGGGCAGATGCAGTATGATGTGGATACATGTGAGGTTATTCACTTTGGTGGCAAGAACAAGAAGGCAGATTATTATCTGAATGGTGTCAGATTAGGAAAAGGGGAGTTGCAACGAGACCTGCTTTTCCTAATACATTAATTACTGAAAGTAAGCATGCAGGTACAGCAGGCAGTGAAGAAAGATAATGGCATGTTGACCGTCATAACAAGAGGAGTTGAGCATAGGAGCAACGCAGTTGTACAGGGCCCTGGTGAGAGCTCAACTGGTCTGCTAATTTGAGGAAGCACATTCTTGCTATTGAGGGAGTGTGGATTAGGTTCACCAGGTTAATTCCCAGGATGGCAGGGTTAACATATGCTGAAAGAATGGATCGACTGGGCTTATATTCACGGGAATTTAGAAGGATGAGAGGGAATCTGAAAGAAACATATAAAATGATTAAGGGATTGGACAGGCTAGATGTAGGAAAAATGTTCCCGATGTTGGGGGAGTCCAGAACCAGGGATCACAGTTTAAGTACAGAGTTGTGAATCTATGGAATTCTCTGGCACTGAATGCAGTGGAGGCCAATTCGCTGGATGTATTCAAGAGAGAGTTAGATAGCTCTTAGGGCTAACGGAATCAAGGGATATGGGGAGAAATCGGGAACAGGGTACTGATTCTGGATGATGAACCGTGATCATATTGAATGACAGTGCTGGCGCGAAGTGCAGAGTGGCCTACTCCTCCACCTATTTTCTATGTTTCTATGTTCAGACCGATAGCGTCACCTATCCTTTTTCTCCAGAGATGCTGCCCGACCCGCTGAGTTACTCCAGAACTGCAGATGCTGGTTTAAACCAAAGATAGACACAAAAAGCTGGAGTAACTGAGCAGGTCAGACAGCATCTCTGGAGAAAAGGAATAGGCAACATTTCAGGTCGAGACCCTTCTTCAGGCCAGTCTGAACGGTCTCGATCCGAAACATCGCCTATTCCTTTTCTCCAGACATGTTGTCTGACCCGCTGTGTTACTCCAGCTTTTTGTGTCTATCCTCAAACATACTGAGATGGTGGTGGAGGCAGCAGCAATAGTAAAACATAGAAACATAGGAAATAGGACATTCTGCACTTCGAGCTAGCACCGCCATTCAATATGTTCATGGCTGATCATCCAGAATCAGTACCACATTCCTGCATTTTCCATATATCCCTTAATTCCGTTAGTCCTAAGAGCTATATCTAACTCTCTCTTGAATACATCCTGTGATTTGGCCTCCACTGACCTCTGTGCCAGAGAATTCCACAGATTCACAACTCTCTGGGTGAAAAAACTTTTCCTCATCTCAGTCCTAAATGGCCTATCCCTTATTCTTAAACTGTGACTGCTGGTTCTGGACTCCCCCAACATCGGGAACATTTTTCCTGCATCTAGCCTGTCCAATCCCTTAATCATTTTATATGTTTCTATAAGATACCCTCTCATCCTTCTAAATTCCAGTGAATATAGTAGTACTTAAGAGAGTTTTAGATTGGCACATGGATATGCAGGGAATGGAGGGATACGGATCATGTGTAGGTAGTGGTGATGAGGTTATTTTGGTACAATGTTCAGCACAGACATTGTGGGTGAAAGCTTCTCACCGTCCACCACACTGCGCTGGTCCTCGGACAGGAGCAGCCGGGGGTGAGCTGTCCTGGCGTCCAGCTTCAGGGACTCCCGGGCTGAAAGGCATGAAACAGTCGGTCAGTGGAGATTGTTCCCCACTGTGGAGCTCACACAGTTGGCTTCATGGACGGAAGCAGAGGGCGATCGTGGAAGATTGCTCTTTGGGCAGGAGGCCCGTGACTAGTGGTGTGCCTCAGGGTTCGGTGCTGGGCCCATTGCTGTCTTGTCATCTCCATCAATAATTTTGATGAGAATGTGCAAGGCATGATTAGCAAGTGAAGATAGACACAAAAAGCTGGAGTAACTCAGGGGGACAGGCAGCATCTCTGATGTCGATGATCAAGAAGGATGAAGAAGGGTCACGACCCGAAACATCACCCATTCCTTCTCTCCAGCAATGCTGACCGTCCCACTGAGTTACTCCAGCTTTTTGTGTCTGTCTTCGGTTTAAACTAGCATCTGCAGTACCTTCCTACACATCATTAGCAAGTGTGCAGATGACACAAAAGAGGACGGTATTAGTTAAGCTGGTTGTCACAAATTGCAGCAGGATCTTGATCAGTTGGCCAGGTGGGCTGAGGAATGGTTGCTGGAATTTAATGTAGAGAAATTAGATATTGCATTTTGGGAAGTCTAACATGGGCAGGACCTCCACAGTAGGCATGGCTCTGGGGTGTGCTGTAGAACAGAGGGATTTAGGAGTACAGGTACTTAATTCTTTGAAAGTGGCATCACAGGAAGATAGGGTGGACAAAACGGCTTTTGGAACGTTGGCCTTCATCAGTCAGAATATTGAGTATAGACGATAGGAGGACATGTTACAGTTGTATAAGACATTAGTGAGGTCACATTTAGATTTCCCTGTTCAGTTTTAGTCACCATGTTACAGGAAAGATGTTGTCAAGCTGGAGAGGGTGCACAGATGATTTACAAGGATGTTGCCAAGAGTCGAGGGCCTTAGCTATAGGGAGATGTGAAACAGGCTAGGACTTTATTCCTTGGATCGCAGGAGCATGAGGGGTGTTCTTATGGAGGTCCACAAGATCATGAGGAGAATAGAATGAGGAGGTAGATGCAATCTTTGCCACGAGTAGGGGAATCAAGAACCAGATGACATAGGTTTAAGGTGGGGGAGGGGGAAAGATAATAGGAAACTGAGGGATAGCTCCACTTTTCTTTTACACAAAGGGTGGTGGGTACATGGAACAAGCTGCCGGAGAAGGTAATTGAGGCAGGTACTACCAGAATGTTTAAAAGTCATTTGGACAGGTACATGGCTAGGATAGGCTTACACTGGGCCAAGCGAGGGCAGGTGGGACTAGAGTGGATGGGGCATGATGGTCAGTGTGGACAAGTTGGGCCAAAGGGGCTGTTCCTGTGCTGTACTGTTTTAAGTTCTGTGATCAATGATCTATGACCTGAAATATTCACACTCCCTGTTTCTCTGTCTAAATGCTGCTTGGCCTGCTGATTATTTCCATCATTTACTGTTTTATATTTTGTAGGCCATGACAAAGCTTGATTGGTTCCACATCCACATTGGACTTTACCGGATTTAACTTGCACTAAACATTATTCACGTTATTCTCTTTATAATGTGTCTGTACACTGTGGATGGCTTGATTGTTATCACGTATTGTCTTTCCATTGACTGGTTAGATCGCTAAAACAGATTTTCATTGTGGCTCTGTACACTTGACAATAAACTAAACTCAAACTCCCTTCATCATCAGTACAAAGTTGTTACAGTGGTCAAGTTTCTGGAGTGGGATTTGCAACCTTCGTGTAGTAGAACTGAGTCATAGCGCAATATAGCCCCCCATGTAATAGATGTACGAGCAGCACATCCCGAACCCTCAGTCTCCCTGCACCGGCCCCCCCCCCCCCCCCACCCACTCACCTCTCACCACCCCCTTTCCCTCCACCCCAACTCTCGAAAAAGCAGGATCACATATCTGGCACAAGTGCTTTCAGCTCATCCCAGATTTTAACATAACGGAAAGGTGTGATGATGGAGTCAGTGTGGAGTTCGGTGAGAAAGTCCGTTGGCGCGATGTATTCTTGTTTGCATCTGGAACATTGGATTGAAAGCTTGTGCACGTGAAGGAAGCTTTGTAAAGGCACAGATACCCACATTTCCCCAAACCCTTCTGCAATCTGAGCCCTGGAACCAGCAGTGGGCCATCTCTCTCTATGACTTCTCTCTCTCTCTATGTAACTTCAGCCAGCCTTGGGCTGCTTACTGTGCCCATTGAAAGTGAAACAAGAAAGGCTTTAAAATGCACCCTGCAGCCAACAATGTTATTGATATTGTAGACTGCAGTCATTTCCCAGTTCCCCTAGGAAGTCAAGCAGCCAAATTATTTGGAGTGAGGTCCCACCACGTGTGATAATAGTGATGGCAAAGGAATAAATATTGGCCAAACGTGTGTCTTTCGATCTTACACATGGATAGACACAACAATGTTTAAAAGAGCCATCAAGTGGAGTCACACTCAGAGTATTGAGTATAGATGTTGGGAGGTCATGTTGCAGTTATACAAGATGTCGGTGAGGGCACATTAAGAGTATTGTGTTCAGTTTTGGACACCAAATTGTTGGAGAGATGTTGTCAAGCCCGAAAACTGTGCAGAGAAGTTTTACCAGGATGTTGACAGCACTCAGCGGCCTCAGCTACAGGCCTCAGCTATAAGCAGGCTAGGACTCGATTCCTTGGAGCGCAGGAGTATGAGGGGTGATCTTATAGAGGTGTAGATCAGGTAAAGGCACTGTCTCTTGCCCAGAGTTGGGGAATTCGAGAACCAGAGGACATAGATTTAAGGTGAGTAGGGGAAGATTTAATAGGAAACTGAGGGGTTACACAAAGGGTGGTTCTATCTCAACATCTGAGAAACACAGATGGATAGGATAGGTTTGGAGGGATTTGGGCCAAATGCAGGCAGGTGGGACTAGTGTAATTGAGATGTTGGTGGGTGTGGGCAAGTTGGGCTGAAGGGCCTGTTTCAATGCTGTATGAATCTATGACTTTACACACAAGAGACTGCAACTGCTGGAACCCAGAGCATCTCCCACCCTTCTCCACCCCAGGCCCTACATTCCAAACCTGCCCCATTCCATTCAAACAACTATCCCTCCACGTGGTTTTATATTTTGCGCCCCAGCTCATCAGATTCCACCAACATCTTTTTGTCTTCTCCACTTGTCGCCTCCTGTATCAGTTCCAATCTCTACCCTCTCTCCCTCATCTGCCAAACTACCTTTACCCACCTAGATCCACCTGTCACCAGCCCCTCCCCTACCCTTCACCCTCACCTCTCCCTACCCGCTTTCTCCCCTCTACTCCATTCGGGCCCCAACCCAAAACATCTTCTGTCCATCTTCTTCCAGTTTCTGGATCATTGGAACCTCTTTTGGGGAAGGTGTGACCTGTACAAAAAGGACGGGTTGCACTTGAACCCGAGGGGGACAAATATCCTGGCGGGGAGATTTGCAAAGGCTACTGGGGAGACTTTAAACTAGAACGGTTGGGGGGAGGGACTCAAATAGAGAAAGCTAGTAGACAGGGTGTGAGGCAGGAGGCAGAGAAGGGAAGCACTCAGACCCAACATGTAGGGGGGAAAGAAGAAAAATATAATAAACAGAGAATAAAAGGTGATGGGTTTCTTAATTGTGTGAGCAGAGAGACAGAGGGGTGTAAAATGAGGGTAGAAGCAATAGGTAGCAAGGTGAAAAGTAAAAGTGGTAGGCAGACAAATCCAGGGCAAAAATCAAAAATAGCCATTTTTCTACATAATTGTATAAGGGGTAAGAGTGTTGTAAAAACAAGCCTGAAGGCTTTGTGTCTCAATGCAAGGAGCATTCGTAATAAGGTGGATGAGTTGAATGTGCAGATAGCTATCAATGACTATGATATAGTTGGGATCACGGAGACATGGCTCCAGGGTGACCAAGGCTGGGAGCTGAACATCCAGAGATATTCAATATTCAGGAGGGATAGACAGAAACGAAAAGGAGATGGGGTAGAGTTGCTGGTTAGAGAGGAGATTAACGCAATAGAAAGGAAGGACATTAGCTTGGAGGATGTGGAATCGATATGGGTAGAGCTGCGAAACACTAAGGGGCAGAAAACGCTAGTGGGAGTTGTGTACAGGCCATCTAACAGTAGTAGTGGAGTTGGGGATGGCATCAAACAGGAAATTAGAAATGCGTGCAACAAAGGTAAAACAGTTATAGTGGGTGACTTCAATCTAAATATAGATTGGGTGAATCAAATTGGCAGGGGTGCTGAGGAAGAGGATTTCTTGGAATGTATGCGGGATAGTTTTCTAAATCAACATGTAGAGGAACCAACGAGAGAGCAGGCTATTCTAGACTGGGTACTGAGTAATGAGGGTTAGTTAGCAGTCTTGTGCGTGGCCCCTTGGGCAAGAGTGACCATAATATGGTTGAGTTCTTCATTAGGATGGAGAGTGACATAATTAATTCAGAAACAAGGGTTCTGAACTTAAAGAAAGGTAACTTTGAGTGTATGAGACGTGAATTGGCCAAGATACACTGGCAATTGGTTCTTAAAGGGTTGACGAGGATATGCAATGGAAGGCAATTAAAGGCTGCATGGATGAACTACAATTGTTCATCCCAGTTTGGCAAAAGAATAAATCAGGGAAGGTAGTGCATGCGTGGATAACAATGGAAATCAGGGATAGTATCAAAACAAAAGATGAAGCATACAAATTAACCAGAAAAAGCAGCCTACCACAGGACTGGGAGAAATTCAGTCCATCAGAGGAGGACAAAGGGTTTAATTATGAAAGGGAAAATAGATTATGAAACAAAACTGGCAGGGAACATAAAAACTGACTGCAAAAGTTTTTATAGATATGTCAAGAGAAAAAGATTAGTTAAAACAAATGTAGGTCCCTTGCAGTTAGGAACAGGTGAATTGATCATGGGGAACAAGGACATGGCAGACCAATTGAATAACTACTTTGGTTCTGTCTTCACTAAGGAAGACTTAATTAATCTGCCGGAAATAGCAGGGGACCGGGGGTCAAATGAGATGGAGGAACTGAGTGAAATCCAGGTTAGCCGGGAAGTGGTGTTAGGTAAATTGAATGGATTAAAGGCCGATAAATCCCCAGGGCCATACAGGCAGCATCCCAGAGTACTTAAGGAAGTAGCCCCATAAATAGTGGATGTATTAGTGATAATTTTTCAAAACTCTTTAGATTCTGGAGTAGTTCCTGATGATTGGAGGTTAGCTAATGTATCCCCACTTTTTAAAATGGGACGGAGAGAGAAAAACGGGGAATTACAGACCAGTTTGTCTAACATCGGTAGTACGTAAACTGCTAGTCAGTTATTAAAGATGGGATAGCAACACATTTGGAAAATGGTGAAATCATTGGACAAAGTCAGCATGGGTTTATGAAAGGTAAATCGTGTCTGACGAATCTTATAGAATTTTTCGAGGATGTAACTAGTAGAGTGGATAAGGGAGAACCAGTGGATGTGTTATATCTGGACTTTCAGAAGGCTTTCGACAAGGTCCCACATAAGAGATTAATATACAAACTTAAAGCACACGGTATTGGGGGTTCAGTATTGATGTGGATAGAGAACTGGCTGGCAGTCAGGAAGCAAAGAGTAGGAGTAAACGGGTCCTTTTCAGAATGGCAGGCAGTGACCAGTGGGGTACCGCAAGGCTCAGTGCTGGGACCTCAGCTATTTACAATATATATTAATGATTTGGACGAGGGAATTGAATGCAACATCTCCAAGTTTGCGGATGACACGAAGCTGGGGGGCACTGTTAGCTGTGAGGAGGGTGTTAGGAGGCTGGAAGATGATTTGGATAGGCTGGGTGAGTGGGCAAATGCATGGCAGATGCAGTATAATGTGGATAAATGTGAGGTTATCCACTTTGGTGGCAAAAACAGGAAAGTAGACTATTACCTGAATGGTGGCCGATTAGGAAAAGGGGAGATGCAACGAGACCTGGGTGTCATGGTACACCAATCATTGAAAGTAGGCATGCAGGTGCAGCAGGCTGTGAAGAAAGCGAATGGTATGTTAGCATTCATAACAAAAGGATTTGAGTATAGGAGCAGGGAGGTCCTACTGCAGTTGTACAGCGTCTTGGTGAGACCACACCTGGAGTATTGCGTACAGTTTTGGTCTCCTAATCTGAGGAAGGACATTCTTGCCATAGAGGGAGTACAGAGAAGGTTCACCAGACTGATTCCTGGGATGTCAGGACTTTCATATGAGGAAAGACTGGATAGACTCGGCTTGTACTCGCTGGAATTTAGAAAACTGAGGGGGGATCTTATAGAAACTTACAAAATTCTTAAGGGGTTGGACAGGCTAGATGCAGGAAGATTGTTCCCGATGTTGGGGGAGTCCAGAACAAGGGGTCACAGTTTAAGGATAAGGGGGAAATCTTTTAGGACTGAGATGAGAAAATCATTTTTCACACAGAGAGTGGTGAATATGTGGAATTCTCTGCCACAGAAGATAGTTGAGGCCAGTTCATTGGCTATATTTAAGAGGGAGTTAGATGTGGCCCTTGTGGCTAAAGGGATCAGGGTGTATGGAGAGAAGGCAGGTACAGGATTCTGAGTTGGATGATCAGCCATGATCATATTGAATGGCGATGCAGGCTCGATGGGCCGAATGGCCTACTCCTGCACCTATTTTCTATGTTTCTATTTTTCTATGTTTCTACGGATGCTGCCTGACCCACCAAGTTCCTGCAGCCTTTTATTTGTTGCTAATCCTGTGGAGTGCCTGGTATTCTGTGCTCATATCTCTGGGAGCTCAAACTTGAAGCACCAAATTTTAAAACAAGCAGAAAACTATTAACCAGAAATGACTTTATGTAGAAACAAGGAACTGCAGATGCTGGTGTACAGAAAAGTACACAACGTGCTGGAGTAACTCAGCAGCTCGGGCAGTATCTCTGGAAATCATGGATGTGATGTTTTGGGTTGAGACTTGTAAAGGATTGATAACGAGGCATCGTTACTTTACTATCTTTATTCATACTGGATCCTTATACATTGCACTAGCTGTACGTGGTCTGTCACAGGAACTAGAGAGCGATCTGTGGGTGGGGAGGTTGTAGTTATACTTGTGATATGGGGAGTGGTTAGTAGGTATGAGGTCACTATGTTAAAGGCACATGCATATCTCATCTACATCCTTCCTCCCCGAAACCACAGGCAAATACAATGGTGACATGGCGACCACGGCTCATGCGCTAGGATAGCTAGGCAACATCGCCATAGCGGTCAGGCGGTTTGACAAGACGTCCCGCCCGGGTTCGCGTCTCGCCATCCACCCTTCCTGCAGGAGGAAGAGGCACCAGCGGGGACAGACGAACCTGAAAGGGAGAAAGGGGAGGAAACGGAAGAGACCGCGGCACCGAAACCGGAGGGGATGCGGGGCCGAGACCGGGAAGAGCGCGGGGGGGCGAGCGAGGACTAGTCGGAGTGTGATGGAGCGGAGGGGGCGAAGGAGGAGCAGAGCGAGGCATGTCAGGAATCACGGGCAGGGCAACGGCCGGACGCGAAACAGGCAGCGGGGGAGCAAAGGGATCGGCAGCAGGAGGACGCGGCTCGTGGACGAGCCGAAGGTGCTGGCGGGACCGTCGGTAAATGGTCCCAGCGTAGTCGACGAAATAGGACCTGGGCGACCCCGCAGAGCCGACGACAGTAGCGAGCTTGGAGTGACCGGGAGTGGTCTGCATACGGACTACTTGACCGGGGAAGAGGGGCGGCAGCGGGTGGCAGGACCTGTCATGGGAACGCTTTTGGACGTCGTGCCTGAAGGCAATTCGTTTCTGAACCGCCGCAGGTGGGAGGACCGAGGGTATGAGGGAGCGCTGGGCCACCGGGAGTGGGAGCCTGGTAGCGCGAGACAGGAGCCGCTGAGCAGGTGAACCCATGGCAGAGTCGCGGGAAATGTTCCGAAGGCTGAGGAGGGCCAGGTGGAAGTCGGAGTTAATGCCACCACACTGTTCCAACAAGTGCTTAGCACTGCGGACCGCGCGCTCGGCCAAACCGTTGCTCTGCGGGTACTCCGGGCTGCTGGTGAAATGGCGAAAGTTCCATCTGGAAGCGAACGCTTTAAACTCGGAACTCGTGAACTGGCTGCCATTGTCCGACTGCAAGCTTGCCGGGGGGCCAAAAGTGCTAAAGTGAGGGTACAACCTGTCGATGACGGCCAAAGAGGTCACGGAAGGCAGCCGGTCAACCACAAACCAGCTGGAGTAGGAGTCAACGAGTACCAGGAAATGTTTGCCCCGCCCACTCGAAAATGTCTGTGGCGAGCGCCATCCAGGGCAGTCCGGGCGCGGGCTGCTGTAGAAGCGGCTGACGCTGCTGATGGGGGGCACGGCTGTTGCAGGTGGAACACGATGAGACCCTCTCCCGGATGTACTTGGCCATATCCGGCCAATAGAACTGGCTCTTGGCAAGAGACAAAGTGGCTTCGGCCCCAGTGTGACCGCGGTGTGCGACTTGAAAATATCGGTCGTGCAGCGCCGCGGGCACGACCACTTTGTGACCCTTCACCACCACGCCGTCGTGCAATACGAGCTCGTCCCGAATCAGGAAGTAGGGCACGGCTCCAGCCGGCAGTGCCGAGCGACGGTCAGGCCAGCCCTGCCGGATGACGGCAGACAGCTGTTGCAGGGCAGGGTCGTTGGTAGTGTGTTCAACCAGGGACTTCATCTGTGGCGAGGGGACGAAGTTCAATCGTAGTACTAGTAACTCAGACATTTCGTATTGGTGGCGAGCAGTGGACGTCAGCGGGGCGCGAGACAACGTGTCGGCTACGAACATGTCCTTCCCCTTACGATAAACCACCGTGAACGTGAAACGCTGGAGCTGCAGCAGCATGCGCTGCAGACGTGATGAGGCCACATGGATCGGTTTGTTGAGGATGGTAACAAGTGGTTGATGGTCAGTTTCAACGGTGAAAGTGTTGCCCACGATGTAGTCCCGGAATTTGGAGCAGGCAAACACCACGGCCAGTAGCTCCTTCTCAATCTGCGCGTAGTGCTGTTCGGTGGCGGTCATGGTGCGGGACGCGAAGGAGACAGGCAGCTGCAGGCCGTCATGGACCTGGAGGCAGGCGGCACCGAGTCCGAATTGAGAGGCGTCACAGGTGAGGACAATGGGACGCTGCAGGTCAAAGAACTTGAGCATGGGTGTGCTGATCAGTTTAGACTTAAGAATGTCAAATGCCTTCTGATGATTGGGTAACCAAAGCCAGGAAGTGTCCTTTTTGATCAGATCCCTCAGGGGAGCGCTGAGCTCGCTGAGGTCGGGGATGAACTTCCCCAGGTAGTTTACCAAGCCGAGGAAGCGTTGCAGGCCTGCCACGTTAGTAGGAGGAGGCATCCCTGAGATGGCAGACGTTTTTTGCGGGTCTGGCTTTAGCCCCTCAGCGGTGAATACATGTCCAACATAGGTGACCTCCGAGACGCGGAATCGGCACTTCTTGGGGTTCAGTTTCAAGTTGATTTGCCTGGCCCGGTCCAGGATCAGGCGGAGGTTGACATCGTGTTCGGCAACATCCTTACCGTAAACGAGGATGTCGTCAACAATTATGGCGCAAGGCAGATCTGAAAACAACTGTTCCATGGTTCGCTGGAATACCTCGCTGGCAGAGTTGATTCCGAAGGGCATTCGGAGGAACCGAAACCTTCCGTAGGGGGTGGCGAAGGTTGTCAAAATGGACGACCGCTCGTCCAGTGGTATCTGCCAGAATGAGCTTTTGGCATCGAGGACCGAAAAAACCGTTGCTGGACCAACCTGTGCAGCGACGTCTTCCACCGTTCTCATAGGGTAGTGAGGGCGCCGAATGGCCAGGTTGAGGTCTCTGGGGTTGATGCAGATGCGTATCTCACTCATGTCCTTTTTAGCAGCAACAACCATGGAAGAGACCCAGCTGGTGGGCTCGACGACCGCCTTTAGGACGCCCATTTGTACCATACTGTGTAGGGTCGCCTCCACTTTGTCCCTCATGGCGAAGGAAATACGGTGAGGAGCATGGACCACAGGAACGATCTTATGGTCCACTTCAATCTTGTAGCTGCAGGGTAGTTTGCCTAGCTTATGATCAAAGCGGTCGGGATAATCGGCCAGCGGGTCCATAAGAGCCTGCACGTGGTGGATGTCCCGGTGGAAGGACACCAGTCCCATTTCCTGGCATGCCTGGATCCCCAGCAGGGGAACGCATCTTCGATTGAGGAGAAAGAAGGTGAGGGGCCGAGTGGCCTTCAGTATCTTACAGTGTAGTGTGGCCTTGCCCACAGGAGTAAGGATCTCCCCACCGTAGGCATGCAGGTTTGAGCTCTGAGAAAATATCTGCTCATTAGTTCTTATCTGGTTAAAAAGGGATGTTGACATAACATTGGTAACCGCCCCAGTGTCGATTTTGGCCGTGAAGGTCGAGTTGTTCACAGTGACTTGCACAGAAGGATCCGTTATCATAGCAGGTGTGTCCACCACGGTAAACAAGCTGGTCTCCCCCTGAGAGGAGTTAGATGTAGGAACAGAATGTTCATCGGAATAGTGCTGGGAGCTGAGCTCATTATCCGACTGTAGAAGGTTGTTTAAATTTTGCCTTCGAGCAGCGACAGGCTTCCCACGGGAACGACAAGCTGCAGCAAAATGGTTCAACTTATTGCAGGAATTGCAATTCTTCCCTAGAGCAGGGCATACATTGAACTGATGAGTTGTAAAGTTGCAATTAGGGCACCTTTGCTGGGTGCCTCCCCTTGTAGCAGCACCGAACCCCGGGGCGCGTCCCCCTCGAGCAGCGAGCGACACCGGGGGTCGCGACTGGGGTGCGTTCATGAGATAGCTAGGAGTGCTGGCAAAGTTGATCGCCTGTTCAGCCGGCGGCGCCGCCGCGGAAACAGCGTCAGCTAAGCGAGTAGCGTGCATGGCATCGGCCAAGGTCAGATCCGGCTTGCGAAGTAGTTCGGACCTGAGCTTCTCATCACGGAGACCGTAAACCAGTAGGTCCCTGATGACATTATCGGGGGTCCACGTGTCGAGGCGGCAGCGCCTGCCCAGGTCCCGCAGCGCAATGACATAGTTCTCAGCAGATTCCCCAGGGAGCTGACGCCGCGCTAACAGTTTAAAACGTTCTAAAATGCAATTAGTCGGAATGTCACAAATAGCGTCAAACTTAGCCAACAGACATACCGGGTCCCGAGCTGATTCCCCCGCAGCGTAGACGAAGAAGTCGGAGCGAGTCAGTGCATCGGGACCAGCCAAGTTGAGAAGCAGGGAGGCTTTGAGAGCGGGGGTGGCGCCAGGATGGGCAATCGTGAAATAGTGTTCAAAGTCACGTTTGAATATGTCCCATCGAAGGGCGATATCGAAATCAAAAACGAGCGCATCGGGCTTACGGGCAGAAGAGGCCATAACAAGAAACAGTTGGGGGGGAAACAAAAAACTGGGTCAAAATTAAATGATAAACCGATAAACAGGAGGCGCAAGGTAAGTTATTTGACACCATGTAAAGGATTGATAACGAGGCATCGTTACTTTACTATCTTTATTCATACTGGATCCTTATACATTGCACTAGCTGTACGTGGTCTGTCACAGGAACTAGAGAGCGATCTGTGGGTGGGGAGGTTGTAGTTATACTTGTGATATGGGGAGTGGTTAGTAGGTATGAGGTCACTATGTTAAAGGCACATGCATATCTCATCTACAAGACTCTTCTGGCATTTTTTATTCTCTGGACCTTTATCTTTCAAGCTGCTTTTGTTTATAATTCTCTGGATCTTTATATTTCCAACAGCTCTTTAGATGACTTTACATGTGCTCCAGAGCCATGGTTCAGGGGAAGTGAGCAGAAACGGCCGGGAGCCCTGCGCACTAAGTCTGCTTCCCTACAAATGTCTGCCCAACAGTAACTGGGACTGGGACCAGCGATGGGACCAACTCACTCAGGGAAGAGTGAAGCAAAGATCTCCTGGGTCTCTCAGGGCTGTGAACTCCCTGCACAGCTACCAACGATGAACTAATCAGCCACGTACAGAAAACCGTTGCAGCTACGTACCTGTCCAACAACTGCTTGATGTCCTAAAAAGCATTAAAAAAGGTTTAAAATCTCATGATCTGATCAGTACATTCAAATAAAATTAAGGACGGCACATTCAATTAAGGGCAGCACAAGGCACAGTGGTAGATTACTGCGTTACAGGGCCAGAGAGTGGGCTCGATCCTGACTATGGGTGCTGTCTATATGTTGGGTGCAATGAATGTCCCATTACTATGGGTGCAGTTTATATGTTCTCCCTGTGACCATGTGGTTCTTCTCCGAGTGCTCCGGTTTCCTCCCACATCTCAAAGATGTGCAGGTCGGTAGGTTAATTGGCTTCTGTAAATTGTGCCTAGTGGGTAGGAAAGAACTAGTTGATGTGTGATTGTTGGTTGACGTAGACTCGGTGGGTGGAAAGGCCCGTTTCCACACTGCATCTCTAAACTAAAATAAAATAAATTGAGTGTTTTACGACACAAATAAAAAAACGTGTGGTGGGATTCTTCTTCCGAGGGATGATAGAAACAATATGGAGAAAGATTGTTGAGTTGAGTGATGGGAAGGTGAGGAAAGAGGGGGGAAATGAATAGTGAGTCATGGCTCAGGTGCAGAGAAGCTGTCAAAGTGTACCTCAAAATGATCATGGAATTTAGATAAGGGAAGACAAATATCACATTTATAAATCAGAATTGCTGCTCCTTCGAAAAAATAAAATACATGAATGGGTATTGCACTCTGGACCTCAGTCTTGCAAATTAAACATCACAATATTTAATTAGCTATTGGCCAATATAGGAGCATGATTCTTTTACACTGGCATAGACCAACTTTCCCTTTAGTCTTTTAACTCCACAATTCCTGGGTTATTTCCGCCTTATTTAAAAGGAACCTCCAGAAGCTGGGCACAGTCCGATTCACATCTACTGCTCTGTGAACAGTGGACTTTATCTATGGAACTGATGACTAAATCCTGTGCCCTGTATCTTCCCTATTTGCTCTACCTATTGTACTTGAGTTTGACTTGATTGTATATATCTGATCTGTGAGTTTAGCATGAAAAACAAAGCTCTACACTGTACCCAGGAACACATGATCCTAAACCTTAGTTTAGTTTAGAGATATAGCATGGAATCAGGCCCTCCGGCCCACAAAGTCGTCACCAACCAACAATCAACCATACACTTGTTCTATGCTACACACCAGTGACAATTTCAGAAGTCAATTAACCTACAAACCTGCACATCATTTGAATGTGACAGGAAACCGGAGAAAACCCACGCGGTCACAGGGAGAACATAAAACACCCTGTACAGACAGCACCCGTAGTCAGGATCGAACCTGGGCCTCTGGTGCTGTGAGGTAACAACTCAGCAAACTCTACCACTGCACCACCGTGCCGTCCAATGTGATGGGCTGAAGTCATGTGTAGACTAGACTGGACATGGAAGGTAGATTCATTCCCAGTCCAGCAAGGTAGATTATAGTTCACAGAAATATAGGAGCAGGAATAGGACATTTGACCCTTCAAAACTGTTCCCACCATGCAATATGATCATGGGGGGGATCACTGACTTCCCCCGTTTCAATATTTGCCCCACATCCGCTGATCCTACTAACTCAGAGAAAATACAGAAATCCACGATGAACAAATTTAATGATTTTGTTGCAACTGCATCCTGCAGTAGATAACTCGACAGACTCACTACGGCCTTGGGGGAAAAAAACTGCCTCATCTCAGTCTTCAATGTACCACACCGTATCTTTATACTGGCTTCTGGATTTCAGAAATATCCTTCCTGTATCTAACCTTTCCAATCCTTATAGAATTAGAGTCATAGAGTGATACAGTGTGGAAACAGGCTGTTTGGCCCAACTTGCTCAAACCGGCCAACATGTCCCACCTGCCTGCGCTTTCTCCATAACCCTCCAAACCTGTCCTATCCATACACCTGTCTAACAGTTTCTTAAACATTGGGATAGTCCCAGCCTCAACTACCTCCTCCAGCAGCTTGTTCCACACACCCACCACCCTTTGTGTGAAAAGGTTACCCCTCAGATCCTATTAAATCTTTTCCCCTTCACCTTAAACCTATATCTTCTGGTCCTCGATTCACGCACTCTGGACAAGAAACCCGGAATATACACTCTGTGCATGTGTATGGTACATCTGTGAATTCTGCAGGTTTCTGCTAGTTCCACTCTCATTCTTCTAAACTATCATGGAATTAAGCCTTCATTCATCAGTCCTGCCATGTCAGGGATCAGGAAAGCTTCACTGAACTCCCTCCATAGCAAGAACATCCTTCCATAGACAAGGAGATAAAAAAAATTATACAATACTCAAAGGTGCAAACTTACCAAGACTCTGTACATAAGACCATAAGACACAGGAGCAGAATTAGGCCATTCAGCCCATTGAGTCTGGTCTGCCACTCAATCATAGGTGATCTATTTTTCCCTCTCAACCTAATTCTATTGCTATCTCATCGTAACCAGTAACGCTCTACCTGATCAATAACTTATCAATTTCTGCCTTGAAAATAACCAATGTCTTGGCCTCTATGTTGCCAATTTCCACAGATTCACCAACCTCTGGCTAAAACAATTCATCCAACTCCATTTTGAAGGTACATCCTTTTATCGCGAGGTTGAGCCCTCTGGTTCTAGACTCTCCCATTACTGGAAACGTCCTTGGAAACAGTTAAGATAGTCACGAATCGTGGTGAATTCTTACCAGCCTCATACATTTCAAGACAGGGGTCTAGTATAATCAGCAAGGCCGAACGCTAGCAATGGCTAGTTGCTAAGAGTGGTCAAGCTAAAGTTAGTCCATAGTGTAACCGTAGATTAACCGGACCCCTGTGCCACTCGGATATAGACGTACCGAGCGAAGTCAGTCGTCTGTGGGTCCCGGTCTGCGTCGACGGTAAGATGAGATGAAATCCTGAGCGTCCTCGGGAGATGTTAGTCGTCGCCTCTTTCCTTCCCCGGCCATTATGAACATACCAGATTATTCTCTACTACACACTGTCAATTGTCCCTCGTGTGTAGGATGGGACGTGTATGAGGATCGTTGACTCGGTGTTTCCATGCTGTATCTCTAAACTAAACTAAAATGGATCTAGTGGAAACATCCTCTCCATATCCACTCTATCCAGGCCTCTCGGGTCGAGATGAAAAAAACTGATGGGATGAGACAAAAGGATTGAAGAGTTGCAAATTGTGAAACCAGAGGAAGGAATGTAAGTGGAGGGAAATAAATTGGTGCGTCGCGGAGGGGGGGGGGGGGGGGTGGTAATGGGAGAGAAAGAGGGTGGGGGGGGTGGTAGGGCAGGAGAAACAATATCTTTACTATCAAGCCCTGTGTAAATGATGTAGACTTCAACAAGACCAGCATGGTGGAGCAGCGGTAGAGTTACTGCCTCACAGCAACACAGACCCACGACTTCAATCCTGACTACGGGTGCTGTCTGTACAGAGTTTGTGCATTCTCCCCACGACCTGTGTGTGTTCTCTCTGGGAGCTCCGGTTTCCTGCCACATTCCAGAGACGTACACGTTTGTAGATTAATTGGCCAGTGAAATTGTAAATTGCCCCTAGTGTGTGTAGGACAGTGTCATTATGCAGGGATCGCTGGTCGGCACGGACTCGATGGGCCGAAGGGCCTGCTTCCCCACTATATCTCTAAACTGAACTACCTGCAAGTTCAACGGTGCATAGATCATTTCAAAACTAACCTGGTGCAAGAAATCGTACCTTGATTTAATAAATCTTTGCTTCTTGTTGGCTCTAACTGTGACATGTTTGCTCCTTTTGGATCTGGAGAAAATCTGTGGATTTTTCCAACCTGTCCTGGTGAAAAGGTGTACAGTATTAGTGGAGGCATTGACAGATTACTGAGCAGAATAAGCACGTCAGCAAAAGGCAACAGAAACACAGAAAATGCCACAAAATACACATCAGGCCAGAGCATTTCCACGGAAGTGGATTAGAGTCTTTAATGTCATAGTCTTCAGCCACATAGGACAGATTAAAACACATTGCTGCCTCACAGCCCCAGAGATCTGGGTTAGTCCTGACCTCTGCTGCCGTCTGTTTCAGTTTAGTTTGTTGTCACGTGGACCGTTTTGTTGTGCGCTAACCGGTCGGCAGAAAGACAATACATGATTAATGTGTGGAGTTTGCATGTCCTCCCTGTGACCATGTTGGATTCTTCTAGGTGCTGCAGTTTCCTCCCACATCCCTAAAACATGTGGGTTTGTACCTGTTTAATCGACCTCTGTAAGTTGCTCCTAGTGTGTGGGTGAGTGGCTGAGGAAGTGGGATGACATAGATCTGGTGTGAACGGGTGATCGATAACTGGCGTGGACTTAGAGAGCCGCAGAGACTGTATCCATGCTGTATCTTTCCATGATTTGCTGAATCAACTTCACCAGGCAAACTGCAAGCTCAGCAAAACATGAAGTGCTGAAGTAACTCAGTGGGTCAGGCAGGATCAGTGGAGGGAACGGACAGGCGAGTTTCAGCTCTGCACCCTTCTTCAGGCTGAAAACTTTAAGCATAGGGCGTGTGCAGTGAGTGCTTCTCATTCTTTCTTCTGGATGTGACTCTCACCCATCTTTGCTCCAGATATGGAAGGGCAGGAGACAATAGCAGGAGCAGGCCACTCAGCCCCTCAAGTCCAGCCCCCCATTCAATGGGATCATGGCTGGCTATGCTGGCCTCAACTATTCTTATTTATCAACATTGTCGTTATCCCTCCAATATTTCTCATTCATGTGCAAAAAATCACATTAATGTTTTCTAGACGGGGATGGGCTTGAGTTATAAGGAGAGATTTGGAAGGCGATTGACATTTTTCTTTGAAACAAAGTTTATAAAATTCTGAGGGACACAAACAGGGTAAATAGTGAGCATCTTTATCCAGAAGCGCTGGAGACCCGGGTTCGATCCCAACTATGGATGCTGTCTGCACGGACTTTGTACGTTCTCCCTGTGGCCTGCGTGGGTTTTCTCCGAGATCTTCCGTTTCCTCCCACACTCCAAAGATGTACAGGTATATTGGCAAATTGGCTTGGTAAAATGTGAAAATTGTCCTCAGTGTGTGTAGGAGAGTGTTGATATGCAGGGAACGCTGGTCAACGTGGACCTGGTGGGCTGAATGGTTGTTTCCATGCTGTATCTCTAAACTAAACTAAAAACTAAATCCGGTAAATCCTACAACAGACTTCACCCTGGCATTGACAAAGTTTCTATCTAGATTCTCCAGGGATGATGCCTGACCTACTGAGTTACTCCAGCACTTTGTGAGATTTTTTTTAAAAAGTTATACATTCTGGCGGTCCCCAGCTATTACTTCCCTTTTCTTCCTATTCGAGATTGTGTTTATTATCCATGTATTGGCAACAAACAATTTATAGATCATACTCCATACACCACCCCCCCCATCCCCGAATTCTTTATTCACAAAGCAAGAATGAATCACCCAAGTAAGAAATCTAAGGAAAGGTAGCACAAGCACACAACATTGGATATCTTTAGTTTAGTTGAGAAATACAGCTCGAAAACAGTCCCTCCTGCCCACAGTCCGCACCGACCAGTGATCCCCGCACACTTAAACTATCCCACACACACTAACACTATCCCACACACACTAACACTATCCCACACACACTAGGGTCAATTTATAATTTTTTACCCAGCCAATTAGCCTATAAACCTGTACGTCTCCAGTGGGAGGAAACCGGATATCCCGGAGAAAACCCACGCAGGTCACGGGGAAAACGTACAAACTCCGCACAGAGAACACCCATAGTCAGGGTAGAACCCGGGCCTCTGGCGCTACAAGGCAGTAACTCTACCACTCCTACATTTTTAATGGCCTCCATATTTTAGAGACAGCCTTCAATATTTTTGATGGGTTAATAAATATACATTTCTCTAGATATAGGAAACACGTTTGATATGCAAGAAGGGCTTATCTAAACTTATCTCACAGAAATCAACCAATTGTTTGCAACAGCAATAAGTATATAGATACAATGGAAAATAATAATGGTTATAATGACCAAGACTTAAAGTAATGACGTTGCACAGCCCCACCCCCACCCCCACTCCCCCAGCAGTCTGGTCGCCAATCAACTCTGTCTACCCCACCAATGCCACATCTAGACACTCTCTTGGTCCACTGCAGTCCCCAAGCCTGAACCACACAGTGAGCCCCAGGGAATACATCAGGACCAGGCACTGGTCAGGCCACATTTGTAGTATTGCGAGCAATTTTGGGCACCAGATCTGAGGAAGGATGTGCTGGCTCTCGACAGGGTCTAGAGGAGGTTCACAAGAATGATCCCGGGAATGAGCGGGTTAACATATGATGTGTGTTTGACGGCACCTGGCCTGTACTCACTGGAGTTTAGAAGGAAGAAGGTGGACCTCATTGAAACTTATCAAATAGTGAAAAGCTTGGATAGAGTGGATGAGCAGAGGATGTTTCCACTAGTGGGAGTCTAGGACTAGAGGTCACAGCCTCAGTATTAAAGGACGTTCGTTTAGGAAGGAGATGAGGAGGAATTTCTTTAGTCAGAGGGTGATGAATCTGTGGAATTCTTTGTCACAGCAGGCTGTGGAGGCCAAGTCAATGGATATTTTAAGGCAGAGTTAGATAGATTCTTGATTAGTACAGATGTCAGGGGTTATGGGGAGAAGACAGGAGAATGGGGTTAGGAGGGACAGACAGATCAGCCATGATTGAATGGCAGAGTTGACTTGATGGACCAAGCGGTCTAATTCTGCTCATATCACTTATGACCTTATGACCACACTGATCTTCTCAGCCAAGTCCAGAACCAGGTCAACACACAGTCCCAAGCTCAGGAGTACTGTACTGGAATGTACATTTGTATTACTGCAACACTGGGGGACAGGCCTGCCATTGCATGATATAGGATACAGTAGCAGTGGATACAGGCATGTTTAACACAGGGGAAACAATGCTGGTGAGGGTGGGTCTGTTACTGTGCTGGAAAAACTGCCCAGGTCAGGCAGCATCTGTGGAGGAAAATGGACCATCGATGTTCTGGTTGGGACCTGGCGGGGGGAGGGGGCTGCCTGATGCCAAGTGCAGCGGCAAGCAGAAGCTAGGACTGTTCAGCGACCTTTTGTAACATTGTCGGTGTCAGTAACGTGGTGTACTGCCTCGGTGAGGTTTGCTGTAGGATCTTACCGGGTTGTATGCAGAACAAAGCAATTCACTGTGCCAAGGTACATGTGGCAATAAAATATAATTTAATCTAATCATTCTTCAGACATATCACTAGATGTTATTGCCAGTTAGCTTTCTGTGACCCAGGAAAACCATAACCTTACCTTTGAAGATCAATTTTTAATTAGCAGTTTATCAAGTTATTTGCCAATATTATTTTCCACCACATTGTATCCCATCAGCCATGTTACAAACGTGGGTAGCATTTTCTAGATGTTGGAGGTTGACAGGGGAGATCTGATAGAAGTATATAAATTTATGAGAGGCATAAATAGGGCAGAAATTCAAAACCTTTTCCAATGGGTGGAAATGCCCAAGACGGGAGGACAGAGCTTCAAGGTCAGACAGAAATATTAAAGGAAATATGTGGGGTAAGTGTTTTTTTTTACAGAGAGGTGGTGGATATCTGACAGGGGTAACGGTGGAGACTGATATGATAGTGGCTAAGTGGCAGTTAGATAAGTACATGCAGGGAATGGAGGGATATGGATCAGGTTCAGGCAGAGGAGAATAGTTTAACTTGCCATACTGTTCAGCACAGACTGTGTGGGCTGAAGGGCCAGTACCTTTACTATATTTTTCAATATTCTTGCTCACAGTCAATATCCCTTTTGAAGTTTCCTTGTTTCAAATCACAACCTCACCTCTTCCTTCCACCAGCTTTTTCCATTGCCGCCCGTTTATCTCCCTCCTAGGTAGGAAAAGGGATGGGGTCCTGCGGAGTGAACACAGGGAGTTAGGCAAAAGGCTAAAGTGCAGAATCTCCAGCGTAGTAATCTCTGGTCTGCTCCCAGTGCCACGTGATAGTGAGGGCAACAACAGGATGATAGGACGTGAATGAGCAGCTGAGGAGTTAGTGCAGGGGGCAGGGATTCAGATTCTTGGAGCATTGGGATCTGTTCTGGGGCAGAGGTGACCTGTGGAAGAGGGATGGGTTGCAGCTGAACTGGAGGGGAACCAATATCCTGACAAGTATGTTTACTACTGCTACTCGGGTTGGTTTTTATCTAGATTGGCAGGGGGATGTGATCCAAAGCAGGAGTGATGCAGGTCAGAGGCTGGAGGTTGATGAAAGCAAGGTCTGTATGCAGGAGCAAAGCTGGGAGTGAGCAAGTACTGTTGGATTCATTAACATCTATTTCAATGCAAAAGGCCTGATGGGTTAGGCGGATGAAAACTGAGCATGGATAGGTCGGTACGTGCGACTGGAATGTTATAGCCGTTACAGAAACCTGGTTAAGGGAGGGACAGGACTGGCAGCTTAATGTTTCAGGAACAAACACACAATGCTGGTCAGGCAGCATCTCTGGAGCAATGGAATAGATGACGTTTCTGGTCGAGACCCATCTTCAGCCCTGAATTACTTTATTCAATTACGATTCCTTTTCTCCAGGGATGCTACCTGACCCTGAGTTATTCCAGCATTTTGTGTCTATCGTTGGTGTAAACCAGCATCTCAGCACGTCTGAAGAAGGGCCTCGACCCAAAACATCACTATTCCTTTTCTCAAGAGATACTGTCTGACCCGCTGAGTTACTCCAGCTTTTGTGTCTCAATTCCTTCCAACACATTAACGTTTCAGGGTACAGATGCTGAAGGCGAGATAGAGGTGTGGGTAAAAGACAAGGGGCAGTTGCTTTGCTGATTAAGGAGAACTTCATGGCAATTATTTGGGGTGACGTTAATGATGATTCGTCCAGTGAGTCTATATGGGTAGAGCTGAGAAATAAAAAGGGGGTGATCACCTTGTTGAGAGTGTACTACAGGCTGCCAACTAGCCAACATGATTAAGAGCGAATATGCCAGGAGATTTCAGCGGTTACGAGAATAATAAGGTTGTCAGAGTAGGGGATTTTAACCTTCCCAATATAGACGAGGAATGCCAGAGCATCAAGGGCTTAGACGGGATGGAATTTGTCAAATGTGCTCAGGAAAGTCTCCTCAGCCAATATGTAGAGGTTCCTACAATGCAGAGGGCAAAGCTTGACCTACTCTTAGGAAATTTGGATGGGCAAGTGGGTGAAGTGTCGGAGGGTGAGCCTTTTGGGACATCGACCACAATTAAATTAGCTTTATGGTTATGGATAAAAGCAGGGCTGGTCTTCAAGTCAAAGTTCTGAATTGGGGCAAGACCAACTTTGATGGTGTTAGTAGATACAAAATGCTGGAATAACATGTAAAATATGTACAGGAGTGGGCCATTCGGCCCTTCGAGCCAGCACCGCCATTCAATATGATCATCGCTGATCATCTAAAATCAGTACCATGTTCCTGCTTTTTCCCCATATCCCTTGATTCCTTTAGCCCGAAGAGCTAAATCTAACTCCCTCTTGAAAACATCCAGTGAATTGGCCTCCACTGCCTTTTGTGGCAGAGAATTCCACAGATTCACAACTCTCCTGGTGCGACCACATCTGGAGTATTGTGTGAGGTTTTGGTCTCCAAATTTGAGGAAGGACATTCTTGCTATTGAGCCAGTGCAGCGTAGGTTCACGAGGTTAATTCCCGGAATGGCTGGACTGCCATATGTTGAAAGAATGGATCGAATGTATACACTGGAATTTAGAAAGATGGGAGGGGATCTTATTGAAACATACAGTATGAGATTATTAAGGGATTGGACAGGGTAGATGCAGGAACATTTTTCCCGATGTTGGGTGAGTGCAGAACCAGGGGCCACAGTTTAAAATTAAGGAGTAGGCCATTTAGAACGTAGATGAGAAAAAACTTGTTCACCCAGAGAGTTGTGAATCTGTGGAATTCTCTGCCTCAGAAGCAGTGGAGGCCGATTCTCTGGATGCTTTCAAGAGAGAGTTAGAGAGCTCTTAAAGAAAGCGGAGTCATGGGATATGGGGAGAAGGCAGGAACGGAGTACAGATTGTGGATGATCAGCCATGACTAATAATCTGGAAAGAGTGCAGAGAATATTTACGAGGAGGTTGCCAGGATGCGAGGGCCTGAGCTACAGGGAAATATTGGGCAAGCAGGCACTTTATTTTCCAGAGCGCAGGAAGCTAAGGTTATGAGTGATCTTACAAAAGTGTTTAAATTCATGACAAATTAATAAGGAGAAATCACAGAGTCTTTTCCCCATGGTAGTGGAATCCAGAACCAGAGATCATAGGTTTAAGATGAGGAGGGAAAAGAATTAATGAACATGAAGGGCAACATTTTTTCACTCAGAGGGTGGTGGGTGTATGGAATAAATTGCCAGAGGAGGTAGTTACGGCAGGTACAATAACAACATTTAAAGGACACTTGGGCAGGTACATGGACAGGAAAGGTTCAACTGGACATGGACCTAATACAGGCCATGGACCCATCAATCAAATCTGCTGAGATTTTCCCTCCTCACCTCCAAATTTTTAGAAAGGACAGAAACTCGTATGGAGGTGGTGTCTTCATCAGAGTTAACAATTCCATTCCTTGTTTTGAAAGAACAGACTTAAACAGCGACTCTGAGCAAATCTGGTGTCAAGCTACACTCGAGGGTCAGTCGTTACAGATTGGAAGCTTTTACCGACCACCTGACATGAAAACGGAGCCTCTTTTAGACCTTGGATCAAACATCTCCAAAATTAATGCCTCATCACGTTCTCCACTGGGGGGCGATTTCAATGTCCCAGGTGTAGATTGGTCTGACGGCATACAAAGTGAACCAAAAGGAGCTCTCCAGGAAGCCCTAGCTGACTCTGGAAAATCACCTGTCCCAAAAAGTCACTTTCCCTACCAGACGTGATGAGACAAGTGACACCGAAAATACTCTAGATTTATTGTTCACTTCTCACCCAGATTTAATTTCGGAAGTTTCATCGTGTGCTGGAATTAGCGATCATTATATTATCCAAGCAAAACTGCACACAAAGCTTAAAGCTCCTTCAAAGCCACCGCGTAAAATTTCCCTCTGGAGAAAAGTGAACAGCGAGGAATTTAAAGTCTTAGCAAAAAAACTGGGAAAAGATTTCTTCAACCTGCAACCAGATAAAAGATCCGTAAATGACAACTGGGTGTGGCTGAGAAACTCTTTAAATAATATTGTTACAAATCATGTTCCGCAAAAACGCATTAAGGGCCGTATGCGTCCTCCTTGGTTTTCGGCAAAACTGAAACGTCTCTGCAGTAAGAAAGAGAAGTCTTATATCCGTACCAAAAAAAGGGGTACAAAACTGGACTGGGACAATTTTACTAGAATGCGAAAGCAAGTCGATCGTGCTATTAGGAGTGCTCATAGACAACATGTTTCTTCTATTCTTGGGGGAGAGAAACCCAAGGCTTTTTGGAGATATGTGAAATCCAAACGGACAGACAACACTGGTGTCCAGATGCTTAAAGTGAACAACTGTCTGATCACTGAGGACCAGGCGAAAGCAGAAGCTCTTGCAAACCAATTCCAACACGTTTTCACCCGGGAACATATGGAGCCTTCATCATTTCCAGTTCTACCGCCCAGCCCGTATGCTGATATGCCTGCTATTAAAATTGAGGTTGAAGGTGTCAAGAAGTTATTGCTAAACATCAATACCACAAAAGCAATTGGACCAGATCAGATACAGAATCAAGCCCTCAAGATCGCGGCCGAAGAACTGGCTCCAGTTATGCAGTTCATTTTCCAACAATCGCTTGACTCAGGTGATGTTCCGCTGGATTGGAGGAAGGCTAACATCACTCCTCTCTTTAAGAAAGGTTCAACCACCAACCCAGCGAATTATCGTCCTTTTTCATTAACAAGTACTTGCTGTAGCATGTAATTGATAGTAATCTGATGAAACACGTGAGCAAACATAATATTCTTGCTGACAAACAACATGCATTTAGGAGGCATAGATCATGTGAGTCTCAGCTTATCCTGACGACAAATGACCTGGCTAAGCACCTTGATGGTAACGTCATCACGGATTTAGTAGTGCTGGACTTTTCTAAAGCATTTGATGTCATCCCACACCAGAGACTGCTTCGGAAGTTTGACTTCTATGGTATTCGTTCCAACACGAAACGATGGATTTCCAGTTTCCTGACAAAACGTCTTCAGCGTGTGTGTGTGTGAACGGAAAGAGCTCCAATTGACATCCAGTGTTGAGTGGTACACCTCAGGGCACAGTACTTGGCCCACATCTGTTTTTGCTTTACATAAACGACA
This sequence comes from Malacoraja senta, assembly GCA_038087875.1. Classification (NCBI taxonomy): domain Eukaryota; kingdom Metazoa; phylum Chordata; class Chondrichthyes; order Rajiformes; family Rajidae; genus Malacoraja; species Malacoraja senta. The sequence goes on along the minus strand of JAXLNO010004890.1, from coordinate 5,000 downwards.
TCCATGAAAAAGTCGCAAGCACGACCAGACTATTCGCTGATCATTGTTTGCTGTACCGTCCAATTAAGTCAGCTGATGATGAAGATGCTCTCCAAAAGGACCTCGATACAATGGTTGAGTGGTCACAACAATGGGGCATGCAGTTCAACCCTTCCAAATGTGAAACCATGCGTGTCACCAGAAAGAGGAATCCAGGTGAAACATCGTACAATATACTTGGTACCACCCTTGAAGAATCCAAACAAACCAATATCTTGGCATCAAATTACAGAATGATCTGCGCTGGAAAGGTCAGACTCATCATGCAACGGTGAAAGCAACAGGTGTCCTAAATTTTCTGAGGCTCAACTTTCATCATTGTTCAACTTCTGTCCAGGAGAAGCTATACTTCACCCTCGTTAGACCTCATTTGGACTACGCAGTTGCAGCATGGGACCCATACACAAACAAAAACATTTCTTCCATCGAATGTGTCCAAAGACAGGCAGCTCGATTTGTTACTAACACCTATGAGAGAGAAGCGAGTGTTACCAAACTTCTGAATTCTCTGGGGTGGAAGGAACCCTCTCCAAGACAGACGTGAAGCTCACCGTTTGACCTGTTTTTACAAAATGTTAAATGGTCAGCTCGACATAGATTACAAGACCTACACCAAACCCAAACCAATTAAGAGCAAACGAGGGCAATCGATCCAATTTGTGATTTCAGCTACCAAGACAGATGTGTACAGCAATTCGTTCTCACCCCGCACAATTAAAGCATGGAACAATCTCCACCCTTCTATAGTTACCCAACCAGATGCAACTAAATTTAAGGTAGCTCTTTCTTCCCAAAAACCCTTTCTGGCTTAATTCCTCCCTCCACCACCTCCAGTTTAAATTCCATTTGGAATATTTTGGAGGACCAAGAAACCAAGAACCAAGACCCTCCCCCAGCATTGATCCTGGCGGTGGTGTCATGCCGGAGGAGGGGGAGAGTGACGAGGCCAGCTTGTGTAGTGGGGTGAGTAAATTTTCAGAGGGTTGTGGTCCTTCGAATTCTGACAACGACCTTGAGCGCTGTGCAGAAGAGTTTGTTGTTTCAGGTGTGAGTGGGTTGGCTGAGTGCCCAGGCTCCAAGGCCATGTCTCAAGCAGTTGTTATCCATGAGGTGTAGGAGTTTCTAAGAACAAGCCGTACTGTCAGAACAAAAATGGATACTGCAAAAAGACGGTGGGCTGATTGGCCAGGTTTGATTAAGACTCTCGAGGCTATCCTTGGCAACAAGGATAGTGATCTTCCTGAGTCTGAGAAGTGTCAGTTTGGGGACTTTTTGGAGTTCCTCAGAGAGAGTTTTTGAGTCTACGGGGAGTGTGAGATACCCAACCTAGTGTGTTTGCACATTCAGAGTAGCCACATTAAATTTAAACGGAAGTAGAGCGAGTTTTCATAGATTTCAGCATTTATCAGTCCTTAGAGAGGGGAAATTTGTAGTGTGTTTTCTGCAGGAGACGCATACTGTTGACAGTGACGAACCTACCTGGCGACTGGAGTGGGAAGGGGGGGGGGTCTACATGACCCATCTCAGCTCAAATTCGAGTGGGCTGGCTTTTCTGTTGGCCCGAATTTTCAGCCAGAGGTCTTGAAAGTGCAAGAAGTTGTGCCAGGACTTTTGCTCCATCTGGCCGTGAGCCTGGATGGCATGTCGTTGCATTTCATTAACGTGTATGCCCCCAGCTCCGGCATGAGGCAGGCCTGCCTATTTCGGGAGGTGACTTCTTTTTCTCTCTGGAGAAAGGGCGGGCAGCCTGCAAGCAGCTCGTAGAGCTGCTCGCGGACGATGGCTCCTCTGTCACTGATCCGGAGAGGATCAGTGCCTTGATCAGGTCCTTTTATGGGTCCCTGTTCTCCGCGGATGGATTCAGCGGGGAGGCTCAGCGGGACCTGTTCATTGAGTGTCAGTGAGTCCAGTTCATTGGCTATATTTAAGAGGGAGTTAGATGTGGCCCTTGTGGATAAAGGGATCAGGGTATGGAGAGAAGGCAGGTACAGGATACTGAGTTGGATAATCAGCTGAATGGCCTACTCCTGCACCTATTTTCTATGTTTCTACCTGTGGGAGGGTCTACCGACTGTAGATAGGGAGGTGGCCGATCTTCCTGATGGCCCCTTATCACTGGAGGAATTAACTCGTGCCTGCACCAGCTCAGGAGGGGTAGTCCCCGGGCTGGATGGGTTGACGGTATAATTTTCTTAGAGCATTCTGGATATCCTTGGGGGTGATTACATGTTGGTTCTGGGGGATGGCGACCGGGGAGATGCCTCTCTCGTGGCGTAGGGCAGTTGTCATAGTGCTGGTCCAAGAAGGGCGAACTCCACATGTTGAAGAACTGGCGCCCGGTCTCTCTCCTATGTACAGAGTAAAAGGGTTTTGCACGGGCAATGGCAAATCACCTGTGCTCCGTGCTGTATCAACTGATTCATCCTGACCAGTCCTATACAGTCCCTGGCCGGTCCATTCAGGATAACATCCACCTGGTTAGGGACCTGATTCATCTAGCCCAGGGTACTGGTCAGTCAGCTGCTTTTCTGTCTCTTGTTTAGGAGAAGGCTTTTGATAGGGTAGAGCATGAATACCTCTTCGGGACGTTGCAAGCGTTTGGATTTGGACGGCATTTTGTAGCCCGGATCCCGGCTTCTGTACGCTGCAGTGGAGTGTCTTGTGAAGGTTAATGGTGTGTTGTTTGCTCCCTTTCAGTTTGGGAGGGGGGTCCGTCAGGGGTGCCCCATGTCGGGTCAGTTGTACTCGGTCTGTGTGGAGTCGTTCCTGTTGTCTTCTTCGGTGGAGGTTGACAGGCCTGGCCCTACCTGGCCCGGGGGTGGAGGTGGTTCTTTCGACATATGCCGATGATGTACTCCTTACGTTCACTGACCCTGGTGACCTGCGGAGGATGCGTGACTGCCAGAAGATTTTCCTCGGCTGCATCTTCTGCCTGGGTTACTGGAGTAAGTGCTCTGGTCTTTTAGTGGGTCAGTGGCAGGTAGACTCCCTGCCGGATGAGATGACAAGGTATGTGTGGAGCACCACGCACCTCCTCTATTTGGGGTGTACCTGAGTCCCACTGAGGATGCTTGGCCGGCAAACTGGCAGGAATTGGAGATGAAAGTGGTTACCCGGCTGGGTCAGGCCTGCTTGGAGTTCAGTCGGGGTCGTTGCCTAAGGAGGGTCTTACGGCTCCCGGTGGCGGGCATCAGTCGACCCGCCCTAAGGGGCTTCCTTAGTTTCTATCGGGATGTGCTAAGAGTGAGGAATTTGGCTGTTTTCAGCCAGTGTGTTGCTCCACAAGGGGAGGGGGATGTTGCGGCTGCGGGAGTGGCTGGTCCTCATCCTATCATGGCGGGTGTCGAGGAGAGGCGCGCGCCTAGAGTGGTTGTGACTGAGCTTACCCCCGCTCCGTCGGATTTGCTCATTGGGCCTAGGCTCCGGGATATTTCTCGGGCGCCGGCTCCACACAACGTGAGCCGCCTTTCGAGTTGCCCAGCGTGCCGTTTCGTGATGCAAAGAGATGCATACTGTACGGAATGCTTGCTCCTGCACATTCTGCACCTCCTTGCCTTCGTCTTCCGTCCTGATGCACCATGGCGGGCTGTGCTACCACCTGAAGGCGGGAGGCGAAAAAATTAATACCTACATTTTGGGAAAAAACAGCAACCCCCACAATTAAAATGTGGATTACGGAATGACCGAGACCTTGCATTTGGAAAAAATAAGATTTGTATTAATTGGCAAACCAGAACTATTTTCTAAAATATGGTCTCCATTTATTGAATTTTTTAAATTACTTTTTTTTTAACTTTCCCCTCCCCTTCCCACAAAATTAAAGTCACAACTTGAGTTTAGGGTTGGATGAACAACTATACTCAACATCTCCTGGATTTATCTCCACAATCTTTATATTTGTAAACTCCTTTCTTTCTTGTTTTTTTTCTTTCTTTCTCCTTTATATTAGTTTATAGTCTCTCTTATCTCTTTCTTTCTCTATTTATTTTCTTTCAAAAAAAAATTAAAAAAATTGAAGCTATGTAAGAACTCTGTAACCAGTTTGTCGTTTATTATAATTGGTACATATGCTTTTAATAAAAAAAATTAAAACAACAAAAAAATCATGAGAGGAATAGATCGGGTAGATGCACAGAGTCTCTTTCCCAGAGTAGGGGAATCGAGGACCAGAGGACATAGGTTCAAGATGAAGGGAAAAGATTTAATAGGAATCTGAGGGATAACTTTTTCACACAAAGGGTGGTGGGTATATGGAACGAGCTGCCGAAGGGGGTAGTTGAGTCTGGGACTATCCCATCGTTTAAGAAACAGTTGGACAGGTGCGTGGATAGGACAGAGTTGGGAGGATGTGGGCCAAACACAGGCAGGTGGTACTAGTGTAGCTGGGACATGGAAACAATTTCATGAAATCAATATTCATACTGCTGGGTTGTAAGCTGCCCAAGTGAAATATGAGATGCTGTTCTCCAATTTGTGTTTCGTCTCACTCTGACAGTGGAGGAGGCCCAGGACAGAAAGGTCAGTGTGGGAATGGGATGGGGAATTAAAGTATTTGGCAACCGGGAGATCATGTTGGTCCAGGCAGACTGAGCAAAGGTGTTCAGCGAAACGATCGCCCAGTCTACGTTTGGTCTCGCCGATGTATAAGAGTCCACACCTTGAACAGTGGATACAGTAGATGAGGTTGGAGGAGGTGCAAGTGAAGTGAACTAACATTTATTTCCCGTCCACAACCGCTTTTGAACTGGATGTTTCCCTGGGCCATTTCAGAGCTGATAAGGGTCGGCCACATGACTGGGGGCCTGGAGTCACATAACGAGACCAGGTAAAGTCAGCAGATGCTCTTCCCTGAAGCTTACAGTCCATGGGGTTTAGATCTCAATGGTAGACAAAAATGCTGGAGAAACTCAGTGGGTGAGGCAGGCATCTATGGAGCGAAGGAATAGGTGACGTTTTGGGTC
>JAXLNO010004889.1:0-45561 GCA_038087875.1 Malacoraja senta | reverse complement strand
CCACTCACCTGCCTTCCTTCGGCCCAAACCACCCATCCCTGCCCGTGTGTTCACCATCCCCCGTGACCTCCCCCCTCTCAGATACCGAACGGTCGGTCCTCAGCAGAGGCCTCACCTTTGTCCCCTTGGTCCCCGCCTCAATGAGTTCCGCGCCCGGCTCGATTTGGAGCTCTTCTACCGTCGCCTCCGCCTCACACAATTCTTCCATGGGAAGGAGTCCCTCGCCCCCATTGATGATCCCTTTTCCCGCCTCCAACTGCCCCCCTCTCTTGGACCCCCCCCCCCTCATGGCGTTTGGGATAGTCGAGGATGGAGTTGAAGGGAAAGAGTGTAAAGGGATGGTTAATGACCCCAAATTAAGGGAAAGGAATCTCACAAAGGGATAGGAGAGTATGGCCAAGTGTAATATGGATCGATGTGAAAGGTGAGATGCGTAAGGAATTAAAAGTATTGTATATGAATGCGCGAAGTATAAGAAGTAAAGTAGATGAGCTGAGGCTCAGTTAGAGATTGGGTAGATATGACATTGTGGGGGTTACTGAGACGTGGCTGCAGGAGGATCGGGCCTGGGAACTTAATATTCAGGGTTATACATCCTATAGAAAGGACAGGCAGGTGGTCAGAGGAGGGGGGGGTAGCTCTGCTGGTGAGGGATGGAATTCAGTCCCTTGCGAGGAAGACATAGGGACTGACGAGGTAGAGTCACTGTGGATTGAGTTGAGGAATTGTAAAGGGAAGAAGACACTAATTGGTGTTATCTACACACCCCCAATAGTAGCCGGATGTAGGGTGTAAGTTGCAGCAGGAGTTAAAACTGGCATGTAACAGAGGTAATGCCACTGTGGTGATGGGGGATTTCAATATGCAGGTAGACTGGGAAAATCAGGTTGGTTCAGGACCCCCAAGAAAGAGAGTTTCCAGAATGCCTCCGAGATGGATTCCTAGAGCAGTTTGTAATGGAGCCGATGAACCAGATATGATAAGAGAACTCGAGGTAAAGGAACCGCTTGGAGGTAGTGATCATAATATGATTAGTTTTAATCTGCAATTTGAGAAGGAGAAGGTTAAATCGGAAGTGTCAGTGATGCAGTTGAACAAAGGGGACTATGAAGGCATGAGAGGGGAGCTGGCCAAAGTAGACTGGAAAGGGATCCTAGCAGGAATGACGGTGGAGAGGATGTTAGGAGGTTGCAGGGTGACCTGGAGAGATTTAGTGAGTGGGCAGATGCAGTATAATATAGATAAATGTGAGGTTATCCACTTTGGCGGCAAAACCAAGGGGGCAGATTATTATCTCAATGGGGTTAGGTTAGGTAAGGGGGGAGATACAGCGAGACCTGGGCATCCTTCTACACCGGTCACTGAAGTTGGCTTACAGATACAGCAGACAGTGAAGAAAGCTAATGGAATGTTGGCCTTCATAACAAGGGGATTCAGGAGTAAAGAGGTTCTACTGCGTTGTATAGGGCTCTGGTGAGACACATCTGGAGTATTGTGTCCAGTTTTGGTCTCCTTATTTGAGGAAGGACATCTTTGTGATGAGGCAGTGCAGCGTAGGTTCTGGAGATTGAGCCCTGGGATGGCGGGACTGTCATATGAGGAAAGATTGAAAAGACTAGGCTTGTATTCACTGGAGTTTGGAAGGATGAGGGGGACATTATAGAAACATATAAAATTATAAAAAGGACTGGACAAGCTAGATGCAGGAAAAATGTTCCCAATGTTGGGCGAGTCCAGAACCAGAGGCCACAGTCTTAGAATAAAGGGGAGGTCATTTAAGATTGAGTTGAGAAAAAAACTTTTCCCACCCAGAGAGTTGTGAATTTATGGAATTCATCTCCTCAGCCTCCTCGCCGAAGACTCTCGAGCCAAAGACTCGCACTTTTCTCACAGGCACTTCCCTCACAAGGCCGCTGCCTCACTGCCGCTCCCTAAGAGCCGTCTTGCTTATATTGAGTTATATAAGTTATATAAAGTTATATGGAAAGCATACATAGCAGCAGATGTCGAGTATTTTACATAATCATTATCACATGTCCGAGACGTCTACATCTTGAACATAGAAACATAGAAACATAGAAAATAGTTGCAGGAGTAGGCCAATTGGCTATTCGAGCCTGCACGCCATTCAATATGATAATGGCTGATCATCCAACTCAGTAGGCCGGACTAGGCCGTGGGGGGATGGGGAGGGTAGATGTGGCCCGTCGACCTGCCTGGAGGTGAGTGTAGGCCGGACTAGGCCGTGGGGATGAGGAGGGGATTTTGGGCCCGTCGACCTGCCTGGAGGTGAGTCTAAAGTCAAGACTTATTTCTATAGCACATTTAAAAAAAAACTCTCGTTGGCCACAGTGCTTTACAATGGTGTAAAAATAGACATAGAACATAGAAAAATAGGTGCAGGAGTAGGCATTCGGACCTTCGTGCCGGCACCGCCATTCAATATGATCATGGCTGATCATCCAACTCAGCATCCTGTACCTGCCTTCTCTCCATACCCCTGATACCTTTAGCCACAAGGGCCACAACTAACTCCCTCTTAAATATAGCCAATGAACTGGCCTCAACTACCTTCTGTGGCAGAGAATTCCAGACATTCACCACTCTCTGTGTGAAAAATGTTTTTCTCATCTCGGTACCCCACTAGTCACCACCTGCCATTCTGAAAAGGACCCGTTTACTCATACTCTTTGACTTGTCTTGGCAGAAAAACCAGACCATTTTTCCAAGACATGGACACCTTCATTGATTTATTACAAGGATAGTATGGCACAATACAAATTTGGATTTAAAATCTATTACGGGTTGGGTGAGGTAGGTGGGGAGGGACGAAAGGCTGGTATACAATACATTTCTTTCTCTTTTTCTTTTTGTCCTTTAATTTTTTTTCTAATTCTCTCTTCTTTCTTTCTTTTATCCCACTTCTTTGGCTACACTTTGGTAGTCTAGGGGTTCTATCTTTGTACATTTCAATTTTTCTCTTTGCTGCTTTTTCTACTTTCTTCTAATTCAAAACTTAAAAAGTTAAAATTGAACCTGTACAACAACTGTGTTATTTTATATGCCGTTGCTTCTATTTTTGTACATTTCCTTCGAATAAATAAAAATAAAAATAAAATAAAACTATTTTACGTAATCTGACATCAGCTTATTTTACTTAAACTCACGTGATTGTTAGTCATTTAGCAGCACTTAGTTAAATCATTTATCCAGCAGACAAGATTCTAAAACAAGTTACTTATTTCTACTTTATCATCTTTGTATTCTTAATAAATAAATTTGTATCTTTGTACTCAACCTATAAACTGGTATGTAACATAGAAACATGAAACATAAACAATAGGTTCAGGAGTAGGACATTCGGCCTTCGAGCCTGCACCGCCATTCAATATGATCATGCTGATCATCCAACTCAGTATCCTGTACCTGCCTTCTCTCCATACCCCTGACCCTTTAGCCACAAGGGCCACATCTAACTCACTTTTAAATATAGCCAATGAACTGGCCTCAACTACCTTCTGTGGCAGAGAATTCCAGAGATTCACCACTCTCTGTGTGAAAAATGTTTTTCTCATCTCGGTCCTAAAGATTTCCCCCTTATCCTTAAACTGTGACCCCTTGTTCTGACTTCCCCAACATCGGGAACAATCTTCCTGCATCTAGCCTGTCCAACCCCTTAAGAATTTTGTAAGTTTCTATAAGATCCCCCCTCAATCTTCTATAATAATAAACATGATATTATGGTGTGTAACCTTTAACTGTAGCTGGAAAATAAGGGGGGCGAAATAGAGTGAGTTAGAGGGACAGCTGGGAGATTAGAGTGATAGTTGGAATTTAAGGGTGGCAAAGTAAAGTAAAGTAAAGTAAATTCATTTATATAGCACTTTTCAATCAATTTCAATCAATGAAGCCAAAGTGCTTTACAGAGAAAATTATCTGTAGAAAAAAAGACACATCACACTATAAGAAATTCAACACGAACATCCCCCCACAGCAGAGTCGACACTCTCCACTGTGAGGGAAAGGCACCAAAATGTCCAGTCCTCCTCCTATTCCACTCGAGTTCGGGGCCAGTTTGAGGCCTCCGCAGCCAGTCGCCGCAACGGCAGCCCGATGTTGTAGGCCCACCTGCCGGGAAGCTGGAAACACCGGCATCGGGTGGTAAGTCCTCAGCGGCTTGGAAGTGTCTGGAGCGGCCGCTCCTTCCCCGGAGACAGCGACGCCCGTTGGAGCTTCGACTCTTGACTCCGTGGGTGTTTCGATCCAGCGCCGCCCGCCGCCCGCTGCGGGACGCCCTCAGACCGCAGACATCGCCCGCTCCTTGTTGGTGTCCCAGCGCTGTGCCGCCGAAGCTGTAGTCCCGGCAGGAAACGCCGCTCCAGCCCGATGGAAGGCCGCATGGGGAGAGCGAAGAATGCGATTTGGAGGAAAACCGCATCTCCGACCAGGTAGAACTGGGGTTAAAACAGTCCCCCACCCCCCACCCCACATAGAAAGAATAGACTCCAAATAAAAGTTATAGACAATAAAAAGGACACTTACGTAAGAATGCTGTTCATCGATTACGCTCAGCATTCAACACCATCATACCCTCTAAACTGATCACCAAACTCGGTGACCTGGCATCGACCCCTCCCTCTGCAACTGCATACTGGACTTTCTAACGAACAGACCCCAGTCTGTTAGGTTAGACAAGCACACCTCTTCAACCCTCACCCTGTGTGCTGAGCCCCCTCCACTACTCCCTCTTCACCTATGACTGCACACCTGTACATGGTACTAACACCATCATCAAGTATGCAGATGATACAACGGTGATTGGCCTCATTACTAACAACGATGAGTCGGCCTATAGGGAGGAGGTCCAGCTCCTAGCAGCATGGTGCGCTGACAACAACTTGGCCCTTAACTCCAAGAAGACCAAGGAGCTCATTGTAGACTTCAGGAAGTCTAGGGGCGGCATGCACACCCCCATCCACATTAACAGGACGGAGGTGGAACGTATTTCCAGCTTCAGGTTCCTGGGGATCAACATCTCCGATGACCTCTCTTGGACCCACAATACATCAACTCTGGTCAAGAAGGCTCACCAGCGTCTCTTCTTCCTGAGGAGACTAAAGAAGGTCCATCTGTCTCCTCAGATTCTGGTGAACTTCTACCGCTGCACCATCGAGAGCATCCTTACCAACTGCATCACAGTATGGTATGGCAACTGCTCTGTCTCCGACCGGAAAGCACTGCAGAGGGTGGTGAAAATTGCCCAACGCATCACCGGTTCCTCACTCCCCTCCATTGAGTCTGTCCAAAGCAAGGGCACTCAGCGAAGGGCACTCAGCATGGAGGACTGCTCTCACCCCAACCACAGACTGTTTACCCTCCTACCATCCGGGAGGCGCTACAGGTCTCTCCGTTGCTGGACCAGCAGGTTCAGGAACAGCTTCTTCCCTGCGGCTGTTACACTACTCAACACTGTACCTCGGTGACTGCCAATCAACGCCCCCCCCCCCGACACTCCTCCCATCAGGATTTATTAGATTTATTTATTGCTCATATTTATGTCGCTCTTCTAGGGAGATGCTAACTGCATTTCGTTGTCTCTGTACTGTACACTGCACAATGACAATAAAGTTGAATCTGAATCAGAATCTGAATCTGATTTCCCCCATATTGCGTGAATTCTGCAGAGAAATACAATTCATTTTTATTGCTGCTAACCCTCTGTTTTGATATTTTCCCCCAGCTCCTGAATCTGTCTCATCTCCCGCTCCAACCCACACTGTCTGTCACTCTCACATTCTAAACACTGGGATCATCACACTGCCTTATCTGGTGCAAGCAGAAGTGTAAACATGGCCTAACACAGATCCTTCCTCTTTTACGCTGATGTTAGCTTCAGATACAACTTCTCTATTTACCCTTTACATTTAAAAGTTATTCTGTATTATTCTATTGTGTAATTTTTTTTAAATACGTGAGAACAGAACATATCTGTGTGTGCTGAGGATACATTTATTATAAGGATAGTAACTAAAAGACAGAGAAGCTCAAGTATCTGTGTTTGTCAGTAGCAGGAGCAGGCCATACGGCCCTTCAAGCCAGCACCGCCATTCAATGTGATCATGGCTGATCATCCACAATCAGTACCCTGTTCCTGCCTTCACCCCATATCCCCTGACTCTACTATCTTCAAGAGCCCTATCTAGCTCTCTCTTGAAAGCATCCAGCAAACCGGCCTCCACAACCCTCTGAGGCAGAGAATTCCACATATTCACAACCCGCTGTGTGAAAAAGTTTTTCCTCATACCTGTTCTAAATGGCTTGCCCCTTATTCTTAAACTGTGGTCTCTGGTTCTGGACTCTCCCAACATCAGGAACATGTTTCCTGCCTCTAGCGTGTCCAAACCCTTAATAATCTTATATGTTTCAATAAGATACCCTCTCATCCTTCTAAACTTCAGAGTCTACAAACCCAGCCGCTCCATTCTCTCAGCATATGACAGTCCCGCCATCCCGGGAATTATCCTTGTAAACCTGTGCTGCACTCCCTCAATAGCAAGAATGTCCTTCCTCAAATTAGGGGACCAAAACTGCACACAATACTCCAGGTGTGGTCTCACCAGGGCCCTACAACTGCAGAAGGACCTCTTTGCTTCTATACTCAACTCCTCTTGTTTGAATCCTTTATCCTTTGAATGTAAAGGATGCCCTTCGTGTTCATATTAAACCTTATCATCTCACCTCAAACCCGTGTTCTCTGGTTCTTGATACCCCCACACTGGGTAAAAGGCTCTGTTCATTCAGCCTATCTATTCCCCTCAATAATTCAACTATCTCAGCCTCCTGCACTCCAAGGATTAAAGTCTGAGGGAGCACAATTTTTCAGGCCCATACAGCTGATCAAATATTGGTCTCAACACCACCTTCCCACTTTCCCCACGTCTCCTGAGTTCTGTTGAGTTTATAGTCAATCATCCTCTACCTTGAACATAGTCAATGTCTCAGCCTCTGCAGCTCCTTTGGGAAGATGACATCCAAAACTGTTGTGCCAGTCAGAGCAATATGGGATGCCTTTAGTGTAATGACAAAACATTGTCCTCAATGAGAACTGTGCAATGGTCATCTGATTTCTGCCAAAGCCATGGTCAACAGATTCACCTGTTGCAGGGGGACAGGAGAGGAGGAGGTCAAGTAGGTCAATCCGTTGTGTTGGCTCATTCTCTACCTGCTGTAGAAAGAGCCTGGCAGACACATCCTTCAGGGTTTGGCCATCTCAGTGAGTGGTTGTGTGACCAAGCCACTCCCAATGATGGATGCTGAGGTCCACACCCAGTGTACACTCTGTACTCTTGCTTCTTTTAATGTCATTCGAGATTTTGCTCAGCTGACCAATAATGGTGGGCATTCATTAGGACAGTGAAAGCTTCCCATGGTGAAATCTGTTGGCTCCTTCCCATGAAGAGGCAAGTGAGGAAACAGTATGTTCTTTCTCCTTTCACCAGGGCCAATCCTCTCTCTGGGAATGGTTCAGTTTATCCTAATGGGTGCAATTAAATATCCTAATTAAACAGCATGTTTAATGAACACAACCCTCTATGGAGGTTTTTTCATCATGAAATGGCAGGACCTCCCTGGATTGCATGTACTCTCTCGTGGAACATCAGGCCCAGCAGGATGCAGCAAAGTACCTGGAACTCTCCCATTTGAGATCCATTCGAAATGTTCAAAATCGCAAAGGTGCAAGTTCGATTCCAGATGGAATCTTTATTTGTGGTATAATTCTATATCTGAACCCATTTGTATCAACACCAGTGGTGCCGGAAACCTGAGCTGGAGGGGGGTGTCATTTAGTTTGACAAGAGGCAGTGTCAGTTACTGTGCAGTGTGAGGGAGCCTCAGCTTGTCCTGTGCTGGGCTCAAAGCCACGTTGCTGCTTCTCCAGAATTCCACACAAGTTCCTCTGCAGAAGGTCAGTAAACTTCAGACATTATTCTTCATTGGTAATAGTGGATTAAATGAACGGGATTAAATGATTGAAATGTAGTTTGCAAAACTGATGTACTTCTTCAAATGTTATTGTGAAATGTGTTCTCCTATTACAATGATGGTGTCTTCACTTAAAAGGGAACAAATGTCATTGTTTTTGCTACATCTGACTGATTAAAATCTAAAATAGCGGTGTTTCTCTTGACTATTCAAATTCATTTTATTCTTTCCAATGAATAAAGCTAATGTTATTATTCTTTCAAATTATTCTATTTTTTTTCCAATTTTCAATAGATTCAGGATCAATTCCTGTGGATTGGAGGGTAGCTAATGTTATCCCACTTTTTAAGAAAGGTGGGAGAGAGAAAACAGGGAATTATAGACCGGTTAGCCTGACATCGGTGGTGGGGTAGATGCTGGAGTCAATTATAAAAGATGAGATAGCCGCACATTTGGATAGCAGTAACAGGATCGGTCCAAGTCAGCATGGATTTACAAAAGGGAAATCATGCTTGACTAAATCTTCTGGAATTTTTTGAGGATGTAACTAGAAAAATGGACAAGCGAGAGCCAGTGGATGTAGTGTAGCTGGACTTTCAGAAAGCATTTGATAAGGTCCCACATAGGAGATTAGTGGGCAAAATTAGGGCACATGGTATTGGGGTAGAGTGCTGACATGGATAGAAAATTGGTTGGCAGACAAGAAACAAAGAGTAGGGATCAGCGGGTCCCTTTCAGAATGGCAGGTAGTGACCAGTGGGGTACCACAAGGCTCAGTGCTGGGACCGCAACTATTTACAATATACATCAATGATTTGGATGAAGGGATTCAAAGTAACATTAGCAAATTTGCAGATGACACAAAGCTGGGTGGCAGGGTGAACTGTGAGGAAGATGCTATGAGAATGCAGGGTGATTTTGGACAGGTTGGGGGAGTGGGCAGATGCATGGCAGATGAGCTTTAATGCGGATAAATGTGAGGTTATCCACTTTGGTAGCAAAAACAGGAAGGCTGATTACTATCTAAATTGTGTCAAATTAACCTTGTAAACCTACGCTGCATTCCCTCAATAGCAAGAATGTCCTTCCTCAAATTAGGGGACCAAAACTGCACACAATACTCCAGGTGTGGTCTCACTAGGGCTCTGTACAACTGCAGAAGGATGTCTTTGCTCCTATATTCCTCCTCTTGTTATAAAGGCCAACATGCCATTTGCCTTCTTCACTGCCTGCTCTACCTACATGCTTACTTTCATAGACTGATGAACAAGGACCCCCAGATCCCGTTGTACTTCCCCTTTTCCCAACTTGACGCCATTTAGGTAGTAATCTGCCTTGCTGTTTTTGTTACCAAAGTGGATAACCTCACATTTATCTGCATTAAACTTCATCTGCCATGCAACTGCCCACTCCCCCAAACTGTCCAAGTCACCCTGCATTCTCATAGCATCCTCCTCACAGTTCACAATGCCACCCTGCTTTGTGTCATCTGCAAATTTGCTAATGTTACTTTGAATCCCTTCATCCAAATCATTGATGTATATTGTAAATATCTGCGGTCCCAGCACCGAGCCTTGTGGTACCCAAGTAGTCATAGCCTGCCATTCTGAAAGGGACCCGTTAATCCCTACTCTTTGGTTCCTGTCTGTCAAACACTTCTCTATCCATGTCAGCACTCTACCCCCAATACCATGTGCCCTAATTTTGCCTACTAATCTCCTACGTGGGACCTTTTCAAATGCTTTCTGAAAGTCCAGGTACACTACATCCACTGGCTCTCGCTTGTCCAATTTCCTAGTTACATCTTCAAAAAATTCCAGAAGATTAATCAAGCATGATTTCCCCTTCGTAAATCCATGCTGACTCGGACCGATCCTGTTACTGCTATCCAAATGTTCGGCTATTTCATCTTTCATAATTGACTCTTCCCCACCACCGATGTCAGGCTAACTGGTCTATAATTCCCTGTTTTCTCTCTCCAGCCTTTCTTAAAAAGTGGGATAACATTATCTACCCTCCAATCCACAGGAACTGATCATGAGTCTATAGAACATTGGAAAATTACCACCAATGCATCCACGATTTCTAGTGCCACTTCCTTATGTGCCATGGGATGCCGACCATCAGGCCCTGGGGATTTATCAGCCTTCAGTCCCATCAGTCTATCCAACACCATTTCCTGCCTAATGTGGATTTCCGTCAGTTCCTCCGTCACCCCAGATCCTCTGGCCACTACTATATGAGGAAGATTGGTTGTGTCCTCCTTAGTGAAGACAGATCCAAAGTACCTGTTCAACTCATCTGCCATTTCCTTGTTCCCCATAATAAATACAACTTTTTCGGTCTACAAGGGTCCAACTTTGGTCTTAACTAATTTTATCCTCTTCACATACCTAAAGAAGCTTTTACTATCCTGCTTTATATTCTTGGCTAGCTTACCTTCGTACCTCATTTTTTCTCCCCGTATTGTCTTTTTGGTTATCTTCTGTTGTTCCTTAAACATTACTCAATCCTCTTGCTTCCCGCTCATCTTTGCTACGTTGTACTTCTTCGCTTTAATTTTTATACTGTCCCTGACGTCCCTTGTCAGCCATGGTCGTCCGTTTCTCCCCTTGGAATCTTTCTTCCTCCTAGGAATGAACTGATCCTGCACCTTCTGTATTATTCCTAGAAACACCTGCCATTTTTGTTCCACTGTCATCCCTGCTAGTGTATCTTTCCAGTCAACTTTGGCCGGCTCCTCCCAGTCAGTTGAGCTAGTATCCAAATATACACACAGATGTGTCCAAATATATACACTGAGTTGGATGATCAGCCATGATCATATTGAATGGCGTTGCAGGCTCGAAGGGCCGAATGGCCTACTCCTGCACCTATTTTCTATGTATCTATGTATCTATGCAGCATTGAGTCATAGAGCTGTACAGCATGGAAATAGGCCCATTGGCCCAATGCATACATGCTGAGCAAGTTGTCTATCTGAGCCAGTCCCAACTGCCTGCACCTAACCCATGTCCGTCCATACATTTGCTATCCATAATATTGTGGATAAACTTGATGTTTTGATGAAAAAGAAGAAAGACTGAGAACTATAGGAATTGTGATTGATTCAGAAATATAGATAAAGATATCTGCGTCTTTGTGCACTAATCACTGAAAGCAGACATGTGATGCAGCATATAGTAAGTAGGCAAGTGATATTTGTTGGTCTTCTCTTCTGGAGTTTTTGAGCACAGTAACAAGATGTCTTGTTGCCATATTACAGGATATTCCTGAGACCACCCCTTGTGTGCTGTTTTGTTCTCCTTACCCACTAAGGATCAGATAGGCGATTCTGTGGACGCAGTCAGGAGACCCAGATGGTAGTTTGCCTCCCTGGTGCCAGGGTCTGGGATGTGTCTGAATGTGTCCAATATATGCTGAAATGGGAGGGAGAGGAGCCTGAGGTCGTGGTACATATAGGTACCAATGACATAGGTAGAAAAAGAGAAGAGGTCCTGAAAGGAGAATTTAGGGAGTTAGGAAGAGAGTTAAGGAGAAGGACCGCAAAAGTAAAAATCTCAGGATCACTGCCTGTGCCACGCGACAGTGAGAGTATGAATGGAGTGAGGTGGAGGATAAATTTGTGGCTGAGGGACTGGTATAGAGGGCAGGGATTCAAGTTTCTGGATCATTGGGACCTCTTTTGGGGAAGGTGTGACCTGTACAAAAAGGACGGGTTGCACTTGAACCCGAGGGGAACCAATATCCTGGCGGCGAGATTTGCAAAGGCTACTGGGGAGACTTTAAACTAGAACGGTTGGGGGGAGGGACTCAAATAGAGAAAGCTAGTAGACAATTTGTGAGGCAGGAGGCAGAGAAGGGAAGCACTCAGACCCAACATGTAGGGGAGAAAGAAGAAAAAGATAATAAACAGAGAATAAGTGGTGGTGGGTTTCTTAAATATGTATATTTTAATGCTAGGAGCATTGTAAGAAAGGTGGATGAGCTTAGAGCCTGGATTGACACCTGGAAGTATGATGTTGTGGCGATTAGTGAAACATGGTTGCACGATGGCTGTGATTGGAAACTAAATATTCCAGGAATTCGTTGCATCAGGTGTGA
This sequence comes from Malacoraja senta, assembly GCA_038087875.1. Lineage (NCBI taxonomy): Eukaryota > Metazoa > Chordata > Chondrichthyes > Rajiformes > Rajidae > Malacoraja > Malacoraja senta. The sequence continues at coordinate 33,474 of JAXLNO010004889.1, read as the reverse complement.
TAAAATTGGAGGGGCAAGAGGTGGAGGTGTTGCATTGCTTGTCAGGGAAGATATTACAGCAGTGCTTTGGCAGGATAGATTAGAGGGCTCGTCTAGGGAGGCTATTTGGGTGGAACTGAGAAATGGGAAAGGTGTAGCAACACTTATAGGGGTGTATTATAGACCGCCTAATGGGGAGCGAGAATTGGAAGAGCAAATATGTAAGGAGATAGCAGATATTAATAGTAAGCACAAGGTAGTGATTGTGGGAGATTTCAATTTCCCACACATAGACTGGGAAACACATTCTGTAAAAGGGCTGGATGGTTTGGAGTTTGTAAAATGTGTGCAGGATAGTTTTTTGCAGCAATACATAGAGGTACCTACTAGAGAAGGTGCAGTGCTGGACCTCTGTTAGGAAATGAGACAGGTCAGGTGGCGGAGGTATGTGTTGGGGAGCATTTCGGGTCCAGTGATCACAATGCCATTAGTTTCAATATAATTATGGAGAAGGTCAGAACTGGACCAACGGTTGAGATTTTTGATTGGAGAAAGGCTAACTTTGAGGAGATGCGAAAGGATTTAAAAGGAGTGAATTGGGACATTTTCTTTTATGTGAAGGATGTAGTAGAGAAATGGAGAACATTTAAAGGTGACATTTTAAGAGTACAGAATCTTTATGTCCCGGTTCGGTTGAAAGGAAAGAGTAAAAATTGGAAAGAGTCATAGTTTTCAAGGGAAATTTGACACGGTTCGGAAAAAGAGGGAGATCTACAATAATTATAGGCAGCATGGAGTAAATGAGGTGCTTGAAGAGTATAAAGAATGTAAAAGGAATCTTAAGAGAGAAATTAGAAAAGCTAAAAGAAGATATGAGGTTGCTTTGGCAAGTAAGGTAAAAGTAAATCCAAAGGGTTTCTACAGCTATATTAATAGCAAAAGGATAACGAGGGATAAAATTGGTCCATTAGAGAGTCAGAGTGGACAGCTATCTGCAAAGCCAAAAGAGATGGGGGAGATATTGAACAATTTCTTTTCTTCGGTATTCACCAAGGAGAAGGATATTGAATTATGTGAGGTAAGGGAAACAAGTAGAGTAGCTATGGAAACTATGAGGATGAAAGAAGAGGAATTACTGACACTTTTGAAAAATATAAAAATGGATAAGTCTCCAGGTCTTGACAGGATATTCCCTAGGACATTGAGGGAAGTTAGTGTAGAAATAGCAGGGGCTATGACAGAAATATTTCAAATGTCATTAGAAACGGGAATGGTGCCGGAGGATTGGCGTACTGCGCATGTTGTTCCATTGTTTAAAATGGGTTCTAAGAGTAAACCTAGCAATTATAGACCTGTTAGTTTGACGTCAGTGGTGGGCAAATTAATGGAAAGGATACTTAGAGATTATATATATATATAAGCATCTGGATAAACAGGGTCTGATTAGGAACAGTCAACATGGATTTGTGCCTGGAAGGTCATGTTTGACTAATCTTCTTGAATTTTTGAAGAGGTTACTCGGGAAATTGATGAGGGTAAAGCGGTGGATGTTGTCTATATGGACTTCAGTAAGGCCTTTGACAAGGTTCCACATGGAAGGTTGGTTAAGAAGGTTCAATTGTTGGGTATTAATAGTGGAGTAGCAATATGGATTCAACAGTGGCTGAATGGGAGATGCCAGAGAGTAATGGTGGATGACTGTTTGTCAGGTTGGAGGCCGGTGACTAGTGGGGTGCCTCAGGGGTCTGTGTTGGGTCCACTGTTGTTTGTCATATACATCAATGATCTGGATGATGGTGTGGAAAATTGGATTAGTAAGTATGCAGATGATACTAAGATAGGTGGTGTTGTGGATAATGAAGTAGATTTTCAAAGTCTACAGAGAGATTTAGGCCATTTGGAAGAGTGGGCTGAAAGATGGCAGATGGAGTTTAATGCAGATAAGTGTGAGGTGCTACATCTCGGCAGGACAAATCAAAATAGGACGTACATTGTAAATGGTAGCGAATTGAGGAATGCAGTAGAACAGAGGGATCTAGCATTAACTGTGCATAGTTCCCTGAAGTTGGAATCTCATGTAGATACGGTGGTAAAGAAAGCTTTTGGTGTGCTGGCCTTTATAAATCAGAGCATTGAGTATAGAAGTTGGGATGTAATGTTAAAATTGTACAAGGCATTGGTGAGGCCAATTCTGGAATATGGTGTACAATTTTGGTCGCCAAATTATAGTCAACAAAATAGAGATAGTACAGAGGAGATTTACTAGAATGTTGCCTGGGTTTCAGCAACTAAGTTACAGAGAAAGGTTGAACAAGATAGGTCTTTATTCTTTGGAGCGCAGAAGGTTAAGGGGGGACTTGATAGAGATCTTTAAAATGATGAGAGGGATAGACAGAGTTGACGTGGATAAGCTTTTCCCATTGAGAGTAGGGAAGATTCAAACAAGAGGATATGATTTGAGAATTAAGGGACAAAAGTTTAGAGGAAACATGAGGGAGAACTTCTTTACTCAGAGAGTGGTGGCTGTGTGGAATGAGCTTCCAGTGGAAGTGGTGGAGGCAGGTTCGATTTTATCATTTAAAACTAAATTGGATAGGTATATGGACGGGAAAGGAATGGACGGTTATGGTCTGAGTGCAGGTAGATGGGACTCGGTGAGAGCAAGTTTTCGGCATGGACAACAAGGGCCGAGATGGCCTGTTTCCGTGCTGTAATTGTTATATTATATACCCGAGAAAGGGTTTTTCTGCCACAGAATGAATTCAGCCAATGCTGACCAGATTGATTCTTGGAATGGGAGGGCTAATGTGCAAGGAGAGGAAGAGCCAGTGGGCCAGTAGTCACTGGAGTTTGGAAGACATGAACGGGACCTCACTAAATCAGTCAAAATTCAGGCAGAGCGAGACAAACTCCATTTATAACGGATTCTTTTCAGCGACTGGAGGATCTAGAACAAGGGGTCGCAGACTTAAGACCTGAAGGGCTGAGATGTGGAAAAATGTCTTCATTCTGAATATAGTGAGCCTTTAAATTTCACCCCACGGAAAAAATGGTAGATGACTAGTAAATGAATCCAGTTAAGTAGGGGATAGGTTTTTTCTTGACACAAATGGCATCAATGATTATAGGGAGAGAATTGTAATATGGGATTGATAGAGAAGGTTGTGTTGAATGATGGAATGGGCTCAATGTGCCAAATAATCCACTCCTGCTCCTCTTTTGCACAGCACAGGCCTTTCAAGGGTCTTCATGACTACAGAGGTCAGTGTGACAGGCCTGTAGTCATTAAGACAAGTAATTCTTGCCTTTTTGGGTACAGGGACAATAGTGGAGACTTTGAAGCAGGCAGGGACAGTACATGTTTGCAGGGACTGGTTAAACATGTCTGTATATGTTTGGCACAGAGCTTGAGAGTAGAGGGGGAAACATTGTCAGGTCCTGGAGATTTCCGGCTTTTCTGTCTTCTGAAAAGCCTTTCCACCTCCTCTATTTTTATTGTTGATGAAGTGATGGTGTTCAGCAAGGAGGGTGTGAGTATTGGGTGTGACGTGGTGATTGGAGGAGGGTGGGTGAAGAAGGGCCCAGTCTTTGCAGACTGAGGTCAGGCTGTGAGTGTGTGTGAAGTGTTGGTTGGGGTGGGAAATGGTCCAGTCTTTTCATACAATAAGGTTTTGTGATGGGTTGATCTTTTCTTCACACCTCTGCTGACTATTGACACATTGTGAAATTTAGGAACATAGAAAATAGGTGTAGGAGGAGGCCATTGGGCCCTTCGAGCCAGCACCGCCATTCATTGTGATCATGGCTGATCGTCCCCAAACAATAACCCGTGCCTGCCTTTTCCCCATATCCCTTGATTCCACTAGCCCCTAGAGCTCTATCTAACTATCTGTTAAATCCACCCAGTGACTTGGCCTCCACTGCCCGCTGTGGCAGGGAATTCCACAAAATTACTACTCTCTGGGTGAAAAAGTTTTTTCTCACCTCAGTCTTAAATTACTTCCCCTTTATTCTAAGACTGTGGCCCCTGGTTCTGGACTTGCCCAACATTGGAACCATTTTTCCTGCATCTAGCTTGTCCAGTCCTTTTATAATTTTATATGTTTCTATAAGATAACCCCTCATCCTTCTAAACTCCAGTGAATATGAGCCTAGTCTTTTAAATTTTTCCTCATATGATAGTCCCGCCATCCGAGGGATCAATCTCGTGAACCTACGCTGCACTGCCCCAATCACAAGGATGTCCTTCCTCTAATTATGAGACCAAAACTGTACACAATACTCCAGATGTGGTCTTACCAGAGCCCTATACAACTGCAGAAGAACCTCTTTACTCCTGTACTGAAATCCTCTTCTTATGAAGGCCAACATTCCATTGGCTTTCTTCACTGCCTGCTGTACCTGCACGCCAACTTTCAGTGACTGGTGTACAAGGACACCCAGGTCTCGCTGCACCTCCCCCTTACCTAACCTAACCCGATTGAGATAATAATCTGCCCCCATGTTTTGCCGCCAAAGTGGATAACCTCACATTTATCTATATTATACTGCATCTGCCACGCATCTACCCACTCACTCAACCTGTCCAGGTAACCCTGCAACCTTCTGAGATCATCATCGCCGTTCACACTGCCACCCAGCTTTGTGTGATCCGCAAGCTTAATAGTGTTGCTCCTAATTCCCTCTTCCAAATCATTAATATATATGGTAAACAGTTGCGGCCCCCAACACCGAGCCTTGCGGCACTCCACTCGCCACTGCCTGCCATTCTGAAAAGGACCCGTTCACTCCTACTCTTTGCTTCCTGTCTGCCAACCAATTTTCTATCCATGTCAACACCCTACCACCAATACAATGCGCTCTAATTTTAGTCACCAGTCTCCCGTGCGGGACCTTATCAAAGGCTTTTTGAAAGTCTAGATACACTACATCCACTGGCTCCCCTTCATCCATTTTACTTGTCACATCCTCAAACAATTCCAGAAGATTAGTCAAGCATGATTTCCCTTTCATAAATCCATGATGACTTGGACTAATCCTTTTACTGCTCTCCAAATGCCCCATTATTACATCTTTAATAATTGACTCCAGCATCTTTCCCACCACCGATGTCAGGCTAACTGGTCTGTAATTCCCCGTTTACTCTCGCTCCTTTCTTGAAAAGTGGGATAACATTAGCTCTCCTCCAATTCACAGGAACTGATCCTGAATCTATTGCACAGTGGAAAATGATCACCAATGCGTCCACTATTTCTAGAGCCACCTCCCTGAGGACCCTGGGATGCAGACCATCAGGCCCAGGGGATTTATCATCCTTCAGTCCCATTAGCCTACCCAATACTATTTCTCGCCAAATGAAAATTTATTTCAGTTCCTCTATCCCATTAGACCCTCTGTCCTCCAGTACATCTGGGAGATTGTTTGTGTCTTCCTTAGTGAAGACAGATCGGAAGTACTTGTTCAACTCTTCTGCCATTTCCTTGTTACCCATAATAATTTCTCCCGTGTCTGCCTTCAAGGGACCCACATTTGACTTTGCTATTATTTTTCCCTTAACATATCTAAAGAAGCTTTTACTGTCCTTCTTTATATTCCTGGCCAGCTTCCCTTCGTACTTCATCTTTTCAGCCAGTATTGCCGTTTTTGTTTCCTTCTGTTGTCCTATGATAGTTTCCCAATCCTCTGTCTTCCGGCTACTCTTTGCTGTGTTATACATATTTTCTTTTAGTTTTATTCTATCCCTAACTTCACTTGTCAGCCACGGTTGCCTCCCACTTCCCTTAGTTGAGAAAAAATCAGGAAGTAAAACAGCCCAGAGCTCAAAATAGACGAATCATTGTGGTTGAATTGCATAAAAGCTCTTAATGCAGCCTTAACCATTGCTCTGAATTTTGCTTCAGGTCCTGAATGTGATATGGGGAAACGCAGAATCCCTCATTGTTCTTGGGATCTGTCAGATCTATATAATCTTCTGAATGAGCTTGGAAAACACAATAATTAAACCTTGAGCCATTCTAACCTCACATTTCCTTTAAATTTTAAAAATAAATTTAGACAGAATAAAAACAATTTACAAAACTATTTTTGAACAAAACGGTCCTGACCCAAAACATCACCTAGCCATGTTCTCCTATGATGCTGCCTGACCTGCTGAGTTACTCCATTATTTTGTGTTTCCTCGGTAAACCAGAATCTGCAGTTCCTTGTTTTATACAAATCTAAAACAACATAAAAACATCTTCAGACACTTTCAGTGTATCGACATCCAATAGTGTCATAGTCAATATTATTTGTCTTTATAATAAACACCCTTAACACTCATGTGGCCCCCTGTGGTGATATCCCTTCCCTTGTATGAGGGGTGTTCCCACCAGACTCATCCCTCAATGTCCAGCAGGAGAAGGTCCCTAGACTGTGGTCCTCCCGCACAGAGTTTCTATGTTGGTTGCACCAAGCTTCAGTGCATCCATCAGCACGTTTTCCTGCAGTCTGGAGTGGGTCAAGTGGCAACATTCCCTGATGGACCACACTTTGACATATCGTTGCTTCATTCCTCAGCACAGTAACAGTGTGTGGGAGATGGGGCAATGTTCCTGTCCTTATAATCCAGCCTTTGACCCACAGTGAGCAGCATCAGAACAGAAGTATTGCAATTGAAGTTTTATCTTTAGAAACAAAAGAGACACTTCCTCACTCTTACATTCAATGCTTTAGCATTGAAGGCAAGCATACCATACGCCTTCTTCACTACCCTAACTACTTGTGCTGCCACCTTCCGTGAGCTATCAACATGGACTCCAAATGCAGTGAAGATATGTGTCTCAAACTGGCTCAGTCTAAAATTCTGTTTTTTCCCACAGGGAATCCACAAAATGAGGCCCAGGTTTTTTCTGCAACAGTTTGCCAGTTGGTTTGATGTTCGGTGTCTTTGTTTTCCTGCTTCGACCTGTTTCCACACAGAGTAAGTGCTTTCTCTTCACCGGTCACAATCACGTTGCTTTACTTTATCATTGTCCGTGTAAACCCGCACCCCATTGTCAATCTCGCTTTCCTCTCCACGTCCCACAAATCCACCCCATCCTTGCTGGAGCTCCATTTCTGAGCCTCTCCCATTAGCTCCCTCCCTACCCTTCCCCTGCACCAACATGGTCATTTTCAAAGTCAGAAATGGCCCCCGGTGAGTAGTGTGACATGGTTGTCCACACCATCCTCCCCAACATCTCCCCACCACAGTCCAGGTGGGTGGAACTGCCCTTGACTTATCGATGCAGTCGCAGCCCGAGAACTACCCGCAATGTCTTCACTTCACGCTCCAGCACAGTTCCCTCGGGCACCCTCCGACAATCTACCATGGACCCCTCCTATTTCTCATCCTCAAGCTGCCCTTCGGTGACATCAGCTGAAGTTTCACCGTTGCTTCCACAAGTTGACTGTGGACACCAGCTTGACCTCGCTAGCACCTCCCTCGACTCCTCCATAGTCTCCACATTCCCAGAGTACACGTGGGACATTCAGGACTGCATGAGCAGAATTCCCCCCCAACTGAACACTTTGAATCCCAAAGCCATTGTCTTCAGTCCCACCACAACCCCTTTCTCCAGCAATTCCATTCCATTCAAATCCCAGAATATTTGGGGGTCAGACTGGTGATTCAGTGGCAGCAAATCAGACTCCAGGATGGTGTGTTGCCTCCCTGGTGCCAGGGTCCAGGATGTGTCCCAGCAGGTGTGGGACATTCTCAAGGACGAAGGTGAACAGCCAGAAGGCGGTGGGCACTTTGGCACAAATGGGATGGGTAGGAAAAGGGATGAGGTCTGATAGTTTTCCTACCACTGACATGAGTCTCACTACATCAACAACTCTCCAACCCTTCCACAAACTCACCTGTGGCCAGAGAACACACACAGATCTTTATCAAGGCTCGCTGGGCTCATCATCTCCAGATTCCTTCCGGTGCCATGTGTTAGTGAAGGTAGGAATAGGAAGAAAGGACAGATGAATGTATGGCTCAGGACTTGGTGCAGGGGGCAGAGATTCAGGTTCAGATCTTTCGGCCATTGGCATCTCTTCTGGGGCAGACGTCACCTCTACAAGAGGGATAGTTTGTATCTGAAATGGAGGGGACCAATATGTTTGCAGGGAGGTGCACTAGTGTTACCAAGAGGGCTAAACTGGAGAGGTAGGGGGGTGATGGGAAGGAGGAGATGAAGATAAGTAAGTCTCAAAGGAAGGACAGACAGAGGGAGGTGAAGTTATATAGTGAAACTGATGGGTGGAGGTATGTTCATTTCAATGCAAGGAGTATTGTGGGCAATGTAAATGAACTTAGAGCCCAGATCGCTGTTGGGGACTATGATGTTGTGGTCATTGTGGAAATATGGTTGTGAAAGGGACATGACTAGCAGCTCAATGTTCTGTGTTTCTATGGGAAAAAATGGGGGAATTGCTCTATTAATCAGGGAAAATATCTTGTTCGCACTCAGAGTGGAGACTCTGGATGGTTTGTCCATTGAGGTGATATGTGTAGAGCAATGTGAAAATAAGAAAGGTGCAAGCAATTCAACGGAATTGTATCAGAGGTCCTCCAAGAGTGAGCAGGAAATAGAGGAACAGATGTGGACACAGATTACTGAAAGATTACACAAATGGATGTCTTGGGGGGTGACTAATGGTATATTCAATAGGATGTTTTGTAACAGTTGTGAATAGTGCAACGTGAGAAAGGAATCCAAAATGGACCTTGTGTTGGGAAATGAGTCTGGCCAAGTGACTGATGTTTTAGTGAAAGAGTATTTTGGAGACAGTGAATATAACTCCATAAGTTTTAAAATTGGTTTGAATAGGGATAAGTCTGGACTGTGCGACAAGACATTAATTTGAGTAAGGCAAATGACACAATTATTAGGCAGGAGCTTGGTAAGGTACACTCAGAGCAGTTGTTATTAAGTTACTCCAAGTCTGAGATTGAGAATTGTCTGAAGGTCAGTTGATCCAAACTCAAGACCGGCAAGTTCCAGTGAGGAGGAGAGATAAGACTGGCAAAGTAAGGGTACCTGAGATGACCAAATACATTTGTAAATTTGGTCAAAAATAGAAAGGAAACACATGCAAGGTTCAAGAATATGATAGCAGAGAGGGCCATTGAGGAATATAAAGCAAGGAGGAAAGAACTCAAGCGGGCGATTAGAAGGGAGAAAATAGGCCACAAAATGGCTGTGACGATTTGGAGTAAAGAAAGTTCCAAGGCTTCTTATACTTACATTAAAATCAAGACGGTAGACAAGGAGAAGGTAAACAAAGATAAATGAAGGAAACTGAAACTGGAGTTAGGGGATGTAGGTGAGGTGTCAGATAACTCCAGGGATGAGCAAGGGAAAAGGAAAAAAAATGAAATAAAATAAAATATGTCAGTAAAAAGGTGGGGTGGATTGTTTGGGGATTTGTTGCCTGAAAGTCAAGAATTCAATGTTCATAACATTAAGTTGTCAGATACCCAAGAGAAATATGAAGTGAGATTTCTTCAGTTTGCATGTGGCCTCACTGGCAATGGAGGAGGCCAAGGACAAAAAGATCAGTATGGGAATGGGAGTTAAAATGGTTTATTTGTCTAGAGAGAGAATTCAGCGAATTAAAGAACTGTGAGTCACATGACAACGGTAGGAAACAATTGGAAAGGATTCTTTGGGATAGAATTGACTCCCATTTGGAACAAAATAGATGAGGGGATTAAAGACAGTAGGCATGACTTTTACGTGGCATTGTCTACGGTGATTTTAGTAAGGCACTTGGTAAAGCACCCCATGATAGACTGATGCTGAAGATTAATAAGCATGGGTTTAACATTGAATTGTTTGTGAGGATTCAGAATGGGCAGACTAGAAAACAGAGGAAAAGGCAATATTCATCAGGAAATCTGTGACCAGTGGAGTTCTATATGGATCTCTGCCAGGACGACTGTCAGTCATGATTTATACAATGAATTTAAATGTAGATGGGTTGGTTAGTACATTTGCAGATGAGAACAAGATTGCTGCACTGTGAACAACGCTGTCAAAGTATCAAAGTGTGTTGTAAAGTAATGATTGGGATATAGACCAGCCACAGAAATGGGTGGACAAATGACAGATCAAGTTTAATCCAAGCATCTGTGAGGTGTTGCACTTTGGGAGGTTGAATATAAGGGGAAGATATCAAATTAACAGCAAGGCCCTTAACAGCATTGATGTACAGAGGGACCTTGGGATCCAAGTCCCGAACTCTCTGAAAATGGTAATACAGGTAGATAGAGTGGCAAAGAAGGCAGATGGCATGCCTTTGGTTGGATCATTGGGTATAAGAGTCAGGAAGTCAGGATGTGATGCAGCATTGTAGGACTTTGGTTAGGCCGGATTTCAAGCATTACATGCAGTTCTGGATGCCCCAAAAAGATGCAGAGGCTTTGGAGACAGGGCTGAGAAGGTTTACAAGAATGATGCCTGTGTTACTGGATATTAGCTACAGGGAGAGGTTGAATAGACTTGGATTGTTTTCTCTGGAATGTTTGACATTGAAGTGAGGCTTGATAGAATTCTACCAAATTATTAGCGGCAAGGTCAATGTAGACAGTCAGAATCTTTTCCCCAGGATGGAAATATCAAATACAAGAGGGCATGGGGGGCTTTTAGGTGAGAGAGGCAAAGTGTGAAGGAGATGTGAAGGACAAGTATTTTACAGTGGTGAGTGGCTGGAACATGCTGCTGGTGGTGATGGAGGGAGATGTGTCAATGGGATTTAAGAGACTTTTGGATAGGCACATGGACATGCAGGGAATGGAGAGATATGGATTATGCGTAGGCAGATAAGACTTGGTCGTGGCATTATGCTCGACATAGACCTTGTGGGCCGAGGGGCTTGTTCCTGTTCTGAACTGTTCTATGTTGTAAATCACTGTGGAATGAGGAGCAGGCAGGGAGGCAGGAGCATGTTTATTCTGTTCCAGGTCTGTCCGACAAGGGCCGGGGATGCGGTGTGTACAGGATCGGCCTGATCTCCACCCACATCAGGAAACCCCGTCACAGAGAACACCGGCTGGAGACCCGACACAAACGCCCTTCCACCTCCGTCTTTCTCCCACTCACTCTTCTCATGTCATGAAGTATCCCTGGATCAGGCCAGGTTATTCCAGCCAGCCATCTATTCACAAACTGTGTCCGTCTCACTGGAGGTTCTGTGGGAGATTACAACATTATGGAAATAAATGAAATTCAAAATTAATAATTACAGACATGGAGTGGAGGAAATGTGCTTAAAATTTTCATTCCTACATTTTTCCTGTTTCCAACAGAAATCAGAAATCAGATTTATTTCTTGGATAATGGAGGCGACATTGTGTTAAAAAGACCGGACAATCCTGGGAGTAAAACAGTTGTCTGGGAATGGGAACCACACTCAGGGCCTGGAAAACAGACAGTGGTAACTCTCCGCGTCGCGGACAAGGGCACGTGGAGCAGACAGTGGGGCAATGGCTGGGAAAACGCAGACAAGAACCAGGAGGTGGATGTGGAACAACGTACTGTTAATCTGGCAATAAAAAAACACAGCTTTAAATGGTCAGGTTGGTTCACTTTGACCGAAACACAGCCGAGGAACCAGATCCTGAAACGATATGAAATATATGGGATCAAAGGTGAGTGGGCAAGGCACGGATCAACAATATGTTTCTCTCTAAATAATGTCACGTGTAATGATGAAATATGGCGGGAATTGTGAGACTTCTTCCACCCGATGAATCTCCCAATGAAACAATTGGGGGAAATATTTTTCTTCATTGATTCTGTGGGTCTGGGGTGAGATTGTCGAGTGACACTGCTGCTGAATGTTACCCAGTGAACCAGGTCCATGCTGTAAAGACTGTCCAAACAAATGGTGTCTTCACTCTAGTTTATTGCATACATTGTATTTGTATACACACATATTGCCCTAGCTGTTCGTGGTCCGTTACCGGAGCTAGAGAGCGAGCTAGGGGTGGGAAGGTTACATTTATACTGAAGCTAATGGGGAGTGGTTAGTAGAAGTGAGGTCACCATGTTAAAGGAACATGCACGGCTCTACATCCTTCCCCTTGAAAAGGGAAACATAGCAATGATGACAGTGAGACCACGACTCATACGCTAGGCACAAACCCGCGCGTACATCGTCAGGAAAAACTTAAAACATTCAAGCAAACTCCCCGTAACGTTCAGGCGGCTTGACCAGACGCCCGGAGCGTATAGGCAGCCCGCCTCTCCCCCCCCTCCGAAGGTAGAGTGGGCACCGGGGCAGGAGCGGCGATAGGTGAACCGAAAGGGGAGTGAGCAGGAGGGGGAGAACGAGGAGACCGGGGAGGAGAGAAGGGCACCGCAACGTGCACGCGAGCGGGAGATGGCTGATGGGGGGAGCCAGGATGAGCAGCGGGAGAACGGGGCGCCAAGGGTCGCGAGGGCAGAGGAGCGGGAGGCAACGAGGCGGCAACCGGGGGAGCAAAAGGGGCTGCGGGAGGCGGAGCGGGCTCGTTGACCGGCAGCAAATGCTGGCGGGACCGGCGGTAGATTGTGCCCTCGTAGTCAACCAGGTAAGAGCGCGGAGAGTCGGCAAAGCCGATGACAACAGCCAAGCGGTGGTGTCCGGAGGGGGACTGCATCCGGACGACCTGGCCCTCGAAGAGGGGCTGAAGGGGTCGGCATGACTTGTCGTGGGAGCGCTTCTGGACGACCTGTTTCTGGGTAATACGCTTCTGGACAGCAGCAGGGCTGCGGACTGCGGGCTGTAGCGACCGCTGGGAGACAGGGATCGGAGGGCGAGTGGTGCGGGACATGAGCCGTTGAGCGGGTGAGCCCATGGCAGGGTCGCGACTAATATTTCGGAGATTCAGTAGAGCGAGATAAAAATCCGAATGCGACAGTCTGCAATGTTCCAGCAGCTCCTTGGCACTGCGGACGGCGCGCTCAGCAAGGCCGTTGCTCTGCGGGTACTCCGGGCTGCTGGTGATGTGGCGAAAGTTGTAGGCGGCGGCGAATGCGCGGAACTCAGCACTCGTGAACTGGCCCCCGTTGTCAGACTGCACAGTCACAGGAATGCCAAAGGTTGCAAAGAGGGGTTGCAACGTCCCGATGACCGCAGCAGAAGTGAGGGAGTGCAGACGCTTAATCTCGAACCAGCTGGAGTAAGAGTCGACCAGGACCAGGAAATGTTTGCCACGCCACTCAAATATGTCCGTAGCGACCGCCATCCACGCCAGGGCGGGGGCAGGCTGTTGCAGGAGTGGCTGGCGTTGCTGGTGGGGAGAGAGGGTATTGCAGGTGGAGCAGGCAGAGACCCTCTCCCGGATGTCCTGTGCCATGCTGGGCCAATAAAATTGGCTCTGGGCCTGGGACAGGGTGGCATCGGCATCGGGATGGCCGTTGTGGGCAGTTTGGAAATAGTGGTCCCGCAGAGCGGCAGGCACCACAACCTTGTGGCCCTTCACCACCACGCCGCCCTGCAGCACAAGTTCGTCCCGGACTAGGAAGTAGGGCGCAGCACCAGCCGGCAAGGGTGAGCGACGGTCAGGCCAGCCGCGACGGATGACGTCTATAAGCTGTTGCAGGGCAGGATCCTTAGCTAATGGGGAGTGGTTAGTAGAAGTGAGGTCACCATGTTAAAGGAACATGCACGGCTCTACACATGCCTCACTTGGTTGAGATCCCAGAGGAAGTCCTTCATCTGTGGAACTTACACTGGTGGGAGAGTTCCCACCTTGAGGGCGGTTGGGGGAGACATGACAGCGACAAATGGACAAACGTTTCAATCCAGTCACATCTAAACGTTGTTTGCATTCACTGGTCAGAGTGTTGCCGGTTGCACCAGCAGTGTCACGGTGAACAGCCGGCATTTACCTGTGTGAATATGAACAGCTTCAGGACTTCCACCCATGCGTTTCACAACGAGGAATTCCACAACTTGCTGACAGTTCTTGCGGTGAATCTGCCAGCGCTCCCCTTCACTTCTCCACGTGGAGACCAGGACTGGAGCAGGAATATGCTGATATTCCCCGACACTGGCACTGGGAAAGCTGCTCCCAGATCCGGTGCCTGCACGGGTGGAGACTCTTCAGGAATCAAAACTAATCGTTATTGTAGAATTAGACTCTTTCATGGTAAACAAAATGAAATATTCCATATTAATAAATGTGTTTACTTCTAAAAGTTGGTGACATCAGAACCATTCCAACAGCTTGGGAGCTTTAGCAGAGGATGAACGAGGCCTTTGCCTCCTGTAGATAATTCTCCACAGGTGTAAAGGGATTGGGATTTGTTCATTGCTCTAACGTTGGCCGAGATACAGTGAATGAGGTTGGATCCAACTACTTTGCTCTTCATGTTATCCCCAGCGAAATCTCCATTGCAGAATATTCTAGGCTGCAGGAGTACGTCCTGAGGGACACACTGAAGATCAGTGCAGACAAAGCAAAGGCATTGTGGAATAGAACTACAGTCCATGGACCTTCTGCCACCAGTCCCCGCCGAGCTAAATCTAATGTACAAACCTCTGAAACACGTGAATTGGTATAATCTCAGGATGCAGCATGAGTTTCAAGAGTGTTATGTACACAAAATGTGTGAACACGGCCAAAGTGAGGAACAATAAAAATATGTCTGTGTAGTCTGTACAATATCAAATTCAGATTTAGATTCATATTAGTTCATTGTCATATACATTTGGGTAAAACACATTCATTGTTCAGATCAAGTAACTTATAATTTTACTTCGGAGTCACGTGAGTGACTACGTGAAGAAGACCCCGTCCAGCCGCACACGCGGCATTATCGATCAGACGCATAGCGTTCATGACCGTGTGTGGAGGAGCAGGAGCTCCTCCAGCCGGTGAGTAAAACAAAAGTAAAACAAATGTCGGAAGGTAAGTGGAGTTACTTTTCACTTACAGGAGCGTTTCCTTCCCGTTTAGACTTGTTGGTGGAGCTCCACACAAGTTTATTATAGAGAAATGGGAAGGAGAGGCCAGGGACGCACCGTAGTAAAACCCCAGATCCTAAGGGTAGCGGGCGTCAGTCAGGGGAGTCAGTGGCAGCGAAGCCATTAGCTCCCGTTGTGGTCGAATGTGCGTTAAACCGCCGCGGGCGGGCGCAAGGCTGAGAAAAAAAAAATCGGCCCGACCTGTAGACTCGGGTGAGTCAGACCCGGAGGTATGCCCTCCTCAGGCAGGAAAGAGTATTACACTGCAAGGGTCAAAAACGTTTTAAACTCCTTATGGGGCAGATGATTTGTAAAGAACCCCCACAGGAGGATTTAAGTCGGTGTTGGCCAATGAAGTATAGCACAGGAGGTGCCTTGGAACAGGCACAAGGGTGGCCTACAGGAGAGCCATCAGTGCCTGTGCAGAAACATTAAAGAGGTTGGCCTACAGGACAGCCAGTGCCCAAAAATGCCAGAAAAAAGGCAAGTTATGTGTTGGCCTATTGGAGAGCCAGTACTAGAAATGCCTGAACAAAAGGCAGCACAAATGTGCAATGATAAATGTGCCAGCACCGACAAATATAATGAGTAAAAATAATGAAGCGTTGGCCTAGAATTGAGCCAGCGCCAGCAGCACCTGAAGCAGGGCTGCCTGTCCGTGGGCCTACAAGTGAGCCCGCGCAGGGGGGAATCTGGCAGAGACTTACCTGAAACAGGGGAGCCAGAAATTACCCAACATAAAAATGAATATCTAGATTTAGATGATGATTTAAATGAGGACCAGAGCCCATTATCAGAGCCAAAATGTTCCAAGGCTGGCACAAAACTTTGCTGTTCCCAGAGTAACAGGGGAACCTTTGAGAGAGGAAATAGCTATGACTATAAATTATCTACTCTCCCATCAGCCCAGGAATTAACCATGGATGAGACTATCAAAAAATATGAGACCCGGGAAATTGTAGCAGTTACAGCAGTGAATAACCTTGATATGGGTAATTTGAGCAGTGGTTTACGCTCACAAGAATTGAAATTACACAAGTGCTGAAATTTCTGGGGTCAGTGGTTTGGATGACGGTTATATATCGTATTCAGAACAAAATGTAGCACTCATGTGTAGTGTGCACTTTGAAAGAAATTGTATTCATAAAAATGCAATAAGACCAAATATTCATCCTAAGTATGCAGGCTCTGCAAACCATGCAATATACAAATGCCTAAATCTGTTTTGGAGAAAATCTAGCAAAGAAACTAAAGGATCACCTATGCTGAGCAGAGCGGTGAGAAGGCAGTATCCCTACAGGCGAAATGTGGTGCTGGAGAAGGAACAATCCTATCATTCTTGTATACACGTTGACGTGCTGCACCGAGGATACGTGGAGGTTACAATGTGCCTACTAGAAGGGGACAAGAACTGCCGGTGGCAAACCCCGAGGTTAGGGGGCTTGGTCTGGTAAGAAACACAACAAATATTTCACACTCACAAATAGGGGGAAGGTTACGATTCTTCCTAAAAGAATGGTAATCAATAACAAATGATTCATTTATTCTATGTAGCATTGTAGGATTCAAAATTGAGTTCTCTCCACGTTTGGATCCTCCAATTCAGCATAATTCAAACTGGTCACGGATTTTCTCAAAGGAAGAGAATGGGTTGATCAAAAGAGAATTGAAAAACTTTATGCAGAAAAGGATGATATAAATGTCAGGAGAACAACACCATCAGTTTGTGTCAAATATTCTCCTAGGAATATTCTCCTATAAAAGGGATGGTGGATATAGAATAATTTCCGATCTGACAAATCTTAACCTTTATGTACAATAGAAACATTTCAAAATGGAAACATTTACTAATGCCATTTAGCTAGTCACAAAGAATTGCTATAAGGCAAGCATAGATCTGCAAAATGCATATTATTCTGCTTGGTCTGATTTCAGCACCAAGATTATTCACTAAATTGCTCAAACCAAATTTTAGCTCTGTTAAGAGCTGAGGGCCATGTATTAATGGCTTATTTAGATGATATCCTCATTGTAGGGGACACTTTGGCTGCTGCAAAATTCTCAGTATCCAGAGTCAAATACATTTTGCGAAATTAGGTTTCATTATTCACCTACAAAAATCTAAATTGTTACCAAGCAAAAAGATTGATTACCTAGGGTTCACAATTAACTCCGAACACATGGTAATCACTTTGCCAAAAGATAAAGCTGCAGTTAATTGAAGGTTGCATAAAACCATTAACGAGGACACACCTTCAATTAGAGAAGTGGCAGGTTTGCTCGGCAAATTAATTGCAGGGTTTCCAGCGGTCACGTTTGGACCATTGCATTATCAATGTTTACAGAGAGCTAAGGTACAAGCGTTAAAAATGAATAGAGGGCATTTTGATAGGCCCATGAAATTAACAATTAAATCCATTACAGAAATAGAATGGTGGATTAACAATGTTTCTAATGCTTCCAGAAAAGTTCTGGTAGAAACACCTTCCGTCACTCTACAGACTGATGTAAGTGTGCTGAGTTGGGGCGCTACTAACATGATTTCCAGCTGTGGAGGTAGGTGGAATGTGAATGAAGTGCCTTTGCTGGAAAATCTGGGAATCAATTATCTAGAGCTATTAGGCGCATTTTACAGCCTTAGAGCTTATTGCACTGATATGGGAAATGTGCATGTTCAGGTACATGTTTGACAATACTACAGCTGTGGCATACATAAATCACATGGGTGGTATAAAATCAGAATCATGTGATAAATTGGCAAATGAAATTTGGACCTGGGGTATTGCCAGAAAAATTTGGCTGTCAGCAATATCTTTACCAGGTAAAAAATAATACAATTGCAGACAAAAGATCACGTAAATTTAATGATAATACAGAATGGATGTTAAATCGGAAAATATTCACACAAATTATCACACAATTTGGAATGCCAGAAAGTGATCTGGTTGCATCAAGATTGAACCACCAGTTGACTAAGTATATGTGATGGGAACCTGATCCTGGAGCAGTAGTGGTGGATGCTTTCTCGCTACATTGGGGTGGTATGTTTATGTATGCTTTTCCACCATTTTGTTTAATCCACAAATGCATACAGAAAATTAAACAAGATTCAAGCCTCAGGGATTTTGGTAGTACCAGATTGGCCTACACAGGTATGGTACCCACTGGTGTTAAAAATGATCAAAACCCCCCTTATGGTTATTACAAAGCAGATTGAACTGCTTGTACACCCTGTGACTAATGAATCACATCCTTTACATAATCGTATTGGTTTGTTGATTTGCAGATTCTAAGAAGGCATATCTTGGAAAAGGATTATCAGACCGTACGGTGGAGGTTATGACAGCAGCCTAAAGGAATAGTACCGAGAAGCAGTACATTTCCTATTTAAAGAAATGGGAGGTGTTTTGTTCAGGAAAGAATATTGCATATAACACAGTAGAAATTTCAGATGTAATAGAGTTTCTTTCAACTCTACACTATGAATTGAAATTAAGTTATAGTGCAATTAATACTGCACGAAGTGCACTCTCTGCATATTTAAGCAGTGAATCAGAACAAACTCCAATTGGAGAACATCCTTGGGTCTGTAGGTTTATGAAAGGAATTTCAACTCTAATCCTCCCAGACCCAGGTATACAGAAATTTGGAATGTAAAAGATGTACTGATGTTCCTAAGGAGTTGGAATTCAGTTGAAACCCTGTCATTATCCAAAATTACCATGAAATTGGTTATGCTCATGGCATTAGTTTCAGCGCAGAGAGTTCAAACATTACAGAAACTCAGAATTGATAGAATGAAAGTAGGGCAAAATGCCGTGACATTCTATGTCTATGATTTACTGAAGCAAAGTAGACCTGGGTCCACAGGATGCAAGTTGGAATTTTTAGCATTACCTACAGATTCACGACTGTGTGTAGTAACATATGTGAAATGTTACATAGAAACAACAAAAGTTTTAAGAGGCGCCGAATTGGCATTTTTTATTAGTCATAAAAAGCCTCATAAGAAAGTATCAACACAAACAATTTCACGATGGTTGAAACAGGTGTTGAGATATTAAGGTATTGATACTGATAAATTTAAATCTCATTCCGCGAGGGCGGCATCAACATCAGCGGCCAGGGATTCAGCGTGCCAATAGACCTTATTCTCGCGGCCGCAGGATGGGCAAGTGAACAGATGTTTCACAAGTATTACCACAAGGAGATTAAAGATCTCAGAGGGTTTGGTGATGCCGTGCTGGATACAGTATTAAATCCCCCATTATAAATGGGCCTAATTTTAGTTATTTTTATTAAAATAAATAAAACCATTTACTGATTACATTCAAATGTTGTGGTTATGCATTGTTGATTGTGCTTACTCAAATAGAGTCAATCGATGCAGTGAACACCTGGATTTGAATCCACGGTGTGAAATCACAGAGCTTTGAAATCTTCATGTAGTCACTTACGTGACTCCGAAGTAAAATAGTAAGATTAAACGAGAACTTACCAAGTTTGAAGTTTGATCTTTATTTTATGAGGAGTAACGTTGAGGGATTACGTGCCCTCCGCTCCCACCCTCATAAAAAGATCAAGCTGGTAGTTCTAAGTCTTTATGCATCTTACTATCATACTTCAGTAATAATCGTCTGTGATTGTCACTCCGCTGCTTTGAAAGATTGACGCGTGTGCGGCTGGACGGGGCTTCTTCACGTAATCCCTCAACGTTACTCCTCATAAAATAAAGATCAAACTTCAAACTTGGTAAGTTCTCGTTTAATCTTACTATTAAAGGTACATTAAAAAATGCAACAAAAGCAAAATAGTCTCTGCACCAGCAGAATTGTGCAGAGATTGCAGTGCAGTCTGAAGTAATGCAACATAAAACTAACGTTTATGAAAATGCCCCAGGGGATGATGAGTGTTTGTGGCTCTGTGCTTGGACTAGCTGGAGTGTAGAAGAATGAGGGGCGGGTCTAGGTTTTCAGTTGAGGTGAGATTGAGCCCAGTCATTGGACTTGTACAAACCACTACTCACTCTGAATCTCATTGATCTGTTTTTCACAGTTGAGGCAAGTCCACGGAGCCCTCTGCTGGGCAGTGACGTCACACTCCGTTGCACCATCTCCAGACTCTCAGATACAGTCAGTCTTCACTGGAGACCCATGGACTCATCCCAGCAGAACAGGAACAACACTGATCAGATCCGCCTGGATAACACGGTCTATCTGATGGTTCAACACGTTACAGTGGAGGATGTGAAGTATGTGTGTGATGTGCAGGAAAACGGAAACATTATTCACACAAGTAATGGAGATTTTACTGTAAACAACCGTGAGTGTAAACACCTCCCATTGGATATCAAGTAGACACTTGTATCACGCTGCTTCTTGTAATATTATGTGTGCGCCCTGTGAAGAACTGTGGCAGTGACCAACTGCTCTCCAGTATAAAATGCTGCAATGATCGGGGAGTTTACAGAAAGTCTCTCTGTGGTGCAGCTGCCTGCTTGTCTCTGTGTGACAGACACACAGCACAGGAGGGGGATGTCTTTCTGTAACCATTGTTCAATAAAGTATTTTGTCAGTTTATCTTGCCATCAATGCTCCAGTATCTGAGACTGAGATAATGATACAGGACTCACGTCTAAGTGTCAGATAGAATGTGTAGTCACCATGACAACCACCAGCACTTGCTGCTCACACTCACACTGGGGGTCCCGGCCCACACATCAGCACTGAACAATAATCCATCCCCTCTCCCCTCACTGACCCTTCTCTCCGAGTCTGGTGTTGCTTGAAGTGATTCCACCTGCTGCAGACTCGGGCTTCGGATCAGCATTCAGCTGGGAGCAGGACCCGGGAACAGGGAAGGACAGGGAATCAATGGGTGTGAATGGGAGAGGGATGGTGGGAATAATGGGAATGAAGGGACGGGAAGACCCGACCCACATGAAGTGCCAACCTGTCCGGGTCAGTCCCCGCGCAGGCATCCTCTGGGCTGCTTCTGTCCGCAGCCTGAACCTGCACCACCTCCTGCAGACAGACTGACAGAGACATTCACCTCCCAGACCGCTCTCGGGAGTCTCCGGGAGGTTTCATTCCATCCCGGGAGATTCCCGGACAGTCCGGGTGTGGGGGCGAACCTAATGTTGAAATGTAGATTTGAATATCCAAACTTCACTGCAATTTACTGCCGTACAGGACATTGTATTTTATAAAGATCGGATGAGTTTAGTGCGGCATTCATGAAAGATGTTGCATTTGAAACTTGATCAGCTGAACAAAACACCACGAATGTTTATAAGAATACGGTTGAGAATCTTTGTATGGCACGGTAACTGTAATACTTAAAGGAGTTATCCTCTGTCTCTCTGATACAGATTTATATAATGGGAGATACACACTTTACCGCTCCAGCACAGATCACAGTGAACTTCACTTGGTTTGTTTTGTGAGTGGTAGCTATTCCCGTGCTCACTGGACCTGGACACCGCATCGCCTTCAACAGCAGAAAGTAATAGCATCTGCAAGACGTTCTCAGCCCATCAATGTCAATGGGACTGACTTCGCGAATCGACTGCTGACCTCAGGGAAACCCTTCGATGGCAAGGATTTCAGTGTGAGGATTGTCCCCGTTGTGTTTCAAGATGCCGGAGTTTACGCATGTTATCTGGAACCAAATCCATTTCTCACCATTGATCTAATCACGGTGAAAGGTAGGAGACAGAATGTTGCCACTGAGTTTACTGATGAACTTATTGTTTAAAATGTAAACAACCTGCTTGTTTCCACAGTCAAAGCTGAACCGTCTGATGCAGTGACTGAGGGAGACACCGTTACCCTGACCTGCTCTGTGTCTCACGTCATTGAGTCAATGAGACTGGTTTGGATCAATGGCGATGGCAAAAGTGTTGAAGAAAAGACACTGACCAGGAGAGAGAAATCACAGAGTCTGGTTATTCAGAAAGCTGAGAGAGGCAGAGGGAACTGGAGATGTGGTTTGTTTCATCAAGACCTGCCACGGCTTTTTGTCCCGTACTATCAGGAGCCCCGTGGTAAGTGATAAGGGTTTGTTCTTCATATTTAGAGTCATGATTGAGTTTTGATGTCGCTTATTGATCCTGAAATTTGAGTGGAATATTTTCTTCCAGTTTGAGTGGTCTAACTATGTTATGATCAATGAATTCTCAAATTTCGAATAACACTTCCCGAACCCCACTTCCCCCCGCCCCCTTCATTGTGCACGCATTTATCCCACCACCCAGTTATCCTAATCTCTTCCCTTCCTCTTCCAACTCATTTCCTACCCCTTCTAATTGAAGAGTTTTCTTTTTATGTTCTTGCTCCACTTCCACCCATATCCCTCCCTCTGTTACTGATCTGACTGTAGATCAGTCAGTAATAGTTGACCTGATCTATGTCATGTTTTACTGCATGCCACTGTTTACTCAAACAGTCATCATATTATCTAGTCTGTTAGTCCAGCCTCTAGTTAGATTCGTTGCTGAGCTTGAGCTTACAACACCTACGTATTTGAACTCTGTGTGTTTACTATAACAAACAACTTCTTCTTATGTATGAATCCTGTTATTACACATGTTTATACTGACAACCTTTTGTCTCCATTTCACCCCTCCATTTTGTCATTATCTCCATCCATCTACTCATCACCATTCCCCACCTGTATCCACTTATCACTCACCATGCTTTGTCCCATGCCTACTTCCCTTTCCCAGTTGTCACTCTCCCATTCCATCAGCCTGATAATGCATCCTGACATGAAACGTCATCAATCCATTCCCTCCACAGATGCTGCCTGACCCATTGAGTTTCTCCAACACTTTGCGTTTGATCAACATTCCACAATCTGCAGTTTCTTGTGTCTCCATGGAGACCCACTGGTCAGCGTGGACAGATTGCTGCAGAGGGCCTGTTTCCATGCTGTTCCATGATGATGAATTATAACGTACAACTTAGTAAAGATTAATTCTCTGCAATATTGCTAATGACAAGGTCAGTGAAAAATTATTGTCCAACATTTACACATTTGTTCTCTTTTCCTACAGGAAGTGGACATTATATGTACTTTTTCCATCAGGAAGGCAACTTTGTATTGAAAGGACCAGACAGTCTTGGAAATGGTCCCATTGACTTGGAATGGAGGCCACACTCAGGGCAACAAACCACAAAGCGATTGGCCACTTTCCGCATAGAAGATCAGCAGTGGGCCGTACAATGGAGTGATGAGTACAATCAAATACCAGGCATCTCCCAGTGGATGCATGCGGACTGGGGTACCCTTAATCTGAGGATCAGGATGCCCATATTCAAACTTGCAGGACTGTTCACCTGGAATCAGACACAGCCCGCTGGGAAAATCCTGAGACAGTGGGAACTATTTGGGATCAAAGGTAATAGAGTCATAGTGTCACACAGCACTAAAACAGGCCCTTTGGCCCAATTCATCCATACTGACCAACTACCCATCTAAACCTGCAATTTGCACTCATTTGGCCCTTATCCCTTTAACCTTTTTTCCCATATACCTGTTTAAATGCCCTTTAAATACTGTACCTGCATCAAACACTTCCTCTGCTCGATCTTTCCATAAAGTATGTTCATGTACCACACTTTTTGTCAAAAAACTGCCCCTAATATTAAGGGGTATATCCAATCTGCCCATCTCACCTTAAACATGTACAACTAGTTTTTGATTCCCCAACCCTGGAAAAAAGACCATGTGCGTTTACTATAGATATGCCTCTCATGATTTTATTCACTCCCATATAATCTCTGTTAAAGACATCCAAGAAATATAATCAGTCTGAAGAAGGGTCTCAACCTGAAACGTCACCTATCTATGTTCTCGAGAGTTCAAAGGTCTTTTATTGTCACGTGTACCAATTAAGTGGCAGTGATATTCATATTACCAGACATGCTGAATTACTCCTGCACTTTATGTCCTTTTAAATATTTACCAGCATCTGCAGTTCTGTGTTTCTACTATACTTAAAACATCCCTACCTGGAAGTGTTGATGTGGGTGACGAGGGGGCGAGGGGGACAGGTGGTCATTACCAGGAAGTGTTGATGTGGGAGATGAGGGGGCGAGTGGGACAGGTGGTCACTACCAGGAAGTGTTGATGTGGGAGACGAGGGGGCGAGGGGGACAGGTGGTCACTACCAGGAAGTGTTGATGTGGGAGACGAGGGGGCGAGGGGGGCAGATGGTCACTACCAGGAAGTGTTGATGACATCACTGAGCACGGCAGCTCAACATTCAGCCGACTGTCTGCCTGCAGGAAAAAGACAATTCTGCCCACAGTAGTTCAGAAAGCTGTTGGTGAACGGAACCACATGTGTCTGTTTCCACAGTTGAGGCAGACTCACCGAGGCCAGTGATGGGCAGTGACATCACCCTTAGCTGTACCATCTCCAGACTCCCAGATACCATCAGTCTTCACTGGAAACCAAGAGGCTCATCTCAGCAGAACAGGAGGAACAACACTGATCAGGTCCGTCTGAATAACGCCGTCTATCTGATGATCCAACACATTGGAGCAGGAAATCCCAATCTATACACATGGGAAGTGCAGGAAAATACCTCCATTGTTCTCACTGGAGACACCAATGTTGAAGAGGATCAGGGTGAGTCCAAAGCTGCGTTGCAGCAGGTATTAAATAGTTCTTGATATCAAACTGTTCCACATGTTGTATAGTGAGCACTGCCTCCACCCGTGGGCTTCCACACTGCAGGATGTGGACATTGCCTTTACCCTGGGACATGGTGTAAATATAAAATGGTGGCACTAAGATTGATGGAGCAACACAGGAAAACCAAGGGATTCATTTCAGTTCACCTGCATGAATCAAAGGGGATAATATCCAGTGATGGAAATAACATCTAGTTTTCAGTGTATAACAGAACAGGAAAATATGACCTAATTCAAGTATAAATGCAGAGGAAATATCAGAATCAGAATCAAAATAACATTTTATTGGCCACGTAATCATACACAAGGAATTTGACAGTGCTTTGCTCGCATAAGGTAAAAACACGATATACAGCAGACAATTAAAAATAAAACATTATAATTTAAACATGTGAAAATAAAGTACCGGAGTAAAAAGAGGCTACCGACTTTTGGCTGTTGAGTAGAGCTACGGCTCGTGGGAAGAAGTTGTTTTTATGTCTGGCTGTGGCAGCTTTGATAGTCCGGACTCACCTGACAGAGGGAAGTGATTCAAAGAGTTTGTGGCCACGGTGAGAGGGCTCAGAGATGATCTTACCCACTCGCTTCCTGGACCTTGCAGTGTACAGTTCGTCAATGGAGAGAAGGTTGCAGCCAATAACCTTCTCAGCTGATCGGACGATTTGCTGCAGCCTCCAGGTGTCGTGCTTGGTGACTGAGCCAAACCAGACCATGATGGAGAAGGTGAGGACAGACTCTACGATGGCTGTGTAGAATTGGACCATCATTGCCTGTGGCAGATTGTGTTTCCTCAGCTGCCGCAGGAAGTACATCCTCTGTTGGGACTTTTTGACTGTGGAGTCGATGGTGGCCTCCCATTTAAGGTCCTTGGAGATGATGATTCCGAAGAAATTAAATGACTCCACAGTTGTGACTGTGGTGTTGTTGAAGATGAGTGGGGGGAGGGGAGGGGGAGCTCTACAATCAGGAGGGGAGGATTGAGTCTACAATCAATTCCACTGTCTTAAGAGCACTGAGCTTCAGGTTGTTACGATGTCAACAGGACACCAGCTTTATGATTAAGGTGATTTGGACATCGTGCTGAAGTAAGCATGCAGGTACAGCAGGCAATGGAGAAAGCAAATGGCATGTTGGCCTTCATAGCGAGATGATTTGAGTATAGGAGCAAAGAGATCCCACTGCAGTTGTACGGGGCCCTGGTAAGACCACACCTGGAGTATTGTGTGCAGTTTTGGTCTCCTAGTTTGAGAAAGGACATTCTTGCTATCGAGGGAGTGCAGCATAGGTTCACCAGGTTAATTCCTGGAATGGCGGACTGACATATGATGAAATAATGGATCGACTGGGTTTATATTCACTGAAATTTAGGATGAGAGGGCATATTATAGAAACGTATAAAATTATTAAGGGATTGGGCAGGCTAGAAGCAGGAAAAATGTTCCCCATGTTGGGCGAGTCCAGAACCAGGAGTCCCAGCTGACATCCCAGAGCCGGGGGTTTGTCCCTGTGGAAACTCACAACATTGTATCTCGGCGTGTGTGGAAATCTGATTCTTTGTTCCCTGTCCCTCTCTTGCAGGTTTACATAACAACACGTACACAGTTTATCGCTCAGTCACAGATCACAGTGAACTCGACCTGATTTGTGAAGCTTCTCCTGAGCTCAGTGAAACGAAATGGACTTGGAGATCACCACGTTTCCAGAATCAAGAGAAGGAAATAGCTTCTTCTCACAGGTATGAGCCGATACATGTCGACAGGAGCTACTTTGGGAATCGACTGGAAACCACAGAGGGAAATGTGAATGGCAAGAATTTCCGTGTGAGGATTGTCCGCGTGCAGTTTGCAGATGCTGGAGTTTACACATGTTCCACGGGATCATATATATATGTGAACATTGACCTAATCACAGTTACAGGTAGGAGACTGGATGTTACTACTTTCAAGAATTAAGTTACTGGTAATCTGAGTACAGACTGCAATGTCAGCAGAAATTCCCAAGTTTGAAGAATTAATTTACCTCCAGAGCTTATTTGTATTTTGCTGAACCCAAAATCTGCCCTTAAACCAACATTATTGGGAAGCACATCAAATGTTATTTTCATTTATTTTGCTGAAAACACATTGTTTTATACATAAGAGAGGGAATATGATGAAATGTGATTCACATAGGTGCAAATGAGCTTCCATCGAAAATATTTTAAAAATCATTCAACTTCTCTTAACACATTCCCCAAGTTTTTTTGACCCAAAACGACCCATCCTAATTTTTGCAGGCTCACTGGATGCTTAAAACTTAGTGTATTTTGTGGAATTTATCGGTTAATATTTACCTGGATGAGTATTGTGGCCAAAACTGTGGCTGGAGACAATGATGTGGGCATTGGTTGCTCTTTGTATAATTAGTTCAAAACTGTTGTGAATTATTATGGAAAAGACACGGAGAGGTACATGGGTGGGAAAGGTGCAGAGGGATATGGGCCAAATGCGGGAACATATTTTAAATGGAGCAACTTGGGCGGCATGGATGAGTTGGGCTGAATGGACCGAATTGTTTCATGCTGTATGACTATGCCTCTAACTCTTGTTGTGTAATATAATTTTTCACACTTAGAACGCCAAAAAAAACACAATCCAGACAAAATTCATTGTTTTACGATTTTCTTCTTTCCACAGTCACAACTGAACCATCTGGCGCAGTGACTGAGGGAAGAAACATTACCCTGACCTGCTCTGTGTCTCATGTCACTGAGTCAATGAGACTGGTTTGGATCAATGATGAAGGCAAAGTTGTTGAGGAGAAAAATCTCATGCAAACAAAGCAGGAGAACAATTCTTTGCAGCTGATTATTGCAATAGCTGATGGAGTAAGAAGGAAATGGACATGTGATTTGTTTCATCAAAGCACAGCCAAGGTTTTCATTCCATATAATCTGCAGGTGAACAGTAAGTTTCTTAGCTTCTGCTCTTCGTTATCTCGACACAGAGTTCTTGTTAAGTTGCTATTCTTTTTGGATAACTTTT
The DNA here is from genome assembly GCA_038087875.1 of Malacoraja senta. Classification (NCBI taxonomy): domain Eukaryota; kingdom Metazoa; phylum Chordata; class Chondrichthyes; order Rajiformes; family Rajidae; genus Malacoraja; species Malacoraja senta. Next base: position 5,801 of record JAXLNO010004889.1, on the reverse strand, counting down.
AACATTCCATGTCTTACTGCAAGTAGAGCTCAATAATAGACATTTCCTTCAAACCTCTTGTCCATGCCAATAAGGTCACTTCTATTGTAAGTAGTCCAGGTCTCTGAAGCACATGGGGGCACATGGATCACTACTGCTGGCAGACCACTGACCAAGACCTGTGTTGGCCATCTCATTGAAGGTGATCAGGAATTTCATCATCAATGCCTGTGCTTGTTGATAAGTGTCTCCAGAGGCATGAAAACGGGTCCAGTAGTATGAAAACCAGTGTGTCACTGTGAACCTTTTTGTCAGAGGTCAGTATAGTAAGGTGGGCAGCTTGGTGGAAGATCTTTGCCATAACACCCAAACTGTGCCACTTAAAGATCACAAAAGTAGTGAAAATCATCTTCAAAATAGTTGTACAAGTTTATTTCCCCTGTTCTGATGCTGTAAAACATTACAGCAGTTGAAGCATCCACAGTAACTTCACTAAAGGCTGCCCTGTGAGAACAGAAGATGTGGGGGAGGGAATACTGATGTCTTCACCTTGTCTGACCATGATGGCGCAGTGGTAGGGTTACTGCCTTACAGCGCCAGGGACCCGGGTTCAATCCTGACTACAGCTGCTGCCTGTATGGAGTTTGTACCTTCATCCCGTGCCCTGCGTGTGTTTTCTCCAGGATTTCCAGTTTTCTCCCAAATTCAAAAATATGTACAAGTTGGTAGGTTAATAGGCTTGGTTTAATTGTATGTTGTCCCTGGTGTGTGTAGGATAGTGTTAGTCTGTGGGAATCGCTGGTTGCCGCGTACTCGGCGAGCAGAAGGGCCTGTTTCCGCGCTGTATCTCTAAACTAAACTAAACACGCCCTTTCCTCCCAATCCCACCCATCCATTAATCCCTGCCCTTCATGTGGCCCCAAGCCTCGGTGAAAGACATTTTGTACAATGCTGACAGAAGGCAAAGCACTGATCCCTAACAGAGGAAGATCCTGGAAACACCCAGGCACAAAGAAACAATCTCCACCACATAGAGATCAATGAAGAGTCAGTGAAGCACAAAGTGGAAAGTATCAATGTCCCAACAGGAACACTTTAATTCCTCACAGATAATCACTTCATCCGATCATAGAATTGTGGAATGGTTGTAGCACAGAAGGTGGCCATTTGACCCATCATATTCATGCTAACTATCATCCAGCGCAACTCGTTAATTCTCCCCCCTCTCCTTTTGCCATTACATTGCAGCTTTTTCATCACTATATATTTGTCCAATTCTCTCTGGAAAGCCACGATAGAACCCAGCTCCCCAAAGGATGCAGACAGTACACTTCAGACTCCAACTACCTGCTGCCTAAAAAGATTTTCCTCAAGTCATTCTAACATGTTATCCCCTTTATTTTAAACCTATACCTTTTTGTGCTCAGCCTTTCCACTGAAGGGAGCATCCTTCCACAATCCATTCTGTTCAGACTGAATAAATGATGAATAAATGAACAATGATGCCATTGATGTGATGAAAGAGCATTATTGACTTGTCTTCAAACTCTCTCTTCAGTGTGCCATGGTAATAACTGGACAGAGAACAGCCATAAAAAGAATCTCAATTATACCAACCATGTTTACTGTTTAGTTTAGTTTAGAGATACAGCGCGGCAACAGGCCCTTCGGCCCACCAGGTCCTCGCCAACCAGCGATCCCCGCACATTAACACTATCCTACACCCACTAGGGACAATTTTTACATTTACCAAGCCAATTAACCTACAAACCTCTACGTCTTTGGAGTGTGGAAGGAAACCGAGGTTCTCGGAGAAAACCCATGCAGGTCCCGGGGAGAAAGTACAAACTCCGTACAGACAGCACCCGTAGTCGGGATCGAGCCCGGGTCTCCGGCGCTGCATTCACTGTAAGGCAGCAACGCTACCGCTGCGCCACCGTGCCGCATCCATTGTGTCATCTCTTTGTGACATGTTTACAGTTTGACTTGCCGATTCAACTGCTTCAATGCACCATCTCCATCAGTACCGCTACAGTGTGCCCCTCCATCAGTACCACCACAGTGTGTCCCTCCATCAGTACCACCACAGTGTGTCCCTCCATCAGTACCACCACAGTGTGTCCCTCCATCAGTACCACCAAAGTGTGTCCCTCCATCAGTAGCACCACAGTGTGTTACTCCATCAGTACCACCACAGTGTGTCACACCATCAGTACCACCACAGTGTGTTACTCCATCAGTACCACCACAGTGTGTCCCTCCATCAGTATCACCACAGTGTGTCCCTCCATCAGTACCACCACAGTGTGTCACTCCATCAGTACCACCACAGTGTGTTACACCATCAGTACCACCACAATGTGCCCCTCCATCAGTACCACCATAGTGTGCCCCTGCGTCAGTTCTGCCCCATTTTTATCCCTCCATCAGCACTATCTCACTGTGTCCCTCCATCAGTAGGCGGGGAGAGGGCAGCCCAGAGAGGGGGAATAGAGAGCGTAGGAGAGAGAGTAACAGTTCAGAGACAGTGACATCAGTAAGGATGGAGAGAGAAAGAGAGGAGGGAGAGGTGCTGCATCATTCGCTGTTTTATTTAGGTTTAGGACAATTCTGAGGCGGCAATGTTTCCGTTCTCTGAGTGTCGTGAATCTTTGGGTCGTTCCTCCACAGAGGTGATGAAGGAAGGTAGAGAATGTTATTGTCCCATGGTATAGTCAGATATATTCCAGGCAAGCAAGGAGGAAATGGTTCCCGGGGTCAGTCAGCGGGAGTGTGGGGTTGAGGTCACAGTCAGTGAAGCCGCGATCATATTGAGTGGTGAAGCAGATTGGAAGGATGGGGGGCATTTTAGTCTGAGGTGATGTGTTGAACTAATTCCTCAACCTGTGGACAAAGGTCGCCCAGTCCAGTCCACCTTCAAACTGGGCACCAGAAGCCCTGAGAGGGTCCCTGGAATTTGGCATTGCCTTGCTGAGTGAAACGGATTGAAGGAAATCAGACAAACAACATGAGGTGGAGAGTTGGATCCGATGGAGTTTGAAACAATATCCCCTTTGCTGGAACAATGCCGCCGCTCCCAATTTCCATCCCTGAGTATCTATCGCCACAATTCCCAGTCTTTGGAGTTTCTCAATGAATTCCCTGATTAAATCACAACCTGTCTCAGCAGGGATTTCACTCGGCTGATGTCATCTGTTTGTGAATCATTTCTAAATCTCTATTTTTAAACTCTGTTGAAACTTCCCGGTGGAGACGGAAAATGGTATAAAAGCTCCAGGAATGTTCTGTCCCAGCATTTCATTCCGAGACATTACCGGTAGCTCACGGGGACACGTCGCTGGGCAGAGAAATGGGGCTTTATGAATATGAAGCCGTGGAGAAAATCCTGTACGTGATCATTGCTGCCGTTGGAGTCCCTGGTAAGTGAGCAGAACAATTCAAGTTTATAACTCCATCCGTGTGTTAACTGGTGTTGGCCTGATTCTCATCATGTTACAAGTTCCCAACTGGTGATCGTTGTACAAGAATATGTGAAGAATATTACTCCTCTCAGTGAAATATTTGTGAATTTACGATGCTGTGATTTTTCTTATTTCCAAGACAGCTGAAACTAAGCCTATTTTTCTCTCACTGCTGCCGGCCTGGAGCCACTAGAATGTTGTTCTTGCCTTCAGTGGCACCTTGCCCAGAGTTGTCCCAGTGCTCGGGACAGGCAGGCAGGCAGGCAGGCAGCTCTCCGGGACGGTTTGACTGGGAGAGAGGGGTTCACATTGTGAAGTTCACTGTGACTGAGTTATTGATCAGAGTGAACAGCCGCTCCTGTGGACACTGTGTCTCACTGTGGAGTCTGTCTGTCACAGTCGGATTCCACCCATCAATAATTGGATCCATCTCCTGGACCAGTGATCGCGGATCTACCGCCGTGTGTGTGTATGTGTGTTGTTACTGAACTGAACTCACTGTGGAATGAATCCATTAACGGAGCCACTCTGCAGCCGGATTCCATGTTGTCCCTGCCTTCCCTCTAGAAGCCTCCTCGTCCCCATCAGATGCCGAGTTCCCTGAGCCCTGATTAAACGCGGCCGGCCGCTCACGGTTAAGTCTGTGAAAGCGGCCCCATCACAGACTGTGAGCAGCAGCCGGGTTCACTATAGAAATGACCATTACGCCTATTGTAGTGGGTGGGTGGCTGCTCGTTCCCTCCCCGCCCTTTACCTTATCTCATCACCCCTGAAGCAGGCAGGCAGGTCGGGCACAGTCGGAGCCGGCTCTGACATTGTTCCCCATGATCAACTCACCTGTGAGGAAGGGTTAGTTAGCAGTCTTGTTGTACGTGCCCCCTTGGGCAAGAGTGACCATAATATGGTTGAGTTCTTCATTAGGATGGAGAGTGACATTGTTAATTCAGAAACAATGGTTCTGAACTTAAAGAAAGGTAACTTTGAGGGTATGAGACATGAATTGGCCATGATTGACTGGCAATTAATTCTAAAAGGGTTGACGGTGGACATGCAATGGAAGACATTTAAAGACTGCATGGATGAACTACAAAATTGTTCATCCCAGTTTGGCAAAAGAATAAATCAGGGAAGGTAGTGCATCCGTGGATAACAAGGGAAATCAGGGATGGTATCAAAGCGAAGGATGATGCGTACACATTAGCCAGAAAAAGCAGCATACCGGAGGACTGGGAGAAATTCAGAGACAAGCAGAGGAGGACAAAGGGCTTAATTAGGAAAGGAAAAATAGATTATGAAAGAAAACTGGCAGGGAACATAAAAACTGACTGCAAAAGTTTTTATAAATATGTAAAAAGAAAGAGATTAGTTAAAACAAATGTAGGTCCCTTGCAGTCAGAAACAGGTGAGTTGATCATGGGGAACAAGGATATGGCGGACCAATTGAATAACTACTTTGGTTCCGTCTTCACTAAGGAAGTATAAATAATCTGCCGGAAATAGCAGGGGACCGCGGGTCAAAGGAGTTGGAGGAATTGAGTGAAATCCAGGTTAGTCGGGAAGTGGTTTTGGGTAAATTGAATGGATTAAAGGCCGATAAATCCCCAGGGCCAGATAGGGTGCATCCCAGAGTACTTAAGGAAGTAGCTCCAGAAATAGTGGATGCATTAGTAATAATCTTTCAAAATTCTTTAGATTCTGGAGTAGTTCCTGAGGATTGGCGGGTAGCAAACGTAACCCCACTTTTTAAGAAGGGAGGGAGAGAGAAAACGGGGAATTACAGACCAGTTAGTCTAACATCGGTAGTGGGGAAACTGCTAGAGTCAGTTATTAAAGATGGGATAGCAGCACATTTGGAAAGTGGTGAAATCATTGGACAAAGTCAGCATGGATTTACGAAAGGTAAACCATGTCTGACGAATCTTATAGAATTTTTCGAGGATGTAACTAGTAGCGTGGATAGGGGAGAACCAGTGGATGTGGTGTATCTGGACTTCCAGAAGGCTTTCGACAAGGTCCCACATAAGAGATTAGTATACAAACTTAAAGCACATGGCATTGGGGGTTCAGTATTGATGTGGATAGAGAACTGGCTGGCAAACAGGAAGCAAAGAGTAGGAGTAAACGGGTCCTTTTCACAATGGCAGGCAGTGACTAGTGGGGTACCGCAACGCTCAGTGCTGGGACCCCAGCTATTTACAATATATATTAATGACCTGGATGAGGGAATTGAAGGCAATATCTCCAAGTTTGCGGATGACACTAAGCTGGGGGGCAGTGTTAGCCTGTGAGGAGGATGCTAGGAGACTGCAAGGTGACTTGGATAGGCTGGGTGAGTGGGCAAATGTTTGGGCAGATGCAGTA
>JAXLNO010004888.1:0-25817 GCA_038087875.1 Malacoraja senta | reverse complement strand
AAATTAGCTGAGATCTTTTTTTGTTCCTGAAATAGAAACACAAGATGGGACTTCTGCTGTCTGAGTGGTTGAAGGACTATTTATGTCTCATCATGATTAATAAAGAGCTAGAAAGTTGAAGGATGCTTGATCTGTTTTATGAAGTTTGGCGATATGCCTGACAAATGCAGGAAATGAGCCAACAGAACGACTCGTGTGTCCAGTGGATACATCGTGCTGCCTGCACTCGGCTGTTCCGACTGGAAGCACTGGCACTGAGGTGTCTCAACAGAAATAAGAGGCCAACATCCACACCACCCCTGGCGGATGTCAAAGAGCAAGACGTACCGAGTGAATAATTTACCAATGCATTCTGGTAATTATGGAACTAAGAGATCACAAGGGGAGAAAGAACTGAAAACTGAATGGAATAGTGGTTTAGGGATGAAGAATGAGGGAGAGCGAGGCATGTGAATGAAAAATGTACAGGGAAATAAAGTGAGCGCAAGGAGTGAAATGAAGTTAATAAGAATCACACAAAACATGATTAAGAAAGCACTCCTTACTGAACATGAGAGAGAGAGTGAAGTCTGTATGTGTGTCCCTGTGTGAATGTGTGTGTGTGTGTGTGGTGTGTGTGTGTGTGGTGTGTGCGCTTGGTGTGTGTGTGTGTGTGTGTGTGTGTGTGTGTGTGTGTGTGTGTGTGTGGGTGTGTGAGGGGGGGTGTGTGGGGGTGTGTGTGTGGGGGTGTGTGTGTGGGGGTGTGTGTGGGGGTGTGTGTGGGGGTGTGTGTGGGGGGGGGTGTGTGTGGGGTGTGTGTGGGGTGTGTGTGGGGGTGTGTGTGGGGGTGTGTGGGGGTGTGTGTGTGGTGTGTGTGGTGTGTGTGTGTGCGCGTCTCTCTTTTATTCTGTCTGTCTATATGTGCATATGGTGTGTGTATCTTTATGACATGTCTGAAGAAGTGTCTCGACCCAAAACGTCACCTATTCCTTCGCTCCATAGATGCTGCCTCACCCGCTGTGTTTCTCAAGCATTTCTGTCTTCCTTTGATTTTTCCAGCATCTGTAGTTCTTTCTTTAACTTTATGACTGTGGGTGTGTGTCTGTCTATACATTTATATTTAGTGGAATGGCAGACTCAGCTATGGAATCAACTGTTGTTATCTCGTTGTACTTCTATCTCGCTATGGCACTCTGAGTCCTTGGAGCAAAGAGGTCTGAGGAGAGTTCACAAGGTCATGTTAGGTTTCCATTTGTGGATGATTCAGGGACCAGCAGATGCAATTAGTGATGGTCAAAGCTGCAGGGCAGATGCGAGCTCAAGCTTGTTTGCAGCAAGGGTGCTTGTGATTTGGAACTCAGTGACTGCAGGGATTGATGAAACAAAGAGAATTAGGGCTTTTGAAAGAAAACAGAAAATAATTGGCATTGATATATGGAAAGAGTAATGAATGGGATTTTCTGTGAGGTTGATATGGTTTAAAATGACTTCTTGTTATGCTGTAACTATTATTATCCCATATTTCTAGATTTAACAAACAAATATCAATAAATACATTGCAGTTTTGTTGTTCATTGGCCTATTCAAAAGATTTCAACCTTCACAATGATGCTGTAAGATCTGCTGATCACCGCATGGTCCCTTTCGATGGAGTTGAGGGGGGAGGAGATTGGTTTGTGTGATGCATTGGGCTGCCTCCACAACTTTGCAGTTTCCTGCAGTCCTGGGCTGTGCAGTGCAGTTACCATGCATCTACACTTCATGCTGCACTGGAGGGCAGCCAATATTATCAAGGACTGCTCACAACCCCGTCCTTCCCTCTTTTTCCGCTCTCCCGTTGGACAAAAACACAAAATCTTGAAAGCACATACCACCAGACAGCTCCTTTCCCTTGACACTTGAATGGACATCTCATATGCTGGGGATGTATTCCCCATCTTCCAATCTACTTCACTGCAGCCCTTGCACTTTTCTATCTGCATTTTCTCTGAAGTTCTAACACTATAATTGCACTCTGTTTATTTTCTCTTTTGGTTCGTACACAAAACAATGTTGTTCACTGTATCTGGATAACCGTGACAACGGCAATCCAATATCAATAGCTTTGTTCGAGTAATCTGTGCCATTGCCTTCCTTTCCCAAAGCTCATATATTATTCTTCAATCTTTATAACCTGTACCACTCTATCAATGTTACCAAACAATTACCCAGGAGAAGAAAACCGCTATGTCCTGATCAGATTGCAAAACAACTGGTGCCAGGGGTTATGTTGAGAAGGCAGGAGAATGGGGTTAGGAGGGAAAGATAGATCAGCCACGATTGAATGGCGGACAATAAACAATAGACAATTGGTATCACATTCAATGTGATCATGGCTGATCACCCCCAATCAGTACCCCGTTCCTGCCTTCTCCCCATATCCCCTGACTCCGCTATTTTTAAGAGCCCTATCTAGCTCTCTCTTGAAAGCATCCAGAGAACCGGCCTCCACCGCCCTCTGAGGCAGAGAATTCCACAGACTCACCACTCTCTGCGAGAAAAAGTGTTTCCTCGTCTCCATTCTAAATGGTTTACTCCTTATTCTTAAACTGTGGCCCCTGGTTCTATACTCCCCCAACATTGGGAACATGTGTGCTGCCTCTAGTGTGTCCAAGCCCTTAACAATCTTATATGTTTCAATGAGATCCCTCTCATCCTTCTAAACTCCAGTTTGGCCTAATTCTGCTTCTATTATTTATGAACCTATGAACACTGTGTGAACAAAGGGTTGCATTGCTCATAGAGGTGTTACAGTTTAATCTGTGACCATTCCCTCATTGAGGTCATTTCTGACTGTGGATGATTAGTGTTTCAGTAAACGTACTCCAGGAAGGGTGTGTCAATAAGTGTTATTAAATCATCATTCAGAGTGATGGACTTCAGAGAGACCTCCTCGGCTTGGCTGTCTGGATTTGATTACTGATAAAGTTTAATGTGGAATTTGAGAAGCAGGAGACAGAATATTCATTTAACAATATTAATGACTAAGGAAGGTAAAGATTTCCATTGAGATGTTCGTGCAATAAAGCCATCAATCTGGGTTATCAAGTTACGAATTGGACTCCGCAGCTCTTAAGTGCAGTGTCTGTTTTCAAACTTTTTGGACAGCTGTGTTTGCGGGTCAAAGCGTTTAATGGAAGAGTAGATTCAATGGGTTGTTGCAAAGATCTTGCTCGCTGGAATCAACCATTCTGAAATAGAGTCTTGGAGTGATACAGTGTGGAAACAGGCCCCCAACATGTCCCAGCTACAGTGGCCTCACCTGCCTGTGCTTGGTCCTTATCCCTCTAAACCTGTCCTATCTGTCTAACTGTTTCTTAAATGTTGGGATAGTCCCTCAACTACCTCCTCCATACACCCACCACCCTTTGTGTGAAAAAGTTACTCCTCAGATTACTATTAAATTTATTCCCTTTCATCTTGAACCTATGTCCTCTGGGCCTCGATTCCCCTACTCTGGGCAAGAGACCAGGCCTTTATTTAAATCTGAGTAAAGGCTGGACTACCGAACATTGAAGTACAAGACATGATGAGTGGGAGTGAGTGTGAGACTGCCCCAGATCTCTTGTCCATTCTCACGTGAAGTTCAAAAGCAGAGGAAAGTTTTGCAGGGATTCTCAAACTCCCTAAGGATTCTCTAAGGGCAGCAAGGTGGCGCAGCTGGTAGAGCTGCTGCCTCACAGAAACCCGGGTTCGATCCTGACCTGGGCAGCTTTTTGTGCGGAGTTTGCACGTTCTCCTGTGACTGCGAGGGTTTTCTCCGAGTGCTCTGCTTTCCTCCCACATCTCAAGGCCATGTGGGTTTGTAGGTTCATTGGCCCTCAGTAAATTGTCCCTAGTGGGTAGGGAGTGAATGTGAAAGTGGGATAACATACAACTAGAAGACAGACACACAGTGCAAGAGTAACTCAGCGGGTCAGGCAGCATCCCTGGAGAAAAAGGACAGGTGACGCTTTGGGTTGGGACCCTTCCTCAGACTAGTGACAAAGAACTAGTGTGAATAGGTGATCGATGGTCAGCGTGGACTCGTTGGACCAAAGAGCCTGTTTCCATGATGTATCTCTATCCTGGGGAATTATTGCTCTGATTTTATGCCTTGTGAGAACTTGTTTGTTTGGGATCTGAGATTCCACTGATTTCAATAGGAATTCCAGGTCTGTGCATGAGGAAATAAAGGTGATGGTAGACTCAAAATGCTGGAGTAACTCAGAAGGTCAGGCAGCATCCCTGGAGAGAACGAATAGTTACATTGTTTTTCAAAAAGTACATTTACTTCAGTTTAAATCTTCCAAAAGAAGAAATTCCTTCTCATCTCTGTCATAAGTGGGTAATCCCCTTCTCAGAAAACTATTCCCATGAGTTCTGGATAACTCCACAATCTCCTCTCAGCAACCACCACATTAGCTCGCCTCAGAATCTTTCAATAAGATCACCACCTAATCTTATAAACCTCATTGAATATGGGTGCACCAAGCGCAACATTTCGTCAGATATCAATCCCCTCATCTCAAGGATTAATCTAGTTTACTGACACCAATGCAAATATGTCTCTATATAACGAACACTCTTGTTTGTGCCGACAATGTGGCCATGATGTGTCAATCTGTTTTTCCTATCTTCTTCCAAACGCTTGGCCACAGCCTTCCCATTTTCACACATCCGACTCACATTTTTCCCGTCGTGGCGATAAACATCTTCCTGTCGCATTCCCACCGAAGTTATTAATCCTTTAAATTTAAAAAACAGCTAACATCAAAAACTCGCCCATTTCGGAAAATAAACCCCGAGTGACGTCACAATGCACTCGCAAGGCAGGACGGGACAGTCCGGGAGGGGAGGGCACTACAGCGTTTCAACGGCAGTTCACAAGGCAGGACGGGACATTCCAGGAGGGAGGGCACTACAGCGTTTCAACGGCAGTTCGCAAAGCACGACGGGACACTCCGGGAGGGAGGGGCACTCCAGTGCTCGCGGTGAACGAGGAATGGCAGCATGGAGTTTGTACATTCTCCCCGTGACCTGTGTGGGCTTTCACAGGGTGCCCCGGATTCCTCCCACATCCAATTACATGCAGGTTTGTAGGTTAATTGGCTTGGTATCATTGCAACTTGCCCTAGTGTGTGTAGGATAGTGTTAGTGTGCAGGGATCGCTTGTCGGTGCGGACTCGGTGGGCTGAAGGGCCCCGTTTCCATGCGGTATCTCTAAACTAAACTAAGGTAAACTAAACTAAACCATATGTAGTTCTACAGCTATGGCCACACCAGCACAGTACAATAGGGGAACAAAACCTCCATCCTTTAGACTCTAAGCCTCGGACATGAAAAGCCGGGCTTTCCATAACCCTTCCTAATGATCACATCTGTTTTACCATTTATTTATTGGGACTCCTACATCCCTCTGTACGGAATGTTTTTTTGTTTCCAGTTAAATAATAATTTGCTTTATTATTCTTCCTTCAAAAGTAGGTAACGTCAGTTTTTCACACATTTGTCAGCTTCTTGCCCATTTATTTGACTTAATTGTCCATCTTCACTAGTAGTAACAAGGAGCTGCAGATGTGTCAGCTACAAACTGACACAAAGTGCCGGAGTAACTCAGCGAGTCTGAAGAAGGGTCCTGGCATGAAACATCACCTACCTCTATCCTCCAGAGATGCTGCCTGACCGTTGAGTTACTCCAGCACTTTGGGTCCAGCTTTGCAAGTTCTGTATTCTCCTCACAACTAACTATCTTGGTTTCATCACAACTATGACTTTCAGAAATTCAGTCCTTTCCAAGTTATTCCATATGTTATAAATACTTGAGGCCCCAGGAGTAATTGCAATGGTTACTGGCTGTGAATCTGGTTACTATGAGTTAGATATTCACTGAGAACTGTGACTATATTGTGTTCTTCCCACTGCGCTCTAAGAATCATAGAGCGGTACAACAAGGAAGCAAACCATTCTCCCCAACTCGTCCACACTGACCAGAGACACTTTTCTGTATTAATCCCATTGCCTAAAATGTTGTCCTTAGTTCAAATGTTCTTGGGGCAGAATTAGGCCATTTGGCCCATCAACTCTACCCTGACATTCAATTATGGCTGATCCATCTTTGCCTCTCAACCCCATTATAGTTATAGTCATGAGTGATACAATGGAAACAGACCCTTTGGCCCAACTTGCCCACACCGGCCAACATGTCCCATCTGCACTAGTCCCACCAGCCCGTGTCTGGCCCATATCCTTCCAAACCTGTTCTATCCATGTACCTGTCTAACTGTTTCTTACATGTTGGGATAGTCCCTGCCTCAAGTTCCTCCTCTGGCAGATCGTTCCATACACCCGCCACCCTTTGTGTGAAAAAGTTAAACCTCAGATTCCTATTAAATATTTTCCCCATCACCTTAAACCTATGTCCTCCATTCACCTACTCTGGGCAAAAGACTCTGTGCATCTACCTGATCTATTCCTCTCATGATTTTACACACCTCTACAAGATCACCCATTCTTCTGCCTTCTCCCCATAACCCCTGATACCCTTACTAATCAAGAATCTGTCAATCTCTGCCATAAAAAACATCCATTGTTCTTGGCCTCCACAGTCATCTGTGGCAATAAGTTCCTTTGTGTCTAAGCAATTCAAGGGCTCATCTAGACTCTTCTTAAATAGGGATGGAACAGTGGTGCAGTGATGAGGTTGCTGCCTCAGTAACTCTTAGAACGTTTTGAATGATATTGGAGGACAATCCCTGGTGTTCCCAGCAGCCATGTAGTTCCTTTATTCATTTCTAAAGGTCACACTAGAATAGTGGTTAAGTTGCTGGGCCAGATACAAAGGTAAAGACATTGATTGAGAGACATGCTTGAATCGCAACACAGCACCTGGGGAATTCAAATCCAAGCAGGGACGAAGAGCTCATCTCAGGAATGGTGATTGAAAACTGCTGGACTGTAGTGGAGTACAGCTCTGATTATTCATATCCTTCAGGAGAAGACATTTGCCTCCTGCCCCACCACATCTTATTTGAACTGGCAGCTAATTAGGTCTATTAGAGTTGTTCGAGTCGAGAAACAACCAGGTACCCCAGCAGTCCTTCCAGGTGAGACAAAGGTTCACGTGCACCTCCTCTAACCTCGTCAACTGCATCTGGTGTTCCCGATGTGGCCTCCTGCACCTCGGCAAGACCAAGCTTAGATTCAGCGACCGTTTCACTGAATACTTGAGCTCAGTCCAGCAAGGCCCACTGGATCTCCCGGTTGGCAGCCATTTCTAGCTACCCTTCCCACTTCCACACTGACCTTTCTGTCCTGGGCCTCCTCCATTGCCAGAGTGGGACCACACACAAACTGGAGGAACACCATCTCATATCCCTGTGGGCAGGTTACAGCTTAAACCTTCAACGGTGTTAATATTGAATTCTCCAATTTTTGGTAACCCTTCACTAACCCCCACTCCCCGCTACAGTTATCCCCTAAAAAGCCCCCCCCACCCCCAACCCCACACCACCCCCACCACCACCCCCACCCCCACCCCATCCTCTCTTTCCCCTCCTTCCCTCCCCTGTACCCACCTGAACTCTCACCTATATCTCCCCTCCCCCCAACCCGCCACTTTCCTCCCTCTGACTTTACAATCCACAACTCTTCAAACCTGTCTCACACCTTCCTTTCTTTCTTATCTCCGGCCTTCATTGTCAACCATCTGCCTATCAAAACCCTCTCCTCCTCCTCCTCCTCCTCCTCCTCCTCACCTATGTCGACCTACTACCTGCCACGCTTTGTCCTGCTTCTGCCCTTTTCCAGTTTTCTTCCCCCCCTATACAATAGGTCTGAAGAAGGGCCTCAACCCTAAATGCCACCTACCATGCTCTCCAGGGATGCTGCCTGACCCGCTGAGCTACTCCAGCACTTGTGTTCTAGTGTCATAGACTCATTCAGCTGTACAGCAAGGACACAGCCCTTTGGGCGACCTTGTCCATACCAACCAAGTTGGCATATTGGAGAGTCCCATTTGCCTTAGTTGGCCGATATCCCTCCAAGGCTTCCTATCTATATATCTGTCCAAAACTCTTTATTGTATCCACTTCCATAGCTTATTACACTTGACTCCTGTGTCCTCAGTTCAGGGGTAATTTGAGATGGACAGCAAATATCAGTCAATAATATCCACTTAGCAAGAAGGAATACAGGATTAATTACAGATACAATCTGGATAGTGACTGTTCTTTGCTCTGGGGCGAATGTCTTGAAAAACTTGACACTCTGAAAACGTATGTTGGCTACAAAAGCCCTCACATTTAGCACCAGGTTTTCAACCTGTGTTGCTTTGTTTGCAGTGCTCTGCTGGACACAAAAGATTATAGAAATGGTAGCGATAAGTACATAAAACAAAGAATATTGCAGCTGAGGAACAGGCCCTTCAACCCCCTATTTCTGTGCCAAACATTATGCCAAGACCAACTCTTCTCTGCATATTTAGTTTAGTTTAGTTTAGAGATACAACGCAGAAACAGGCCCATCGCCCACCGAGTCCGCGCCGACCAGCGATCCCCACACACTAACACCATCTTACACACTAGAGACAGATTACAATTCTACCGACCCAATTAACCTGCAAACCTGTACGTCTTTGGAGTGCGGGAAGAAACCGGAGCACCCGGAGAAAACCCACGTGATCACAGGGAGAACGTCCAAACTCCATAGAGACAGCACCTGTAGTCAGGATTCAACCCGGGTCTCTGGCGCTATGAAACAGCAACTCTCACAGTTGTGCCACCGTGCTGCCTCATATAATCCAGATCCCACCATTGCCTGCATATCCAGGTGCCTATCTGAAAGTCTCTTACATATCACAATTGTATCTGCCTCCACCACCACCCCTGGCAGTGGAACCCTCCGCATCGACAACTTATGTAATTACAATTCCCCATGTTTCTCAGATTATTTTTCTTGCTTTTCACCTTCTGCTGGTTTTCCAGGATGGTCTACTCAACTAATAGTCACAACTGTGGGTAAAAATAGCCTTAAAAGATGGGAAAATTGATATTTATATGGTGGTGTTCCTTTCTCCCTGGTTAAACAGAGATTATTACAGTCAATGAAGTAGCTTTTGTGTTATCCAGACTCAAGAATTTCCACTCTGCACCATCGGGTGTGTTAACTGCATGGCATCTACTTACTCAGGCTAGTCTGTCCACAACTCCTAAACCCATGACCCCCACAAGCAAGAGCAAGGGCAACAGGGTCATGGAAAACATTTCCCCGCAGGCTTCCCTCCAAGGCACTCAATATCCTGACTGGGAAATACATCACTGTTACAACATTGCTGTAAGATTTTAGTTTAGAGATATAGCGTGGAAACAGACCCTTTGGCCCACCGAGTTCGCAATGACCAGCAAGCCCCACACACTAAAGGGCCTGTCCCACTTTCACGACCTGATAGAGGGGGGAGGGGGCGGGAGGGGGAAACTTTATTTTCAGGTTCCTACCTTCCCGGAGATGTGATCATTTATCGGATCACATTCTCCGTGCTCTGCGGCCTACCATCGATGGAGCTAGAAGCCGCCTCGGACTGTCGTGAGCCCCACCGCGGGGCGCGGACTTACCATCGGAGCGGATCCCTTGCCTGGGATCGCTCCCACCACGGCTTGCGGACTTACCATCAAGGGCTCGCAGTCTCAGGACAGGCTAGTCGGGAGCTCCAATGCCGCAGAAGGTTCGTCCAGCCCCGACGCGAGGTTCGATCGCCCGGCGCGGGGGAGTTGACAACCCCCCGATGCGGGAGCTGAACGCCTCGACACGGAGGGCCCGAAAGCCGCCGGCTACGGGAGTCAAGACCGTCCCGTCAACGGGGGGCACGAGGCCCACGACCGAGGAAGAACTAAGGGAAGGACTTGAACTTTATTTTGCCTTCCATCACAGTGAGGAATGTGTAGGAGTCACTGTGGTGGATGTTCATGTTAAAATGTGTTTTTGAATGATCTGTTGCTTTTAATTGTATGACTGACCTGGCCAGTGAAATTCCTCGTATGTTGCAAAACATACTTGGCGAATAAAATCTGATTCTGAATCTGATTCTGATTCTGATTCTACGACCTCCTACGACCACGTGATGACCATACTGCGAGTATGAGTCAAGGGAAAAACTCGGCAGAGGTCGTGAATTAGGTCGTGAAAGTGGGAAAGGCCCTTAAGACTATCCTATACAGGAAACTGGGGCACCCGGAGAAAACCCGCGCAGGTCACAGGGAGAACGTACAAACTCCGTACAGACAGCAACCGTAGTCAAGATCGAGCCCGGGTCTCTGGCGCTGTAAGGAAGCAACCATGCCACCACATAGTTCAGAAGCTCCGTCCCTAACACAACCCAAATGAACAGCAGTGATTCATGAAGGTAATTCACCAGCGTCTTAATAGAAATTAGAGATATCTAATAATTGTGGCAATATCACACGGCAATAATGAAGTAAACAACCACCTGCAGGTTATGCCAGGATTTGTAGATAGAAGTTTCAGCTCTCCTGCAGGCAGTATAACCCACCATGGAAGGCATGCTGTCAGAAGAAGGGTCTCAACCCGAAAACGTCACCTATTCCTTTTCTCCAGAGATGCTGCTTGACCTGCTGAGTTACTCCAGTTTTTGTGTGTCTATCTTCAGCTTGCATCACAGTTTGGGTTGGGAACAGCTCTGCCCAAGACAGCAAGGAATTGCGTGGAGTTGTGGATGTAGCATAGTCCATCACATCTGCATTTCACGCTGTCTTGGAAAAGCAGCCAACATAATCAAAGACATCCAACCTGGAGTCTGAAGAAGGGTCTCGACCCGAAACTTCATTCATTCCTTCTATCCAGAGATGCTGCCTGTCCCGCTGAGTTGCTCCATCTTTCTGTGTCTATCTTTGGCTTAAACCAGCATCTGCAGTTGCACTTACACACATAGGATGGTGGGTGTATGGAACAAGCTGCCAGAGGAGGTAGTTGAGGCTGGGACTATCCCATCATTTAAGAAACAGTTAGACAGGTACATGGATAGGACAGGTTTGGTGGGACATGGATCAAGCGCAGGCAAGTGGGACTAGTGTAGGTGGGACATGTTGGCCAGTGTGGGCAAGTTGGGCCGAAGGGCCTGTTTCCACACTGTATCACTCTATGACTATGCAGTTCCTTCCGGCATTTTATCCAACTCCACAGGCAAAAGATACAGAAGCTTGAAAGAAGCACCACCAGACTCAGGAACAGCTTCCCTTCTGTTATCAGGTTTCTGAACTATCCTTCCGTAAGCTAGGGTACTGTTTGATTCACCTCTACCCCATTGCGGACATTGGACTTTGTCTCTGGAACTGGTGCACCACGATGCTGACCCTGTTTCATTCTTCACCCTGTTTCATTCCGTTTGTTCTACCTATTGTACTTCAGTTTGGCTTTATTGTTTTTCCGTCTAGTATTATTGATTTGATTGGAGAGCTTGCAAAGCAAAGCTGTTCATTGTACTTCACTACGTGACTATAATACACCTAAACCTAAAGCTAAATCTAAACAAACAAATGGTACTTAGATGGTCGAGTGGGGAATATGTTCTTGGTGGCATCAGGTGAGGTGGCCTGGTCAAAAGAAGAACTACATATGTTTTGTTAAGTATTACCAGGGAACCGTTTACATTGGCCCAAGCCATTAGAGTAATTCAACAACTAATCTCCTGGTGAACGTTGGGCTTTACTGCAGGTTCCCTCAGAAGTAAAGGACATTCCTTTAGGAAGGAGATGAGGAGGATTTTCTTTACTCGAATGGTGGTGAATCTATGGAATTCATTGCCACAGAAGGCTGTGGAGGCCAAGTCAATGGATAGTTTTAAGGCAGAGATAGATAGATTCTTGATTAGTACGGTGTCAGGGGTTATGGGGAGAAAGCAGGAGAATTGGGTTAAGAGGGAAAGATAGATCAGCCATGATTGAATGGTGGTGGACTTGATGGGCCGAATGGCCTATTTCTGCTCCTATCACTTAGGAACATGAACTTATGAAGGTAAGGTGGTCTGGCCAAATGAAGAACCACTCATGCTTTGTGAAGTATTGCCAGGTAATGCCAAGCCATTCGAGTAAATCAACATGCCTTAGTTTCTCATCTCCTGGAGAATGACCCTTAGACTATGTTGCATGCTTCAATTACTAAACTTGAGTGTAAATTCTGATCGAGCTTACATCCGAGGATGAGTTTTGATCACATGATATGATGAATTAGGTGTGCGTGTGTGTCCTTTGTCTTTCTTATGTGTTGCAGCAATCAGTTAGTATTCACTGCACTGCTTCACCTGGTTTCCATAATGTGTTGGTGAATCACCTTCAAGGGCTTTCTGATTAATGCTACGAGTTTATCATTAAAAGTTTGTCATTAAAACAAGCAACGTAGTGCAAAACCCCATGAAATGAGGAAGTAATTTGAAGTTTGTTCCATTTCCCGCCACGATGAATCTGAATGAGAACCTTAATGAGGAGGCAGAGCAGAGGTGGAGTGTGCAGGGCCACAGACTGGGGGCAAAGACCCTTTTACAGTTTACATCTACCTGATGAGACGAATGACCTAAGATGGACACAAAAAGCTGGAGCAACTCAGCGGGTCGCACAGCATCGCTGGAGAGAAGGAATGGGTGACGTTTTGGGTCGAGACCCTTCTTCAGACTGAGAGTCAGGGGAAAGGGAAATGAAGGATATAGACATTGATATAGAGAGATATAGAACAAATGAGGATTTTTCCCATCAATGACAAATAAAAGACTTATCAGTGTTTAAAAATTCTTGGGATTCTCTCTCCTGTCAATCACCGCCATGAAGGCCACGCCCCTTCCGGTAGGAGGGGGGAGGTACTATTAAACCCAGAAGTGTGGGCGTGGCTCAGTCTGTCTGCAATGAATGAATGAATACTTTATTGTCATTATAACATGTAAACATGTACAACGAAATTAGAAATGCCAACTAGTCAGTGCACCATTCACACATTTTCTTAGAGCAAAAGTCTAAGATAAACAACTAAAATAAATAACATGAAAAACCCCCCACATTCTTCTGTCTATTTCCCAGTCCCTTTGGTGTGTAGCACACCTGTACTCATTTGGTGGCTACATTAAGTGTATTTATTGCTGTGGGATAAAAACTGTTTTTGAGTCTGTTTGTCCTTGTCCTCATTGATCTGTACCGTCTGCCTGACGGCAGCAGTACAAACAGGGAGTGTCCGGGGTGGAAAATGTCCTTTATGATCTTCTTGGATTTTTTGAGACAGTGGGAACTGTGTAGGTCCTTCAAGGTGAGGAGAGGGCAGCCGATAATCTTCTGGGCGTTGTCAATTGCCCTCTGGAGCGCTTTCCTCTTAGCCGCTGTGCAGCTGGTGTACCACACGCATACACAGTATGTTAAGATGCTCTCTATTGAGCACCGATAAAAGGATAGCAGCAGTCTCTGGGTGATGTTGTTCTTCCTGAGCACCCTCGGGAAGTACAGTCTCTGCTGGACCTTTTTCAGCAGCGCAGAGGTGTTCACGCTCCAAGTCAGGTCCTCCTCAATGTGGATTCCCAGGAAGCGGAAATCCGCCACCCTTTCCACACAGTCCCCATCGATGATTAGTGGTGTAATGTCCGTTTTCTTCTTCCTGTAGTCAATTATGAGCTCCTTGGTCTTTGAGGTGTTGAGGAGCAGGTTATTCTCTCCACACCACCCTGTCAGCTGCTCCACCTCATCCCTGTAGGCGTACTCATCCCCCCCAGAGATGAGCCCCACCACCGTGGTGTCATCCGCGAATTTGACAATGGTGGGCGGTGATGGGCGGTGATTGACTGTGGTGGGCGGGGGTGCAGTCATATGTGTAGATGGTGTAAAGCAGGGGGCTCAGCACGCAGCCCCTGTGGAGAGCCGGTACTGAGGCTGAGGGCCGTAGATGTGTGATGGCCCACTCTGACTCTCTGACTGCGACCCGACAGGAAGCTCTTTATCCACATGCAGGTGGAGTGTGGAAGTCCCCGGTCCCCCAGTTTGTCCACCAGTTTGTGGGGAAGGATGGTGTTAAAAGCAGAGCTGTAGTCCACAAAGAGCATCCGCACGTAGCTCCCCCGCTGCTCCAGATGTGACAGTGCAGCATGGAGGGCTGTGGCTACAGCATCCTCTGTGGATCTATTCGCTCTATACGCAAACTGGTGGGGGTCAAAGCTTCGGGGCAGGAGTGATGTGATGTGACCCCGGACCAGTTTTTCAAAACACTTCATCACCACTGGTGTGAGTGCGACTGGCCGGTAGTCGTTGAGACTGGAAATGTGGGTTTTTTTGGGCAAGGGGACTATGGTGGAGGACTTCAGACAGGATGGGACAGTGGACTGGGCCAGAGACTGGTTGAAAATCCTCGTAAAGACTCCAGCCAGCTGGTCTGCGCAGTCCTTCAGCACGCGTCCAGAAACGCCGTCGG
Organism: Malacoraja senta; assembly: GCA_038087875.1. NCBI lineage: Eukaryota > Metazoa > Chordata > Chondrichthyes > Rajiformes > Rajidae > Malacoraja > Malacoraja senta. The sequence continues at coordinate 11,369 of JAXLNO010004888.1, read as the reverse complement.
GTCCAGCAGCCTTCCTCGGATTGATGGCCCGCAGCGTGCGCCTCACCTCATGCTCCTCTATTTTGAGAGATAAGCTGCTGTGGACCATGTGGTGTGATATGGCTGTCTCTGGTGGCTCCACTTCAAAGCGTGCAAAGAAGAGGTTCAGCTCCTCTGCCAGCAAGGCATCACCTTCAGCAGCTCCAAGGTTGGTCTTGTAGTTGGTGAGATACTTGATCCCCTGCCACACCTGCCTGCTGTTGTTACTGTCCAGGTGGTCCTCTATCCTCCTTCTGTAGTCTGATTTGGCCTCTCTGATGCCTCTCTTCAAGTTAGCTCGGGCCGTGCTGTATAAAGCCCTATCGCCAGACCTAAAAACGGTGTTTCTCTCTTTTAACAGCCGCTGGACCTCCCTGGTCATCCAGGGGCTTCTGGTTGGGATAGACCTGGATGCGTTTGTCCACTGTGACAGTGACCATGCAGTTTTTAATGTAACATAGTACACTGTCTGTGAACAGCTCCAGGTCCTGGTGTTCAAACACATCCCAGTTGGTCCTGTCGAAGCAGTCCTGCAGCTGCTGAGAGGCACCATCAGGCCAAGTTGTGATGGTCTTTGTGACCTCTCCCTTGCAAGATGGCGAGGGAGAGGTCACGATTCTCTGTCTGAGCTGGGAAACTACAGAACACTGTGAATATGCAATGTACTTGAATAAATGATTTTTTAGCCCTTAATGAAAATGAAATGAGTTGCTTGGCCTGCCCTGTGCTTGAAACTGCAATGGCAATGGAAATGAAGTGAAAATGCAATGAGCTGTTTGGCATGGGCCTGCCTTGTGCTTGAAACTGCAATGGCAATGGAAATGAAGTGAAAATGCAATGAGCTGTTTGGCTTGAGCCTGCCATGTGCTTGAAACTGCAATGGCAATGGAAATGTAATGAAAATGCAATGAACTGTTTGGCTTGAGCCTACCCTGTGCTTGAAAGTGCAATGGCAATGGAGACGAAGTGAAAATGCAATCAGCTGTTTAGCTTGAGCCTGCTCTGTGCTTGTAACTGCAATGGCAATGGAAATGAAGTGAAAATGCTATCAGCTGTTTGGCTTGGGCGTGCCCTGTGCTTGAAAGTGTAATGTCAATGGAAATGAACTAAAAATCCAATCAGCTGTTTGGCTTGAGCCTGCCATGTGCTTGAAAGTGCAATGGCAATGGAAGTGAAATGAAAAGGCAATGAGCTATTCGGCCTGCCCTGTGCTTGAAACTGCAATGCAATTGGAAATGAAATGAAATTAGTTGTTTGGCCTGCCTGAAACCACTAATTTCAGCCCACAATGCCCCTAATGGCTGAGAAACCAGTCCCTTTTGCCCAAAATGTTCATATTAGACCAGGAGGAGCATTTTGGCCCAAAAAGTCTGTGCCAGGCCAGGAAAAGTCCAGAAAAAGTGCCTTTCACTGAGATTTCACTCAGATTTTTTTTTAAGGAGCCCCTTCGGCCAATCAGGCCAGTACTAGCCCAGAAGTCCCTTTGACCCATCAGTATTCCCCCCTGCAGGTTTTTAACTTCACCCCAGTATTTTTCTCCCTCCCTTCATTTGCTCCCTGTGGAATCCAGGCCAGGATAGACTTTCCTCCTTCATTGCTGTGATCTGCAGAAAAAGATGAAATATGTCTAAAATTGATTCTCCACCCTACCCCCCTTCTCTCTCACAGAGTCTCTCACCTGTTTTGGGCAGAATTTCTGGCAGTTTCTGAGCTGCCAGCCCACCAGGCCTGACTGACTGAGCTGCCAGCCCACCAGGCCTGAGTGACTGAGCTGCCAGCCCAATAACCCATTCGGCCCACAATGTCCATACTAGCCCTCTGGAAACCAGTCCCTTTGGCCCACAACACCCATACTAGCGCTCAAGAAAGCCCCCACCACCCCCCCCCACTGGCCAGCAATATTGGAATTGGTGGAGAAGTGGAATATTGTGTTGGGGGACCAACCCTCCCGTGTGAACATGGGACGCAACGGGTCCCACTTAGTCTGGTACAATTACTAAAACTCTCATCTTGACCACTTCCAGTTTGCGTTTTTTTAATTTGTGCAAAAACGGTAAAGTATATCGCTTGGATTTTTTTTGCCACCTTACTCAGCGTTCTCCTCTGCTCCAAGTGCACCATGTTTTGTTCTGATCTGTGAAATATTAGAAAAGGTATGAAGGTTAAAAAAAATGTGAGATCAGCAGATTGGTCTTCTCGCCTGCCAGTCACCATGAAGGTTATGCCCCTTCCGGCATCCGCAGAGAATACAACCTCGGAGGTGGGGCTGAGTCCATGAGCAGCGTGTGAAGTTGAACCGGAAGCCTCTGAATGAAGTCAGATTGGGACCGGGAGCTCTGCGTGAGGCTGAAACTGAAGGTGTGGGGTGAGCAGTGTGCGAGGTGCGTCTGTTGCGACCACCCCCCCCTTCTCCCACCCCCCTTCCCCACCCCACCTCCCTTCCCCCTTCCCCCATTCCCCCCTTCCCCCCCTTCCCCCACCCCCCGTCACCCACACCCCCTTCCCCCACACACCCCCTTTCACCCACACCGCCTTCCCACACCCCCTTCCCCCACCCCCCCTTCCTCATTCCCCACACCCTCCTCCCCACCCCCTTCCTCCACCCCCCTACCTCCACACCCCCCTACCCCCACATCCCCCCTACACCCACACCCCCACCCCCACACCCCCCTTCGACCACCCCTTCCACCACCACTCTTTCCACCACCACCCCTTCCACCACAGCCCATTCCCCACCCCCAGTTCCACAACCCCCCTTTCCCCCACCTCCTCTTCCCCACCCCCCTTCCTGCTTCACCCACCCCCTCCCCACCCTTCCCCCCTTCCCCCACCCCCCCCTCCCCCCTTCCCCCACTTCCCCACACACCCCTTCCCCACACACCCCCTTCCCCACACACCCCCTTTCCCACACACACCCTTCCCCACACCCCCCCTTCCCTACACCCCCCCTTCCCACACACCCCCTTCCCCACATCACCCCCCCACCACCCTCCTCCCCCACACCACCCCTCCCCCACAGTTGTGGAATATTGCTTTGGGGAATGGGTTGCGTTGGGGAACCATGCCCTCCCGTGTGACTGGGACCCAACAGGTCCCACTTAGTCTGGTATATTACCAAAACTCTCATCTTGTTTGTTTGTTTGTCTGTTTGCGTTTCTGTGATGAGTGTGATCCTGAAATTTCACCTAATGGTACACAGTAGCGCTACAATGTTTGGCCCACCTTATTCAGCATTGTCCTGTGATGTCCTGTATCAAGTTTCCTTCAGGTTGATGGTATATTTTACGTAATTCACATTTAAAACTTTACAAAAACCACTTTGACAAAAATCACTTGCATCTGCACTGCCTGTTAGCAGCGTATGATGTCATAATGGGATCCTGAATCTCATTTATATAAATAATTGCTCTTTTAAAAAAAATTCTGTTTTATTCAAATTCTTCCGTTTTCATTCACAATGATGTCACAATGGGATCGCAAATCTCATTTACATTTAAAGAAATTCACGATTAAAAAAAAACTCAGTTTTAATCGAATTCTTGGGGGGAGGTTTAATTTACAAAAAAAATAGCGATTTTCATTTTGGGGGCTTTTGGTGGGGGGGGGGGGAGGGTTTCCAATTACATAAAAAAATCACAGAAAAAAAACTCCTTAAAAAAAACACATGATTTTCACTGTGGGGGTGGGTGGGTGGGATGGGGGTGGGGATGGGATGGGGGGTGGGGGGGTATGGGACGGGGTGGAAGTTTCCTTGTACCTTGTACCTTGGTCCTTCCGAAGAGTCCACCAGAGACTATACTGGAAGTTGGACAATTTTATACAGGACAATTTCTACATTTACCAAGCCAATTAACCAACAAACCTGTACGTCATTGGAATGTGGGAGGAAACCGAAGATCTTAGAGAAAACCCACGCAGGTCACGGGGAGAACGTACAAATTCCGTACAGACAGCGCCCGTAGTCAGGATCGAACCCGGGTCTCCGGCGCTGCATATTGCTATAATGCAGCAACTCTACCGCTGCACCACTATGAATTTCATTTACATAAAAAATCGCGTTAAAAAACTCCCTTTAAAAAAAAACTCGCAATTTTCATTGGGGGGGGGGGGGCGGTGGAATAGGGGGCAGGTTTCATTTTTTTTAAATCACGATTTTCATTTGATTGAGGGTAGGGGAAAGTAGAGGGAGGGAGCGGTGAGGGAGGCAGTGGGGGAGGGGAGGAGGAGAGGGGAAACAAGAGGGAGGGTGAAGAGCAGGGGCGGGAGTTCTGCGGGTTGAGGGGGAATGGAGAGGGATAGAGGAGGAGGGATGGCGAGGTAATTGTGTTGGGGGACCAGGCCTCCCATGTGACAGGGACCCAATGAGTCCCATTTGGTCTAGTAACTTCATACAATCCTACGATCAAAACTCAGAAGTTTACTGAGAGATTTAATCTTGTCTCTTGAGTTGCGCGTCCCGTCATCGGGTGGCACCGCGTGCGGCAGCCTCGCCAGCAGCTGTTCGTCCTTTCATCATTTTTATTATTTTTACTCTGTCTAAAAGTTTGTTTTTGGAGGTCTTTTAGTCTTTTTTATGTGGGGGGGGGAAGGGGGAAACCACTATCTGGTTGAGGATGTGTCTTTTCTCCGAGTCGCATCTTTGCCCCCTCCTCGTGGCCTACCATCTGGATTGGCGCAGGCTTTCCTGCCGGAGACTGGCAAGAGCTTCAACGGCGGCACAGCACTGACCTACCATCGCGGAGCGGGCGATGCCTTACCGGGGATCACCGTGTTGGAGCTCCGGAGTGTTGGGCCAGCTGATCAACGCCGTGGAGCTGTGGTTTGTGGAGCTTCCAGCGGCACGGACTTTAACATCGTGGAGTCCTGGGACCTCTTGTCGGGGGGTCACCAGCATTGAATCTCCGCCCAGCTCGGCCTGTGGACTTCGGGAGCCGCGGTCTCCAGTAGGAAGTTGCCGATTCGGAAACTCCAAGCCGCTGAGAATGTTCTCTGTTCCGACGCCGGAGCTCCGATCATCCCGGCGAGAGGGCCTGAAGGCCCCGACCACGGGTGAACAAAGAGGAAGATGACTACACTTTATTGCCTTCCCTCACAGTGGGCAACATTGAATCTGCTGTGTGGGGATGTTCATGTTAAATTCTATCGTGTATTGTGTTATTTTTATTCGTATGGCTGTACGGCAATTCAAATCTCACTGTACCAACTGGTCCATGTGGTAATAAATGTCTCTTGAACTCTTGAACTTGAACTTGATTTCCCACTGAAACAATAACCGGTACAATGAATGAGGATTTTATTATGAACTTGTCGCATGAGAGAAAACAGCTTTTGCATTTCCCCACCGATTAGCAACCACCTTTGTTTGACGGCTTGTTCCAGAATTAGAGATTAGAGATTCCTTTATTTGTCATTCAGACCTTTCGGTCTGAATGAAATTTCGTTGCCTGCAGTCATACATATAATAATAAATGATAAAACACACAATAAACACAAATTAACATCCACCACAGTGAGTTCACCAGGCACCTCCTCACTGTGATGGAGGCAAAAGTCTTAAAGTCTCTGTCTCTTCCCGCTTTCTTCTCCCTCTGCGCTGAGGCGATCCAGGCTTCTGATGCTGTGACCCCGCCGGGCGACGGTAAGCCAGTCCAGCAGCCGAATCCGTGCTCCGCGACGGGCCGGCTCAAACTCCGCGGCCCGGGGTGGTCGAAGCTGCCGAAGCTGCCGCCCTCCAGTCCAGCGGACGCAGCTGTAGTTGCGGGAGCCCCAGAAAAACAGGTCACCAACCTGTGACCTGCGCGCTCCCGACGATGTCGTCCACTGGGCCCGCGGCCGAGCCTCCGGATTCAGGTCGCCACCAGTGTCCTCGGTCGCCACCGCCGGAACGCCACCGCAGCCCCGAAGTTGGCCAGCCTCGCGCTGGTAAGTCCTGGCTCTGCCTCCGGAGCCTCGAGGTCGGTCGGTCGCTCGCAGTTGGAGTTGGAGGCCGGCAGCTCGCAGTTGGAGTTGGAGGCCGGCAGCTCGCAGTTGGAGTTGGAGGCCGGCAGCTCGCAGTTGGAGTTGGAGGCTGGCAGCTCGCAGTTGGAGTTGGAGGCCGGCAGCTCCGCCATTTTGGCCTCAGCGCAGACGGAGGCAGAGAAGGGGGATACGACAAGAAAAAGTCGCATTCCCCCGAAGGAAGAGACAAAAGTCATGTTTCACCCCCCCACCCCACACATACACAACCCAATAAACTAAAATTTAACTGAAACAGGACAAAAGAAAACAACAAAAAAAGTAAAAACAGACGGACTGCAGGCGAGCCGCTGCTGTACGACAGCGCCGCCACTTCCGGAATATGCAGTCAGAACAATGTCACATCTGCGCATCGCCGCCTGGTTCGGCAACTCGAACGCTCAGGACTGAAGAAGACTGCAAAGTGGTGAACACTACCCAGTCATCACAAGTCTGACCTCCCCACCATCGAAGGGATTTACTGGAGTTTCTGCCTCAAAACGGCAGCCAACGTCATCAGAGACCCATACCACCCTGGCCACACAATCATTTCACTCCTGCCATCAGGAAGAAGTTATAGGAACCTGAAAACTGTAACGTCCAGGTTCAGGAACAGCCCCTTCCCCACAGCCATCAGGCTATTAAACACGTGTAAGAAAGAACTGCAGATGCTGGAGTAACTCAGCGGGACAGGCAGCTTATCTGGAGAGAAGGAATGGGTGACGTTTAGAATGGTCTCGACCAGAAACATCACCCATTCCTTCTTTCCAGAGATGCTGCCTGTTTCTCTGAGTTACACCAGAATTTTGTGTCGATCTTTGAGGCTATTAAACTCAATAAACTCAAATAAATGGAATGACATTGACTACAGTATATACACAGGAGCATTGTTTTAGTCTGATATTTGCACTGTTTTTGCACCTATATCATATCATATCATCATATACAGTGGCTTGCAAAAGTATTCATACCCCTTGAACTTTTCCACATTTTGTCACGTTACAACCACAAACGTAAATGTATTTTATTGGGATTTTATGTGATAGACCAACACAAAGTGGCGCATAATTGTGAAGTGGAAGGAAAATGATACATGGTTTTCAAATTTGTTTACAAATAAAAAACTGAAAAGTGTCGCGTGCAAAAGTATTCAGCCCCCTTTACTCTGATACCCCTAAATAAAATCCAGTGCAACCAATTGCCTTCAGAAGTCACCTAATTAGTAAATAGAGTCCACTTGTGTGTAATCTAATCTCAGTATAAATACAGCTGTTCTGTGAAGGCCTCAGAGGTTTGTTAGAGAACATTAGTGAACAAAAAGCATCATGAAGCCCAAGGAACACACCAGACAGGTCAGGGACAAAGTTGTGGAGAAGTTTAAAGCAGGGTTAGGTTATAAACAAATATCCCAAGCTTTGAACATCTCACGGAGCACTGTTCAATCCATCATCCGAAAATGGAAAGAGTATGGCACAACTGCAAACCTACCAAGACATGGCCGTCCACCTAAACTGACAGGCCGGGCAAGGAGAGCATTGATCAGAGAAGCAGCCAAGAGGCCCATGGTAACTCTGGAGGAGCTGCAGAGATCCACAGCTCAGGTGGGAGAATCTGTCCACAGGACAACTATTAGTCATGCACTCCACAAATCGGGCCTTTATGGAAGAGTGGCAAGAAGAAAGCCATTGTTGAAAAAAAGCCATAAGAAGTCCCGTTTGCAGTTTGCCACAAGCCATGTGGGGGACACAGCAAACATGTGGAGGAAGGTGCTCTGGTCAGATGAGACCAAAATTGCAGTTTTTGGCCTAAATGCAAAACGCTATGTGTGGCGGAAACCTAACACTGCACATCACCCTGAACACACCATCCCCACTGTGAAACATGGTGGTTGCAGCATCATGCTGTGGGGATGCTTTTCTTCAGCAGGGACAGGGAAGCTGGTCAGAGTTGATGGGAAGATGGATGGAGCCAAATACAGGGCAATCTTGGAAGAAAACCTGTTAGACTGGGGCGGAGGTTCACCTTCCAGCAGGACAACGACCCTAAACATACAGCCAGAGCTACAAAGGAATGGTTTAGATCAAAGCATATTCATGTGTTAGAATGGCCCAGTCAAAGTCCAGACCTAAATCCAATTGAGAATCTCTGGCAAGACTTGAAAATTGCTGTTCACAGATGCTCTCCATCCAATCTGACTGAGCTTGAGCTATTTTGCAAAGAAGAATGGGCAAAAATTTCAGTCTCTAGATGTGCAAAGCTGGTAGAGACATACCCCAAAAGACTTGCAGCTGTAATTGCAGCGAAAGGTGGTTCTACAAAGTATTGACTCAGGGGGGCTGAATACTTTTGCACGTGACACTTTTCAGATTTTTATTTGTAAATCAATTTGAAAATCATGTATCATTTTCCTTCCACTTCACAATTATGCACCACTTTGTGTTGGTCTGTCACATAAAATCCCAATAAAATACATTTACGTTTGTGGTTGTAACGTGACAAAATGTGGAAAAGTTCAAGGGGTATGAAAACTTTTGCAAGCCAATGTATATACGCAAACTCTGATCTTGTACATGTGTATATGTGTATATGTGTGTACATGTGGTTGTCTTTACATCTTCACAAAAACACTACGCGGTAACATTTTTACATATTCCGATTGACATTTTTACCCTCGTGGCCGAGAACACCTTCACTGAACATTTTATGCTTTATTTCTCGACTTATTCTAGACTCATCCTTATAACTATAGAACTCTGATCGTGGATGTGTGTGTGTGTGTGTGTATTTATTTGTTGGTGTGTGATCACATCTACTCGAAAAAACGATGCACGAACGGGAACATTTTTTACATATTCTGGTAGAGATTTATCCCCTGGATTCGAAAATCACATCTGAAAATGTCCAGCTTTATTTCATGAGTTATTAATAAAAATGTTCACAAATCCGATCCAACATTTCAATTCAAAACGCCTGTTTTTTTGGGGGTTTTCGCTGATGACTTGACAATGGATCTTCCTGCTGACTGATGTCACCTCCCACCCCTCCCTCCTCCCCCCATTGTTCAAAAGTCGCCCTGTCGGCTGAAGATGTTCGCCCGCTCGCGCCTCGGCTCGGGCCCTGTACCCGAGAGTTCCCGAGAGCTTTGGTCGATGCACTCTGCGGCCCCCCCTGTGAGCTGCCACCCCCCGCGAGCTGCCGCCCCCCAGCGAGCTGTCGCCCCCCCTCGCGAGCTGCCGCCTCCCCAACCCGCGAGCTGCCGCCTCCCCAGCCGACCAATGATCTTAGCTGAAGACTAAGACTAAGACTTCGACTCCTTTGGTCATCACTCGCTCGTCTGCTCTCGCGTCGGCTTGCGCCTCTCCCCCTCCCCTCTCTCCCCCTCCCCTCTCTCTCCCCCTCTCTCTCTCTCCTCCCCTCTCTCCCCCAACAGGTCCCACTTGGTCTAGTTACTGATTAAAAGTCTAAAAAAGACTTTTAAATTAAAACGACCAGCTTCAACTGATGACATCACAATGGCTCGGCTAGCAGTGATCAGCCTCACTGAAGAGCACCTTCACTGAACATTTTATGCTTTATTTCTCGACTTATTACTGATTAACGTTTAAAAAAATCAAAAGACTTTGAATTTAAAACGACCAGCTTCAACTGATGACGTCACAATGGCTCGGCTAGCAGTGATCAACTTTATTACGTTCGGGAACGGCTTGATTTGGACCATGCCTCCCATGGGGGCTACGGGTAGGGAACTGGTGTGTTGGGGGAGCAGACCCAACAGGTCTGCACTTGGTCTAGTGTATATATATATATATATGTGCGCGTGTGTGTGTATTTGTGTGTGTGTGTGTGTGTGCACACATATATGTAGCGCTATTATACACAGACACTATATTTTTTGTTATTATATTCTTTACAGAGTACTATGTTTACATATGCTGTTGTGCTGCTTCAAGTGAAAATGTCATTGTTCTATCTGGGACATATGACAATAAAACACTCTTGGCTCTTGACACAACTTTTTTTGTCATTGGCAGTTCTGTAGCTGTGTCTCCCATGTTTAATATCACCCACAAATGCCAAGATATTTTCAGAATGAAATTCAAAATTTGTAAATTCCATCTGTAATTGACATGGGCATTTCATTCGGTCGTTATTGAGTTCAACACCAAACTAATTGGTTCAGGGGATGCTTCTTGCAGGAGATTTAAACAGTACTCCGCTGTTTAATAGGTCCATGGATAACCACTCTAATGCAAGCTGTAAATTCTTGTTCATAGGATCCTGAGGGAGGTGGGAGAGATTAGTAAAGGAGATACGGTGAGAACATCTACCCCCCAGGTGCTCAAACCCAGAAACACAAGATAATAATTGACCCAATTAAGAATGAGACATGGAGGAATTTCTAGTTTGCTAAAGACTTGTGAATCTTTGGATTTCTCAACCCAAAATGGGTAGACGTGGATGTGCAAGAACACAAGTAAATAGCAGGAGAAGGCCACTCTGCCCCTCAAGCCTGCCCCATGTTCAATATGATCATGGCTGAACTGCCCAGGTTCCATCGCCACTTCTGTGCCAGTTCAAAGGTTTCAAAGGTATTTTTTTGTCACATGCAGCAAGTAAGGTGCAGTGATCTGCAAATTACCATACAGCTGTATGAAAAATAAATGCAACAGGACACACAACTACATAAAAGTTTACATAAACATCCACCACAGTGGATTCCCCACATTCTCCACTGTGATGGAAGGCAAAAAAGTCCAATTATCTTCCTCTTTATTCTCCCGCGGTCGGGGGCAGTCGAACCATCCGTCGGGGCAATCGAAGCTCCCACAGCCGGCAGTCGAAGCTCCCACGTCGGGGCATTCGAACCATCCATCGGGGCGATCGAAGCCCCCGCAGCCGGCAGTCGAAGCTCCCACGTCGGGGCGGTCGAAACTCCCAAGTCGGGGCGATCGAAACTCCCGCATCGGCTCCTGCGGCTTGGAGTCCCCAATGTCGGTCTCTGACCAGAGGCCGCGAGCTCTGTGATGTTTAGTCTGCAAGCACCCACGGTTGGAGCTCCGAGGTCGATGCCTGGCAAAGGGATCGCGGGCTCCGCGATGTTAAAGTCCCGTAGCCTCCCCGCAGTGGAGCTCTCAAAAGTTGGTCTCCAGCAAAGACCGCCAACTCCTCGATGTTCCACGTTCGCCTTAAGTCCCTGGTTGTTGATGAATGTATATGCCTCCTGCTTTAAATACCCCAATGATACAGCCTTCATAACCCTCCATGGCAGGGAATTCCAGAGATCCACCGCCCTTTGCAATCTCTACTCAATGAACATACTCAAGGTCCAGAGAGACAGATTGTTGGACCACAGGGAA